>JAIXHY010000054.1:0-51940 GCA_020449905.1 Globodera pallida
CGATATGAGAAAACATATTTTTGCATTTAACACAAATTTGACGTTATCCATTAACTGTATATTAAATTGTAGTTTTGACCCGTTTTTTGTCGATTCCGTATTTTTTGTCTATTACATAATTTGTGTTCCGTTTTTGTCTATTCTGTAATTTGTGACCCGTTGTTTTGTCGATTCCGTATTTCTGTGTTCCGTTTTTTGTCTATTCCGTAATTTGTGTTCCGTTTTTTGTCTATTCCGTAATTTGTGTTCCGTTTTTTGTCTATTCCGTAATTCTGTGTTCCGTTTTTTGTCTATTCCGTAACTTGTGTTCCGTTTTTTGTCTATTCCCTAATTCTGTGTTCCGTTCTTTGTCTATTCCGTAATTTGTGTTTCGTTTTTTGTCTATTCCGTAATTTGTGTTCCGTTTTTTGTCTACTCCGTAATTCTGTGTTTCGTTTTTTGTCTATTCCGTAACTTGTGTTCCGTTTTTTGTCTATGTTCCGTTCTTTGTCTATTCCGTAATTTGTGTTTCGTTTTTTGTCTATTCCGTAATTTGTGTTCCGTTTTTTGTCTATTCCGTAATTCTGTGTTCCGTTTTTTGTCTATTCCGTAATTTGTGTTCCGTTTTTTGTCTATTCCGTAATTTGTGTTCCGTTTTTTGTCTATTCCGTAATTCTGTGTTCCGTTTTTTGTCTATTCCGTAATTCTGTGTTCCGTTTTTTGTCTATTCCGTAATTTGTGTTCCGTTTTTTGTCTATTCCGTAATTTGTGTTCCGTTTTTGTCTATACCGTAATTTGTGTTCCGTTTTTTGTCTAGTCCGTATTTTTTTGTCTTTTCCGTAATTTGTGTTTCGTTTTTTGTCTATGCCGTAATTCTGTGTTCCGTTCTTTGTCTATTCCGTAACTTGTGTTCCGTTTTTTGTCTATTCCCTAATTCTGTGTTCCGTTTTTTGTCTATTCCGTAACTTGTGTTCCGTTTTTTGTCTATTCCCTAATTCTGTGTTCCGTTCTTTGTCTATTCCGTAATTTGTGTTTCGTTTTTTGTCTATTCCGTAATTTGTGTTCCGTTTTTTGTCTATTCCGTAATTCTGTGTTCCGTTTTTTGTCTATTCCGTAATTTGTGTTCCGTTTTTTGTCTATTCCGTAATTTGTGTTCCGTTTTTTGTCTATTCCGTAATTCTGTGTTCCGTTTTTTGTCTATTCCGTAATTCTGTGTTCCGTTTTTTGTCTATTCCGTAATTTGTGTTCCGTTTTTTGTCTATTCCGTATTTTTTTGTCTATTCCGTAATTTGTGTTTTCCGTAATTCTGTGTTCCGTTCTTTGTCTATTCCGTAATTTATGTTCCGTATTTTTGTCTATTCCGTAATTTGTGTTCCGTTTTTGTCTATACCGTAATTTGTGTTCCGTTTTTTGTCTAGTCCGTATTTTTTTGTCTTTTCCGTAATTTGTGTTTCGTTTTTTGTCTATGCCGTAATTCTGTGTTCCGTTCTTTGTCTATTCCGTAATTTGTGTTTCGTTTTTTGTCTATTCCGTAATTTGTGTTCCGTTTTTTGTCTACTCCGTAATTTGTGTTCCGTTTTTTGTCTACTCCGTAATTCTGTGTTTCGTTTTTTGTCTATTCCGTAACTTGTGTTCCGTTTTTTGTCTATGTTCCGTTCTTTGTCTATTCCGTAATTTGTGTTTCGTTTTTTGTCTATTCCGTAATTTGTGTTCCGTTTTTTGTCTATTCCGTAATTCTGTGTTCCGTTTTTTGTCTATTCCGTAATTTGTGTTCCGTTTTAGTCTATTCCGTAATTTGGGTTCCGTTTTTTTCTTTTCCGTAATTTGTGTTCCGTTTTTGTCTATTCCGTAATTTGTGTTCCGTTTTTTTCTTTTCCGTAATTTGTGTTCGGTTTTTTGTCTATTCCGTAATTTGTGTTCCGTTTTTTGTCTATTCCGTAATTTGTGTTCCGTTTTTTGTCTATTCCGTAATTTGTGTTCCGTTTTTGTCTATACCGTAATTTGTGTTCCGTTTTTTGTCTATTCCGTAATTTGTGTTCCGTTTTTTGTCTATTCCGTAATTCTGTGTTCCGTTCTTTGTCTATTCCGTAATTTGTGTTTGGTTTTTTGTCTATTCCGTAATTTGTGTTCCGTTTTTTGTCTACTCCGTAATTCTGTGTTTCGTTTTTTGTCTATTCCGTAACTTGTGTTCCGTTTTTTGTCTATGTTCCGTTCTTTGTCTATTCCGTAATTTGTGTTTCGTTTTTTGTCTATTCCGTAATTTGTGTTCCGTTTTTTGTCTATTCCGTAATTCTGTGTTCCGTTTTTTGTCTATTCCGTAATTTGTGTTCCGTTTTTTGTCTATTCCGTAATTTGTGTTCCGTTTTTTGTCTATTCCGTAATTCTGTGTTCCGTTTTTTGTCTATTCCGTAATTCTATGTTCCGTTTTTTGTCTATTCCGTAATTGTGTTCCGTTTTTTGTCTATTCCGTAATTCTGTGTTCCGTTCTTTGTCTATTCCGTAATTTGTGTTTCGTTTTTTGTCTATTCCGTAATTTGTGTTCCGTTTTTTGTCTACTCCGTAATTCTGTGTTTCGTTTTTTGTCTATTCCGTAACTTGTGTTCCGTTTTTTGTCTATGTTCCGTTCTTTGTCTATTCCGTAATTTGGGTTCCGTTTTTTTCTTTTCCGTAATTTGTGTTCCGTTTTTGTCTATTCCGTAATTTGTGTTCCGTTTTTTTCTTTTCCGTAATTTGTGTTCGGTTTTTTGTCTATTCCGTAATTTGTGTTCCGTTTTTTGTCTATTCCGTAATTTGTGTTCCGTTTTTTGTCTATTCCGTAATTTGTGTTCCGTTTTTTTCTTTTCCGTAATTTGTGTTTGGTTTTTTGTCTATTCCGTAATTTGTGTTCCGTTTTTTGTCTATTCCGTAATTCTGTGTTCCGTTTTTTGTCTATTCCGTAATTTGTGTTCCGTTTTTTGTCTATTCCGTAATTTGTGTTCCGTTTTTTGTCTATTCCGTAATTTGTGTTCCGTTTTTTTCTTTTCCGTAATTTGTGTTTGGTTTTTTGTCTATTCCGTAATTTGTGTTCCGTTTTTTGTCTATTCCGTAATTCTGTGTTCCGTTCTTTGTCTATTCCGTAATTTGTGTTTGGTTTTTTGTCTATTCCGTAATTTGTGTTCCGTTTTTTGTCTACTCCGTAATTCTGTGTTTCGTTTTTTGTCTATTCCGTAACTTGTGTTCCGTTTTTTGTCTATGTTCCGTTCTTTGTCTATTCCGTAATTTGTGTTTCGTTTTTTGTCTATTCCGTAATTTGTGTTCCGTTTTTTGTCTATTCCGTAATTCTGTGTTCCGTTTTTTGTCTATTCCGTAATTTGTGTTCCGTTTTTTGTCTATTCCGTAATTTGTGTTCCGTTTTTTGTCTATTCCGTAATTCTGTGTTCCGTTTTTTGTCTATTCCGTAATTCTATGTTCCGTTTTTTGTCTATTCCGTAATTGTGTTCCGTTTTTTGTCTATTCCGTAATTCTGTGTTCCGTTCTTTGTCTATTCCGTAATTTGTGTTTCGTTTTTTGTCTATTCCGTAATTTGTGTTCCGTTTTTTGTCTATTCCGTAATTCTGTGTTCCGTTTTTTGTCTATTCCGTAATTTGTGTTCCGTTTTTTGTCTATTCCGTAATTTGTGTTCCGTTTTTTGTCTATTCCGTAATTCTGTGTTCCGTTTTTTGTCTATTCCGTAATTCTATGTTCCGTTTTTTGTCTATTCCGTAATTGTGTTCCGTTTTTTGTCTATTCCGTAATTCTGTGTTCCGTTCTTTGTCTATTCCGTAATTTGTGTTTCGTTTTTTGTCTATTCCGTAATTTGTGTTCCGTTTTTTGTCTACTCCGTAATTCTGTGTTTCGTTTTTTGTCTATTCCGTAACTTGTGTTCCGTTTTTTGTCTATTCCGTAATTGTGTTCCGTTTTTTGTCTATTCCGTAATTCTGTGTTCCGTTCTTTGTCTATTCCGTAATTTGGGTTCCGTTTTTTTCTTTTCCGTAATTTGTGTTCCGTTTTTGTCTATTCCGTAATTTGTGTTCCGTTTTTTTCTTTTCCGTAATTTGTGTTCGGTTTTTTGTCTATTCCGTAATTTGTGTTCCGTTTTTTGTCTATTCCGTAATTTGTGTTCCGTTTTTTGTCTATTCCGTAATTTGTGTTCCGTTTTTTTCTTTTCCGTAATTTGTGTTTGGTTTTTTGTCTATTCCGTAATTTGTGTTCCGTTTTTTGTCTATTCCGTAATTCTGTGTTCCGTTCTTTGTCTATTCCGTAATTTGTGTTTGGTTTTTTGTCTATTCCGTAATTTGTGTTCCGTTTTTTGTCTACTCCGTAATTCTGTGTTTCGTTTTTTGTCTATTCCGTAACTTGTGTTCCGTTTTTTGTCTATGTTCCGTTCTTTGTCTATTCCGTAATTTGTGTTTCGTTTTTTGTCTATTCCGTAATTTGTGTTCCGTTTTTTGTCTATTCCGTAATTCTGTGTTCCGTTTTTTGTCTATTCCGTAATTTGTGTTTCGTTTTTTGTCTATTCCGTAATTTGTGTTCCGTTTTTTGTCTATTCCGTAATTCTGTGTTCCGTTTTTTGTCTATTCCGTAATTTGTGTTCCGTTTTTTGTCTACCGTAATTTGTGTTCCGTTTTTTGTCTATTCCGTAATTCTGTGTTCCGTTTTTTGTCTATTCCGTAATTCTATGTTCCGTTTTTTGTCTATTCCGTAATTGTGTTCCGTTTTTTGTCTATTCCGTAATTCTGTGTTCCGTTCTTTGTCTATTCCATAATTTGTGTTTCGTTTTTTGTCTATGTTCCGTTCTTTGTCTATTCCGTAATTTGTGTTTCGTTTTTTGTCTATTCCGTAATTTGCGTTCCGTTTTTTGTCTATTCCGTAATTCTGTGTTCCGTTTTTTGTCTATTCCGTAATTTGTGTTCCGTTTTTTGTCTATTCCGTAATTTGTGTTCCGTTTTTTGTCTATTCCGTAATTCTGTGTTCCGTTTTTTGTCTATTCCGTAATTCTATGTTCCGTTTTTTGTCTATTCCGTAATTTGTGTTCCGTTTTTTGTCTATTCCGTATTTTTTTGTCTATTCCGTAATTTGTGTTTTCCGTAATTCTGTGTTCCGTTCTTTGTCTATTCCGTAATTTATGTTCCGTTTTTTGTCTATTCCGTAATTTGTGTTCCGTTTTTGTCTATACCGTAATTTGTGTTCCGTTTTTTGTCTAGTCCGTATTTTTTTGTCTTTTCCGTAATTTGTGTTCCGTTTTTTGTCTATTCCGTAATTTGTGTTCCGTTCTTTGTCTATTCCGTAACTTGTGTTCCGTTTTTTGTCTATTCCGTAATTCTATGTTCCGTTTTTTGTCTATTCCGTAATTTGTGTTCCGTTTTTTGTCTATTCCGTATTTTTTGTCTATTCCGTAATTTGTGTTTTCCGTAATTCTGTGTTCCGTTCTTTGTCTATTCCGTAATTTATGTTCCGTTTTTTTCTTTTCCGTAATTTGTGTTCGGTTTTTTGTCTATTCCGTAATTTGTGTTCCGTTTTTTGTCTATTCCGTAATTTGTGTTCCGTTTTTTGTCTATTCCGTAATTTGTGTTCCGTTTTTGTCTATACCGTAATTTGTGTTCCGTTTTTTGTCTATTCCGTAATTTGTGTTCCGTTTTTTGTCTATTCCGTAATTCTGTGTTCCGTTTTTTGTCTATTCCGTAATTTGTGTTCCGTTTTTTGTCTATTCCGTAATTTGTGTTCCGTTTTTTGTCTATTCCGTAATTCTGTGTTCCGTTTTTTGTCTATTCCGTAATTCTATGTTCCGTTTTTTGTCTATTCCGTAATTGTGTTCCGTTTTTTGTCTATTCCGTAATTCTGTGTTCCGTTCTTTGTCTATTCCGTAATTTGTGTTTCGTTTTTTGTCTATTCCGTAATTTGTGTTCCGTTTTTTGTCTACTCCGTAATTCTGTGTTCCGTTTTTTGTCTATGTTCCGTTCTTTGTCTATTCCGTAATTTGTGCTTCGTTTTTTGTCTATTCCGTAATTTGCGTTCCGTTTTTTGTCTATTCCGTAATTCTGTGTTCCGTTTTTTGTCTATTCCGTATTTTTTTGTCTATTCCGTAATTTGTGTTTTCCGTAATTCTGTGTTCCGTTCTTTGTCTATTCCGTAATTTATGTTCCGTATTTTTGTCTATTCCGTAATTTGTGTTCCGTTTTTGTCTATACCGTAATTTGTGTTCCGTTTTTTGTCTACTCCGTAATTCTGTGTTTCGTTTTTTGTCTATTCCGTAACTTGTGTTCCGTTTTTTGTCTATGTTCCGTTCTTTGTCTATTCCGTAATTTGTGTTTCGTTTTTTGTCTATTCCGTAATTTGTGTTCCGTTTTTTGTCTATTCCGTAATTCTGTGTTCCGTTTTTTGTCTATTCCGTAATTTGTGTTCCGTTTTTTGTCTACCGTAATTTGTGTTCCGTTTTTTGTCTATTCCGTAATTCTGTGTTCCGTTTTTTGTCTATTCCGTAATTCTATGTTCCGTTTTTTGTCTATTCCGTAATTGTGTTCCGTTTTTTGTCTATTCCGTAATTCTGTGTTCCGTTCTTTGTCTATTCCATAATTTGTGTTTCGTTTTTTGTCTATGTTCCGTTCTTTGTCTATTCCGTAATTTGTGTTTCGTTTTTTGTCTATTCCGTAATTTGCGTTCCGTTTTTTGTCTATTCCGTAATTCTGTGTTCCGTTTTTTGTCTATTCCGTAATTTGTGTTCCGTTTTTTGTCTATTCCGTAATTTGTGTTCCGTTTTTTGTCTATTCCGTAATTCTGTGTTCCGTTTTTTGTCTATTCCGTAATTCTATGTTCCGTTTTTTGTCTATTCCGTAATTTGTGTTCCGTTTTTTGTCTATTCCGTATTTTTTTGTCTATTCCGTAATTTGTGTTTTCCGTAATTCTGTGTTCCGTTCTTTGTCTATTCCGTAATTTATGTTCCGTTTTTTGTCTATTCCGTAATTTGTGTTCCGTTTTTGTCTATACCGTAATTTGTGTTCCGTTTTTTGTCTAGTCCGTATTTTTTTGTCTTTTCCGTAATTTGTGTTTCATTTTTTGTCTATGCCGTAATTCTGTGTTCCGTTCTTTGTCTATTCCGTAATTTGTGTTTCGTTTTTTGTCTATTCCGTAGTTTGTGTTCCGTTTTTTGTCTATTCCGTAATTCTGTGTTCCGTTTTTTGTCTATTCCGTAATTTGTGTTCCGTTTTTGTCTATTCCGTAATTTGTGTTCCGTTTTTTTCTTTTCCGTAATTTGTGTTCGGTTTTTTGTCTATTCCGTAGTTTGTGTTCCGTTTTTTGTCTATTCCGTAATTCTGTGTTCCGTTTTTTGTCTATTCCGTAATTTGTGTTCCGTTTTTGTCTATTCCGTAATTTGGGTTCCGTTCTTTTCTTTTCCGTAATTTGTGTTCCGTTTTTGTCTATTCCGTAATTTGTGTTCCGTTTTTTTCTTTTCCGTAATTTGTGTTCGGTTTTTTGTCTATTCCGTAATTTGTGTTCCGTTTTTTGTCTATTCCGTAATTTGTGTTCCGTTTTTTTCTTTTCCGTAATTTGTGTTCGGTTTTTTGTCTATTCCGTAATTTGTTCCGTTTTTTGTCTTTTCCAAAACTGCCGAAGGAAAATTTATTGAGACGATTTGCCTTTAAATTTCTCAAAAAAAGTGATTTAATTTATCTAATTAATTCTTTTTATTTATTTTTGAACCTGTCCAGCACGTCGGCGCCGAAACTGTTCTTTCCGCAAATTTCGCATCAACGTAGGCAGCAGCGGCATCTTGCCAGAAATTATAATTTTTCCAATTTTTGGAATGACTCTACAAAAAATACGGAATTAAATATGTTTCTGATTTCTTGTTTACGATCTTTAGTTACCACCAGGGATGGGAGCCGACGGCCTCAAAAAATTTCGGAACTCGGAAGTCGGAATTCCGGGGCCTCAAAAAATTTCGGAACTCGGAAGTCGGAATTCCGAGGCTTAAAAATTTTTCGGAACTCGGAAGTCGGAATTCCGAGTCTTAAAAATTTTTCGGAAGTCGGAACTCGGAATTCCGAGCCCAAAAATGTCGGAACTCGGAATTCGGAAGTCGGAACTCGGAAGTTTTAAAAATTTTCTTAAATATCTTGCCTTGACTTGAATAAATTAATTTACAAATCAAAAACACTAATACATCAAACATTTAAAAATTCAAAAATTGGCATGTTTGATTGGAAAAAAAGGTTTCGAGCATTTTTTAATTTTAGGTCCAAAAATTCCTGAAATTGATTGGAATTTGAAGGAGCAAAAAGAGGGAATAGCCAAAAACAATGAGTGAAATAAAATTTTATAATATCCAAGGCATAATAAATATTCGAATAATGCCAATGTGACCTGCTGCTATCAACGTACCGTTTCAATGGAATTGTTAGAATTATTCGGCTAAACTAAAAAATATCTACATTTTGATAAGCATTTTCAAATGATTGAGCGTTTTTGAAAATTTTTCATAAAAAGAGCAATAAAATTCGAATTTGTCTTACCAACATACATACATTTCAAGACCTAAGAATAATGTCATTCAATAAAACAAAATGGGATTATAGAATATGTAATCATTAGTACAGTGATTGTTTTTACTTTATTAAGAAATTGCTGCCATTTGTTGTACGGAACTGCAAAATCTGTTCTGCAATTGATGGCCAACAGCTCCTCCAACTGCCCGATGATTATTGTTTTGGGGCCCTTCAATTGTGCCGACACGAATACTTTGAATATTTGTTTTGCGAATGATCGAAAAATCTTTGATTAGCTGTTGGCGGAATGTGCCGCTGGCCCACAACCCATGTGTAATTGGAATAGTCTGACTTTTTTATATTTAAATCAACATTAAACAAAAAGGTTATCAATATAAACTTCTGTACAGCGATATAAAGGTTTTATTTATTAAACTAATTTCAAGAAATGGTGGGCAATTGTACTGAACTGCTAAATCTGTTCTGCAATTGATGGCTAACAGCTCCTCCAACTGTCCGATAATTTTTGTTTCGGCCCCCATCCATTGGGCCGATGCGAATAGTTTGAATATTTGTTTTGCGAATGATCGCAAAATCTTTGATCAGCTGTTGGCGAAAGGTGCCGCTGGCCCACAACAGTAACCAGCTGGAGAGCACTACCGTACCTGTTGGTAATGTAACCTTTTAAATTTCAGTCTTCATCAAAGGAATAAAACCGTATTCTTCAATCCCATCACCTGTGTCCAGAATCAGTGGATCGTAGACGAATACCAAAAATCTTGTTTTCCAATCATCAGGTGGAGTAATAATGTTAATCTGTGATGTAAATTATTATTATTGCTAATCAGAATTGCAATCAACCTAGTGTATATGTCTGTTTGTTTTAAATTTGCTTAAATTTAATTATTTTGTTTACCATAAGCAGGCTTGCGACGAGCGCGTGACCCAAAAAAGTTGCAAATGCATAAAACAGCAATTTCTTCTTAATATCGTCAAAGTTGTTGTTCCCGTTTATGCTTACTTTTTTCATATATAATTTGTAGGCCACAAATGTGCAAATGTTTAACAAAATGCATAAAACCATAAAAATGGCAGAGACAGCGGCAGAAATATAACTCAAATAGTTGGTGATCGGTGCCTTAATAAAAAGTTTAAGAGGAAACAATTAGCCAAATAATTTAATTCTGATTTGACTGCCACAAGCTATAATGCAGAAAAAAAATTGTTAAGGATAATTACATCTCCAGCTTCGTACAAGATAAAACTACTGTCAGTCGTTAACTCTTGATCATTCAATATAAGAATTGTATTCATTTTGAACGCTGGCCAATACGTATAGGTTGGCACAAAATAAACAAAAATGATTATAAACGGAAGAAATTTTCGCCATATCTAAAAATAGTTAATAATCCATATTTCGCCATTTTTTTATAATAAATCCATAGTTTTTTGGGAATTTTTGTCCATATTTTGGAGGTTTTTAGCAGGCATGGACACGGTTACCCGCGGTTAACCGCGGTTACCCGCGGTTAACGGTTATGGAATTTTGAGGACGGGCGGTTACGGTCGGTTAACGGTTATGACCACTAAAACCGCGGTTAACCGTCGTATCCGTTATTTTTTGACTGCTGAAAGAAAATTTATTGATGCCTTTTTTTCCTTCATTTTATCCCCAACGCACCAAGACAAGCAATGGCTGAGTGGTTGAGCGCTCAAAGCGATTCTATTCTGACTTTAATGTTCTAGCCTCTCACGCAACAAATCTTTATTTTTTAAATTATACTTTAATTCTTTCTTAATTTTTCTCTTTTTAGTATTCTTGCAATTTTTTGAAAAAATTTCAGCCAAAAAAAATAAAATATCATTTTTAGAACCTTATAAAAATCACTTGTTAAGTTCAATACACATCAATTTTGATTGAATTTTAGAACGACGACACAACACGATCGGAAAAAACTTGCTTTTTAAAAATCGATTATTCGAAATCTGGAAAACTTTAGTGATTTTTAATTAATGCGGTTAACCGCGGCTAACCGCGGGCGGTTAACGGTTATGGGATTTTAAAACGTCCGGTACGGGCGGTTACGGTTAAGGAAATTCATAACAGTGCCCATGCCTGGGTTTTAGTCCATATAAATCCCAGCTCTAGTTATAAAAAGCCCATTTTTAATATTAAAAAAGACCTTTTCATGTTTAATTGGCATTGCGATTGCGGTCAGGCGGTTCAGCAGTATAAAAGTCGTGACTAAATTATTTGCTAAGAATGTATGTCCGACAAAAAAAAAGTAAATTGCGAGCATCCAATTTGGCATATTTGAATAAATCGGGTAAAGCACACCGAATATGAAGGGCAATCGTTGACCGAAGAAAGAGTTCAATACGTACAGCAAATCCTGAAATTAGCAAATTCTTTTAATTCTTTCTATAAACAAATTATGACTTCTATCAATTTGAATTCGTTACCGGAATTGCCCGCATAACAAAAAGCGCATAAAAAGAGTTGTGGAACTTTTTGTGCCGAACGATGGTGACAATTTCGGCAATATAAAGTGCCGTTGACGGGATGGTTATACAAATAGCTAAGTAGATGATTGGAATTTGAACTGTGATTGACCAATCGACAAAGCCCATTGTTATTAATAGTATTTGAAATTATGCTGAATTATTCAAAAACATACTTAAACATTAAGTATTTAAAAAAATTAATATGCAAATTTACTTTTTTTAAGAATTTGTTCATATCGTTAGGAAGCGCAATAATGAGAAATCTCATTCATTCGCTCACGCAAAAAGTGATTTTTGCTTTTCTTATGACAACATTTTCTTTGTCTAACAATTACATTACACTTTTTGTTTAACAAAATTCATGTGTGCAATTATAATGATCAAACAATGCCTAAATAATTGAAATAGAAATTAAGAAATTTTTTTGGAACTTTTTGTGGCGAACGATGGTGACAATTTCGGCAATATAAGTTCCGTTGACGGGATACAAATAGCTAAGTATTTTAAAAATCAATATGCAAATTTTTGCTTTGTCTTAGTATTTTGCTTATATCTTTAAGAAATACAATGACAAGAGAAATCTCACATTTCTTTCATTCAACATTTTTGAACTCTAATTAAAACGCAACAAATTATCTTTTTTTTTCTAAAACTCATTAGACAACTTTTTGTATTGCATTTCTGACACTCAAACGGAACAAAAATTTTTTGTGCTTTTAGTCACGGACAGAGATTGTTGATAATTAGTATTAAAGTGCAGTCATGCAATGATAAAATAATGAGAAATATTGGAATTTGGGCATTTTAAATGATTGTATTACTTTTGTACATTATTTTCAAACGAATGTCGAGTGAATTCATTGTTTTCTATTAAAATTCCACCGGTACAAGGCAACCCGACCAAATGGTCAAAATGCCACCTGTAAAATGCCAGACAAATGCCAACCGTACACGAAAAGCAATACGTATTCGATTGGGCATTGACAAAATTTGAATTTTAAAGTTCAAAATTAATTTTTTTTAATTTCAATTTTGTTTACATTTGAGTAAATGAATTACAATGGGGCTGTTGTGACTAGGGTACACGGTCGGTTAATCGAACCGAAACCGAAAACCGGGTTTTTTGGCTTCAAACCAAAACCAAAAAATGGGGGACGTAAAACCGGCTTAACTGAAAACCGGAGGTACCGGTTTTCCGGTTTCGGTTATAAAAACGAAAAAAATACACTCCTAATGATGTAGTTTTTATAGGAGTTCAACATTATCTAAAAAATATTTGTGTGTAAACAATTCCAACAGTTTTAAATTATCCAACTGAATATCGCTGAAACCGATTGTTTCCTCTTAAAATTTTTATTAAGGCACCGATCGACAACTATTTGGCTTATATTTGAACCGTTTTCTCTGCCATTTTTATGGTTTTATGCATTTTGTTAAACATTTGCACATTTGTGGCCTACAAATTACATATGAAAAAAGTTAACATAAACGGGAACAACAACTTTGACGACATTGAGAAAAAATTGTTGTTTTATGCATTGGCAACTTTTTTGGGTCACATGCTCATCGCAAGCTTGTATTTGGTAAACAAAATAATTAAATTTAAGCAAATTTAAAACAAACAGACATATACACTAGGTTGATTGCAATTCTGATTAGCAATAATAATAATTTACATCACAGATTAACATTATTACTCCACCTGATGATTGGAAAACAAGATTTTTGGTATTCGTCTACGATCCACTGATTCTGGACACAGGTGATGGGATTGAAGAATCCGGTTTTATTCCTTTGATGAAGACTGAAATTTAAACGGTTACATTAGCAACAGGTACGGTAGTGCTCTCCAGCTGGTTACTGTTGTGGGCCAGCGGCACCTTTCGCCAACAGCTGATCAAATATTTTGCGATCATTCGCAAAACAAATATTCAAACTATTCGCGTCGGCCCAATGGATGGGGGCCGAAACAAAAATCATCGGACAGTTGGAGGAACTGTTAGCCATCTGCAGAACAGATTTAGCAGTTCTGTACAATTGCCCACCATTTCTTGAAATTAGTTTAATAAATAAAACCTTTATATCGCTGTACAGAAGTTTATATTGATAACCTTTTTGTTTAATGTTGATTTAAATATAAAAAAGTCAGACTATTCCAATTACACATGTACTAAACCTATGAGTTGGGCACCGATAAACGTTTCATTAAGGCACTGTACTTCAGCTATATCTTTTACATAAATACAGTATCCTCTGCCATTTTACAATTTTAGATTACATTGCCACATTCTTGGCATACAAACTACATATAAAAAATCGGCGATACAAAAACAACAAACTATTCTACATCTAATAATCCACTGACCATCAATTGCAGAACAGATTAGCAGTTACGTACAACAATTGGCAACAGTTTCTTAACTCGGCTCATGGAACCTCTGAGCTTTTGAAAATGCTTATCAAAATGTAGATCATTTTTTGGTTTAGCCGAATACTTTTTGTCTAAATTTTGCAAAAATGCATTTTATTTTGTTTTATGAGAGATTATTTTTGTTTTCCGACTAAGAATCAGGAAAAAGATAATTGTAAAATTAAAGAATAAATGGATTACTACTCGGGGAGTAGAACTCCGATAACTATGATACGACACAGAATTTAACAACTGAGCCATATGAACATCGATTTACAAAGCTGTGCAAAAGATATTGAATTAAGGATTTCTAAATTTGATTTGTCATTATGTTTTTCAAATCTTTTAAGCTTAGAATTCTAAACAAACCAAGAATACCATCTTTAGGGGTGTAAAAAAGTCTCATTTTCGAGACCAAGCACCCGAGACTCGAGACCGAGACTCAAAAAACCCAAGACTTTTCTCGAGTCGAGACTCGAGACCGAGACTCTCGTGCAGCACTAATATTTATTATGGCTTGGATATTATAAAATTTTATTTCACTCATTGCTTTTTGGCTATTCCTTCTTTTTGCGCCTTCAAATTCCAATTACACATGTGCTAATCTGCATTTGTCGTCGTTCAAATAAAAAGAGGTCATTTGTAGGCGCCAAGGGGAAAAATTTTAAGGATTTTAACGAAATTTCAAAAACTGTCTCTTCAAATTGAGTCAAATAAGTACCCCTAATTTTGCTCATTTTTCTTTAGGGGGTGTATGCTACCCCCGACCTTAAATCAGGGATGGGGTTTGGATTTTGGGTTAGAAGTGTTGGGGTCGGGGAAATCCCCGAAAAGTGGGAACGCAATTCGGTTCCTATATGAAAAGTTTGGTGGGGAACACACACATCGGTTTTAGCAAAACTCAGTTTAACTCTCTATTATCATTTTATTTTTATATCTAAGCTATAATTAATTAAAAAGACTGGAATATGTTTACATTTCCAAACATTGCGAAATTGCGGTCGATGGTTGAATTTGGATCGTTGAATTGAATAAACCCATGCATTTTGAACACGGGCCAACACGCAAATATTGGCAAAACGTAAACAAAAATTGTTATAAACGGAAGAAATTTTTTCCACATCTTAAAATAGCCAATTGTTTGTTATAAGAAGCCTTATTAGAGTGAGAGAGGGAACAGTTCAACTCGCTGACTCGCCGGTGGCCGACTCGCCGACGCCGACTCACCGATGGTTGACTCGCCGATAATTCCTGTTATATCTAGGGCCCGTATTTTTATGTTTTAACATATATTTTTCCTGGATTCCTTACCATGAAAGAAGCCCAAAAATAGTATTTGTTTTGAAAAATTTTTGAATTAGGGCGACTTTTTAGCAAATATTGAAACATATTTTGGGAGTAAGCAAGGCCGAACTTTTTCAGTACACCTACTGGCCGCCGTAGTCAAGAGTTGATAGATAACCTTTTCATGTTTTATTGGCATTATGATTGCGGTCAGTCGGTTGAGCAGTATAAAAGCCGTGACTAAATTGTTTGCTAAGAATGTGTGTCCGCCAAAAAAAGTAAATTGCTAGCATCCAATTTGGCATATTTGAATAAAATATTGGAATTTGGGCATTTTAAATTAGTGTATTACTTTTGTTCATTATTTTCAAACGAATGTCGAGTGAATTCATTGTTTTCTATAAAAATAAGACAAAATTTTAAAAAAAAGTATAAAAAATTGCAATTTTATTTTAAAACCTAAGACCGGTAAGGGAATCCAAGCGGTTATGGCAATTTGGGCAAAAACGGTAAAATTCCACCGGTATAAAAACGAAAAAAATTCACCCCTAATGATGGAGTTTTATGGGAGTTCATTGAGAAAAGTGGTGATGTAATGGTGACTGGTGGTGTGAGGTAAGTGTTTGTGAGGTGATGTTCAAATCCCAGCTGCGTCAATTGTTTTTTCAACATTATCTAAATATATTTGTGTGTAAACTAGGGTTGCTCCCCGACCCCGACCCCGAGCCCAAAAAAGGGGTCGTCCCCGACCCCGTCCCCGACGTTGCCAACCCCGGCCTCCCCGACCCCGTCCCCGACCTTTTTTTGGGTCGGGGATCAGGGTTGAACAAACACCCCTAAAGATCGGACTTTTTTGGGGGAGAATAAGTACTTTTGAAAAGGTCGTTCTTTAATGATGTGGTGGTGTATAGGGTTGGACAAAATCGGATATTATCCGGGTCCCCCGGATAGCGGTTCCACCGGTTCCTTGACACCCGGATACCGGTACCGGATAATTTGCCCAAAACACCCGGATACCGGTCCCGGTTCCGGATAGCCGTTCTTGTCAAACCCTAGTGGTGTAGTGGTCTGTGTTGTGGGTGGTCGGGTGGTGGTTCGGATCAGAGCTGGGCGAAACTCAAAATTTTTTTCTGACGAAACGAAACGAAAAAATTATTTTTTTTAATTTACAAAACGAAAAAAATTAAATTTCATTTTACGAAACGAAACACGAAACGAAACAGCAAAAATTTTACGAAACAAAACGAAACACGAAACGGAAAAAATGTTTTCTACGAAACGAAACGAAACACGAAACGCCCAAAAAGTCACGAAACACGAAAAAAAAAACGAAACGAAACGAAATTAAAAAATTTTTTTTTTGAAGTCTTATTTTTTTGCCAACAATGTTTAATTAAGATGAAAATAAGCATCTTTTTAATTTCTTGCAATAATAAATCCTTGAAAAACATTGATTCATTTCTTCGAAACTCTCCACCAACAATTTTCTCAACATTCGGGGTTTAAAATGTAGCTTCTCCCATGGATTTTCGAAATTTGCCAGTTTTCGATTTTCAAAAATGCAATTTTTTTTGCGAATTATGCTTTACTTCTGGGGGTGGGGGTTGGCGGTTCCGATAGGCGCCGCCGAGAAAATTTTTAAATTTAGACTCAATTTGCTAAGAGATTTGCTTCAAAAATTACAAATTATCCTGAAAAAGTAAAAAACCAGTACGCCGAGCTGAAAATAAATACAAATCTTTAAAAAAAGTACAGTTGCACCCATGCTTTATAGTCGATAAATGTAATAGTGTAAGTTAGAGAAAATGAAATGTTCAGAGAAAGCAGAAAAAAATCATTTACACGGTCAGAGATCTGGACCACACACGCCAGTTCATCTCCCAACACTAACCACTACAGCACCACCCCACTGGATTTCCTGTTCAAAAAACCACAATCTTTAGGGGTGCTTTTTCGTGTTATTTTCGTGAAAAACAGTCTTTTACGAAATGAAACGAAACGAAAAAAGTTAAATTTCATTTCACGAAACTAAACAGCAAAAATTTTACGAAACGAAACGAAACACGAAACGGACAAAATTTTTTCTACGAAACGACACGAAACGCCCAAAAAGTCACGAAACACGAAAAAAAAAACGAAACGAAATTTTGCCTAGCTCTGGTTCGGATCCCGTCTGCAGAAATCTTTTTTATCACTTTCTATGAACACATCTATTGAGAAGAAATAATTTCTGATCATTTTTTAAATAGTTTCCGTTTTTTAAATATTTTTGATGACAATTCAGAAATATTTCAAATTTTGATTTTTTTTTTTGTAGCAAAATTGAGTGAATGTTTAAAAATTCATAACTTTGTTCAATGTTGAATGATCTTAATTTTTATTGTCATAAATTGTAGAAAAAAAATCAGCGCATTTTATTCCATATATTTTTAAGTAATTCAAAATTCAAAAAGGTGTATAGTCAGTCATTTAACAAAAATTTAGAAATTTTTACTGGCAACTCCCAAAATCTAAGAAGTGTTGGAAATTTATTTTGAAGCAATTTTTCTTAACAATAAATTTTTCCGGGCCTATCGGCACCGCTGACCCCCCCCCCCCCCCCCCCATTCTTCTAAAGCTTCAAAAAACACGGCAATTTTTTAAAATTTTGATTGCAAATCAAAAAATTTCTAAAATTCTCTTGCGCCAATCCCCAAAATTTTGGAGATTCGTCTTTCGAAAAGTTTTGGTGTTTTTTTCTATTGTGATTCTGAGTTGTTGGGCTAAGTCAAACATGACGACATATCCACAAATCTTTTTTTTACAACTTAAAAATCCTCTTCACTCTTGAGGTTTTTAAGGATGATGAACGGATTTAAAAATAAATGATATATTTTATGATTGCCCGGTGAAGATTTTTACTGAAATTTTTATTTAAAAAATTTTAATGAACAGAATTTTTTTCTTCAACCCCGAACCCCGACCCCGAAAAATTTGGTCGCCCTCGACCCCGACATTGTCAACCCTGGCCAACCCCGACCGCGACTTTTCCGCCCCCGAGGGGTCGGGGAGCAACCCTAGTGTAAACAATTCCAACAGCTTTTTTGGCTTTCTTGGAGGTGCCGGGTTTTTAAATTCTCATTTTTTTACAAATTAGATTACAATTCACAAGTTTGATTGGACGAATTCACTGAATATTTAAAAAATGAAAAACTTTGTTCAAAGTTGAGTGACCCCGGTCATAATTTTTAAATTTTGGTAGCAAATCTGTTAATAAATTGAGTCAAAAATTCAAAATTTTCTCGGCGGCGCCTATCGGCACCGCCGACCCCCCCCCCCCCCACTTTTTTGCCTTTTTAGTAAAATGGCGCACTAAAACAAAAAGTTTGTCAGAAAGTCTTAAAATAAAAATCCGAGTGATATCAGGTTTTAATTTGGTTTAATAAATCCATATTTTGCCACTTTCACATTTTTAGTTCTTTTCGGCATAAAAGCAAATGTTATGCCTATGATTAAGTTGGCGGAGCTTTTCTCCGTAATTACGGTCTAACAGAATATTGAATCAGCAAAATTTCATTAATTACAAAGGAAATCTTTCACAGAACGACAGACGCAAATTAATAACAATTCCGTCAATGGCACTTTATATTGCCGAAATTGTCACCATCGTTCGGCACAAAAAGTTCATAACTCATTCTATACACTTTTTGTTATGAGGGCAATTCCGGTAAAATTGAGAAAAATAATTATAATTAGTAGTCATAAATATGATCAAATTTTTACAAAAGGTTTCAGGATTTGCTGTACGTACTGAACTCTTTCTACTGCCAACGATTGCCCTCCATAATCGGTTCCATGCTTTATCCGATTTATTCAAAGTTTCCAAATTGGATGCTCGCAATGGCATTGTTTATTGCCGGGCACACTTTCCAAGCGAATAACTTAGTCACGGCTTTTATACTGCTGAACCGACTGACCGCAATTATAATGCCAATAAAACATAAAAAGGTCGTTTTTTAATATTAAAATTAATTGGTCATTTTGTTTATTACAAAACAATTGTCTGTTTTAAGTTGTGACAAAAATTCCTTCCGTTTATAACAATTTTTGTTTACTGTGTGCCAACATTCTTTTGTTGGCCGACTTTTAAAATGCATGGATTCATTCAATTGAACGATCCAAGTTCAACCACCGACCGCAATTTTGCTATGTCTGGAGATGTAATAATCATATTATTATAGCTTTTTGTTAGTGGCATAGATAATTAGAATTAATATAAATGGATATTCCGTATCCGTCCGTATCCGGATATCCGTGCCCATGCCTGGTTGTGGTGCACGGATAAACTATTCATTAAGGGCACTGCACTTCAGCTATATCGTTTACATAACTGCCATTTTTACAATTTTATGCGTTTTGATAAACATTGCCACGTTTTTGGCATACAAATTACATGTAAAAAAAGTTGTCGAAAACGGGAACAACGCCCATAATATTGAACTAAAACTGTTGATTTATTCAGGGCAACATTTTTGGGGCACGCGCTCGTGGCAAGCCTGTTTTTGGTAAACAAAATTCTTTAATATTAAAGTTAACTAAATTTAAACAAAATAGAAATGCCTAGGCTTGATTGAAATTTTGATTAGCAAAAAAATTGTAACATCACAGATTACCGCTATTACTAACATCGGTGATACGAAAACAACAACTTTTTTGTACATCTACTATCCAATGATTATGGACACAGGTGATAGGAATTGAAGCAATCTAATTGTTCCGACACTAATTCTTGTTCCCCTAATTACTACAGGTACTGTAATGCTTTCCAGCTGGTTACTGTTGTGGGCCAGCGGCACATTCCGCCAACAGCTAATCAAAGATTTTTCGATCATTCGAAAAAGAAATATTCAAAATATTCGTGTCGGTCCAATGGAGGGGCCCCGAAACAATAATCATTTGACAGTTGGAGGAGTTGTTGGCCATCAATTGCAGAACAGATTTAGCAGTTGTGTACAACTTTTGCCCACAATTTCTTAACTTGACATAAAAACAATCACTGTACTAATGATTACATATTCTATAATCACATTTTGTTTTATTGAATACATTATTCTTAGGGCTTGAAAAAAATGTAAAAGTACAATCGCTTTTGCTAAAATTTTCTTTTTAGATTTTTGAAAGTTCATTGGGATACGTTTATGAACAGGGCAGAGATTTTTATACAAAAAATTTTTTGCGCATAAGCCTTGAATAAAGAAGCTCCAAAATACTCATTAGCCATTCCATTAAATTAACAACTGTCCCGGGGGCCGCTTACCTAAATTGGTGAGAAAAAGTGTCACTATCTTTTCTATAATGGTGTATTTTTCGACAAGGGACAAAAAATTTTGCATGAAAGATCTTAGCAGTGAAAATTTTACAAAAAAAGTTTGTGATCTTGGTAAGACAAACTCGAATTTTATTGCTCTTTTTATGAAAAATTTCAAAAACGCCCAAATAATGGTAAAAAAGTCTTTTTACTTGAAACAGGTTTCCCCCGGTCCCGGTTGAAAATCTTGGTCCTGGTCCTGGTTATCTTGGTCCAGGTAAGTACTGGTCCCGGTTTTTCCCAAAAGTCCCTGTCCCATGCAACCCTACTTTGGACTTATGCGACTCTGCAATAAGATTCATATTTGTCAAACGCCTGACCCAAAATTTATATATATTTAATTTTGCAAAATTTTAATAAATTTGTAATTAAACAAGCGGACTCTTTTGTCTTGTAAAATTCAAAATAAGTTCCCAATTTTTATGCCAAAAATAAAATTGTGAAATATGCACACCTAAAATGGAAACAGAATTAAAAATTGTATTCTTCGAGCAATTATTTATTTCAAAGTTCAATTTTGAACAACGATTTCATTCCATATCAATTCCAATCGTTCACTTCCCCGCAAATATTGATTATAAAATTAATTAGAGAGTTTATTTGTTAATTTAATTTAACTTTAAGAAACTAATAATTAGGGCGACGATTTATAGTTTTTTTGCTGACATCACGGCCCTTCGTAATGTACCAAAAAAAGGAAGTGTTTAGGTCAACTTGATCAACTCCCTATTGGAATTTATATGAATTTCGATGTTTTATTTTTTTTTAAACTATAAAATTCGGGGTTTTCAAAAAATTCCTTATGAAAAAGCATAAAACGAAAAATACACCAGTAAAGAGAGGAGTTTACATTTTTTTTAAATTTATCCCCCATAAAAGATTTTTTCTTGACAAAAAATGCATGCCTCTAATGAACAAGTTTTGTTTTGCGCAAAAATAAATTAACCTAAAAATTGACATTTGTTATAATAAAACACATTTAGCAGTAATTTATTTAATTTGTTTTTGCAAATAAAAAAAAAGTTACCTATTTTTACGTTAATAATAAATGTTGACATAATTTTTGGATTTTAGGAACTATGCAGGCCGTTTTTGGTGCCCTATTTTGAGTTTTTAATGAAATATTCTGGGGTTTTTAAGAACCATAAATCGCATGCCAACTAAATTAAAATAATTCAATTAATATTTTTAGCAATTTTAACAGAAAGATGATCAAAGTTAACAAGAAATTGGCATTGGCCCTATCAATTTTATTTATTGTTTTTACTTTTCTGACAATTTCATTTGCTAATAATATAATTGTTGTAAATAAAAAAAATGTATGCCCATCAATTCCTCAACAAACAAATGATTGGATGGTCAATTTGACTTCGTGAGATTTGCAGAATTATGAAATTGAAAAATCAAAAAATTAACACAATTTGTTTGGCTGTTTCTTCTAAATTTTAACGGTTCATAAATTCTCAAGAAAATAAATAGTAAAAATGCCAACAAAAAAATTTAAATTTATTTAAAAGTTTTCCATCAATGAATGAATTACGTCAAAAATTGCATACAATTCACGAATGGGGACACTGGAGAGGGCCAGACATTTGCATTGCCCAACAAAAAGTCGCAATAATCATCCCATACAGGTTAATTGCATTTGAGTTTTTATATCATAATTAAACAAATAAAAATAATAAAATTTATTTTAAATTTAATAAGACTTTAAATTTTTTAGAAACAGATTTCTGCATTTGAGAGCTCTTCTAAACAATTTGCATCGTTTTCTTCAACTGCAGCAATTGGAATATCAAATCTTTGTGATCAATCAGTTCTCGGCTGGCAAAAAGGCGGACAAATTTAATCGAGGAAAATTACTAAATGGTAAATTTAATAAAAATTTTATTAAATAAAAATAACTTTTATGTATTAATTGAATTTTACACCTTTTCCAATGTATGTTTAGCACCGTTTAAATTCAATTATGAGAACAAACTTAAATAAGTGTTGGATTTAGTTTTTCCAAGATATTAATTGTAGTTTGTATATTTTTTAAATATAAAATAATTTAGTCGGATTTGTGGAGGTTCATAAACAATTTTGCAAATCTGGTGAACATTGCTGGGATTGTGTTGTATTTCATGACGTCGATTTTGTACCGGAAAATATCGAAAACATTTATCGTTGTGATCAAAACTCGCCTAAACGATTGATCTCAGCAACCGATGAGTGGGACAATTATAAATATGAGTAAGCTTTATTGTTTACCCAATATCAGTGTACTTTAAATTTATAAAACTGGCATTTAAATGCTTTTGCATTTTTTAAACATTCAAATTCAAGGTAAATAACACTATAATATGTACATTTTATTTGTGGTCCAATTAAATTAATTTAATTTTTAGGCCTGGCGATAAGGCTTGGTTGGGTGGTGTGGTCGCAATTGCGCCTGATCAATTTTCGCTAATTAATGGTTTTTCCAACAATTATTGGGGTTGGGGTGCAGAAGATCAAAATTTGCGGGAGAGGTCAGTTTTTAGTTAAAATTTATTAATTTAACAATTATTGTAAACTATTGCTAATTAAATTTTCAAATTTTTATTGATTAAAATACATATTATGGTTGTATAATTTTTTATGTTTATTTTGTTTAGGTTTAAATTAGCCAACAAATCAGTAATTTTTGTGCGCGGTGCTCTTGGCCACTACAAAAGTGTTGAGTTGGTGCACAAACATATTGATACGACAAATCCCGAGGTGGATTGTGGATGCCGCAAAGTTCTAATCAATGATTTGGCCAAAAGCTGGAAAATTGATGGACTGACCAACTTGAATTATGCTCATTTGAGTACAACAGATGAAATTTTGTTCACCAACATAACGGCAAACTTTATTTTAAAATTAAAAAAATATAAGAAAAAAATTAATTTAGGTTGATTTGCTGATGGAAGAATCAATAAAAAAAGGGCACCCATGCGGCAACAAAATTAATGGATCTTACGATTGTAAAAATGGTGAAATAATTCATCACAACTAATACACGAATCCAATGACAAAATCAGTAAACAATATTGTAGAAATTATTTAAACAATTTTGCATTTTTTCCCGTTTTGGGCAAGATGATAAAGCATTGGTTTGGAGGTGTGGTCCCAAAATGCCTGATCAATTTGCGCTAATCGATGGTTTTTCCAACAATTATTAGGGTTGGGGTGCAGAGGACCACCAAATTTTTTGAGAGGTGTTTTTTAGGGTAATTAACGTTGTTTAGGTTTTAAAATATCAATTCTTCTTTTTTTAAATTATTATTGACTTGTTTTGTCCAAAGCTTTTCCCCAAGCATAAATTGTTTTTGCTTTTATGCCCAATTTTTTCGAAGCTTCTTGTTTCGTCCGCCCTTCGAATTTTTACGGTTTGATTTTTTTCCAAATGAATCATTTTTTGATTATTTGAATTAGCGGAAACCTCCAAATAACGTTTCAATAAACTCTTTTTATCTTTCAATTGGCTTTCTTCTGAAATCATAAAAGTAACTTTAATAATTAAAGACTAATTACATAATTTATTGAAGGGTACAAAAAATAAATTCAAACTTTGTGACAAAATTTAATTTAATTAATATCAAAAATAATCCAAGCTTTTGATTTAACAAAAATTAAAGAATTTTGTTTTAATTGCATCATTCACCACACTAAGGCAGTGCCACGACACTTTGGGGTCAGTGTTCTCGGGGGCGGCATATCGGGGTCAGTCGGTGTGAGCTGGTCGTGCCGATATGTCTTGGATCGAGTTCAGGTTTGGTGGGTGTCGGTAGTAAGCCGGGCGGGGATGGGATGTCGTGAGATCGGCGGCGCTCACTTCAGCACCAGCAGTTAAAAAATCTGTGACTTTTTTAAAACTCAACCAAAGCGAACAACAAGAAGCCTTTGAAAAGCTCTAAATGAGAAAAAAACAACCGGAGGAAGACCCGTTCGAACGACGCGAACGTGAAAGATCTCTCGTCCTCATCGGGCTCCCGGAAAACACATCCGAACACTCCACAGAACGAGCGCGTTCCGACTTTGGCGAAACCACGCGCGTACTCAACGAGCTAGGCGTTGAGTGCTCCCCAACGACTGTGTACCGTATGGGGAGACGAAACCTAGCCAACCCAGGTCATGGCCGTCTTCTTAAAGTTGTGCTTCCAGCGCGAGTCTTCAGAAACATCACGCTGGGCAGCTGGAAAACGCGCAGAACCGAAATGCGCAAAGATCCAAAATGGAGCAAACTGCTGATCCGTCCTTCACTGACGAAGGCCGAACGAGACAAAGAGAAAGAAATGTGGCACCAAAGAAACGAGGATCGGACCAGGACCAATCAAAACACAAACGATCTGAACTCACGTGCTCAATCGCTTCCAAAAAACTAAGGTTTGGGGGTTCTCATGCTCAAACAAACTTTACTACCTTAACAAAACCCAAAAAAAAACCCCCACACCTTTCGGACCCCAACCACAATTCTCGCTTCACCTCTGACCGCATCTCAAAATCAGCCCCTGCCACAAAAATCCCATGCCTGTTGTTAAACTGTAAATCCATCATCAAAAAAATACCCATCCTCAAACAAATCGTCTCTGATTCCAATGCCAAAATAATCTTACTAACTGAGACGTGGATAAACGAGCAAAACCTCTCCCCAAACGAACTAAATTTTAACCAACAATTCCAACTTTTTCTAACAAATCGCAATTCAAAAAAACGTTTAGGCGGAGGAGTTGCTATCCTGATCCACAAAACAATCCCCTGCAAAATTGTTTTTTCCCTCTCATTCTCGGGCATTGAAATATTAGCTGTTGATACCTCCTTTAAACACCACTCGGTCAGATTTATCCTCATCTACCGTCCGCCAAACTCCTACACCATTGAAACAACCAAACTCACGAAAATCATTCAAAACCACATCCACCCACATGTTGTTATCTGCGGGGACTTTAATTTCGCTGACATCTCCTGGTCCCGACTCTCTGCCAAAACAAAAACCTCTTCAAACTTCTTGGAATTTGTACAAAATTTCCAACTAATTCAACACGTCTCTGAACCCACCCACATTCACGGAAACACCCTCGATCTATGTATTTCAAATTCTCCGGAACTCGTTACAAACTTATCTATCAAACCTGGTTTATCCGACCACCATTCCATTTATTTCCACATAAAAGCTTCACCCATCAAACATACACCCACAAAAATCCCCTCTTTCTCTCTCAAAAACATAACAAAACTAAAACCATCCCTCACCTTCCTTTCACCAATACTCACTCACTTTTTCACAAGCGCAGACAAATATAATGCCTTTTACGACTTCCTAAACCAGGCCATCCAAAAATTTATACCATACCACAATATTTCATCCAAGCCCAACAAAATTAACTACCCACCCCACATAAAATCAATTTTAAACAAAAAAGCCCTTTTATTTCGCCTCGCAAAAACCGACCCCACCCTCAAAAAATCCTACATCCAACTATCCAAAACAGCCAAATCCCTAATCATCCAACACCACAAAACTTCAATTCGAAAAACCCTCTCCAGCCAATCCAAACTATACTCCTACCTACGCAAATTTACAAATAACTACCAAAATTACTCCCTCGAGATAAACCAGGAACTGATCTCAGACATTCCCTCCATTTGTGAAATATTTGCTGATACATTTTTCAAATCATTCCAAAACATTCCACTACACAATCCTTCCCCAATCCACTGTCCCCACACCAAAACAATTGATGATATCGATTTTGACGTTGTAAAGGTCTCACACATCCTACAACACTTGCCCAATAAACTCAATAGCTCACCCGACAACCTCAATTTTCGCCTTCTCAAAAATTGTCACCTGGAACTCACTCCCATTCTCTCCGATCTTTTCCGACTCTCCATGGACACATGTTTCATTCCGGATATTTGGAAATGTTCTCACATTGTTCCTATACCCAAAAAAGGAAATAAGCACGACCCCTCAAATTATAGGCCAATCTCCATCACTTCTTCCCTTTGCCGAATAATGGAAAAAATCATTTACGCTCAATTATTACATTTTCTAAACTCAGTCAAATTCTTCGACATAAATCAATTTGGTTTCCTCAAGGGGCGTTCTACCACCCTCCAATTAATTTCTTCCATCCACATATGGTTTAAGTCAATTATAGAAAAACAATCAATCCACACCATTTATGTTGATTTTAAAAAAGCCTTCGATTCCGTTCCTCACCGCTTTCTTATTTACAAACTTTCGCAAATAGGCATTAGGGGCAAACTCCTCGCATGGTTCACCAACTATTTAAAAAATAGGAAATTCACTGTCAAAATTCAAAATCATCAATCCTCCCCTCGCAACATATCCTCAGGTGTACCACAGGGTTCAGTCTTAAGTCCACTACTTTTTCTCATCTATGTTAACGATTTACCCTCAAATGTTAACCCAACAATCCAAATAAAACTCTTCGCAGATGATCTCAAACTGTTTAAATCAACCTCCATAAATCACACCGATCACGCATTACAAAACGCTTTAAACTCAATTCACCAATGGAGCTTAATCTGGGCCCTCCCAATTTCTATAGAAAAATCATGTCTACTCCACATAGGAAACCCAACTTCCAATATTGTCTACCATATCAACAACCAACCACTCTACCCACAAGAATCCATCACCGACTTAGGAATTCTTATCGACAACAAACTCCTTTTCCATCAACACATTTCTATTATTGTGAAAAAAGCATACTACCGTTCATACCAACTCACACGTGTACTTAACTCATCAAACCCATCCATCTGGTCCCAAGCATTTAAACTATACATCAGACCACTACTTGAATATGGCTCAGAAATCTGGTCACCCGCAAATCGCAAACTCATCGACAAAATTGAAAATGTTCAAAAATATTTCACTCGCACTGCTCTCTTCAAATCCAAACGTATACAACTCCCTTACAATCAACGCCTAAAAATATTCAATTTAACCACACTCGAAATCCGCCGCAAAGTTATAGACCTTACCACCCTCTTCAGAATCTGCCGCCACCTAACTCACCTCAATCCTCACGAAATCATTTCCTTTTCCAACCGACCCGCTAGGCGTCATCCCTTTCAAATTATAGCCCCGCATAAAACGTCAAAAACCCAAAACTCCTTTCTAAACCGAAACATCAACCTCTGGAATACACTCCCATCCAGCCTCTTCAACACAAATTCCCCCAAGCACTTCTCTAAATCAGTAAATACCCACTTGGCCATGTCTCAAAACTCTATCTTTCTTTATTACCGCTAAAATACACATAAATATCATCATTCACACATATATATCCTCTCCGCACCCCCAGCTCGACCTTTTATCACCTCTGTTAGTGGCGCGTTTGCTTAGACTTTGTGCCCTTGACGGTGAATAAATAAATAAATAAATAAAACACCCAAAATCGGCGTTTTTCATAGTTTTATTCAAATAACTTTTTCATGCATTCTCTAATTGTTTAGCTTTGGCTTTACAATATCTTTTAAATGCTTAGAGCTTTCGAATGATGTTTGATTTAGTTGAGTTTAAAAAAGCAATTGCTGGCACTGAAGTGTGGGCACTGAAATGATGTGTACCCCGGGGAGTCGGTTGTATTCTTATCCAAACATGATAAACATTCGAATAATGCCAATGTGTTCTGCTATCAACGTACCGTTTTAATTGCATTGTTAGAATCGGCTAAACCAAAAAATCATCTACATTTTGATAAGCACTTTCAAATGAAAAAGGAAAAAAAATAAGCTCAGAGGTTGCTGGGCAGGGCTGCACGCATTCGGATTACATTTTTTGGGGGACCTTTTTTAAAATCAAATTTTTTGTTTTCAAATTAAAAATGCACTCCTAAAAAAAGACAATTCTTGGACAAAAATGCACTCCAAAAGATCGATTTAATTTTTTCTGGGAAGGAGAGCCCGACGGTGCCAACAGGCGCCGTCGAAAAAAATTTTGATTTTCTGTTAAAAAAATTTCACCAAATTTTTGCAAAATTAGGCATTTTGCTTCTGAATTTCGAAAAGATTTCAAAAACAAAAATAGTTTACGTAATAGTGGAGGATTCCGGCCGGCGAACTTTTTACAAAAATTGGCAAATCTATCTTAAGAAACACCGATTGCGGATCCAAATTGCGGGAAAAATCAAAAAATCTGCAATCCTCAACCCTAAAAAACAGCTATTTCAGCAATCCGCAATTGCGTTGAGCCAAGTTAAAAAATTGCTGGCAATTGTTGTACTGAACTGCTAATTCAGTTCTGCAATTGATGGCCAACAGCTCCTCCAAATGCTCGATGATTATTGTTTCGGGGCCTCTCCATTGCATCGACACGAATATTTGTTTTGCGAATGATCGAAAAATCTTTGATCAGCTGTTGGCGGAATTTTCCGCTGGCCCACAACAGTAACCAACTGGAGAGCACTACAGTACCTGTTGGTGATGTGACCGTTTAAATTCAAATTTATGGGTCTAAGAATAAATATCGGAAAAATAGTTTTCTTTAATCTTATCACCTGTGTCCATAATCAGTGGATAGTAGATGTACAAAAAAGTTGTTGTTTTCGTATCATCGATGTTAGTAATAGTGATCGGCCAGAAGGGTCGGTCGGTACTTTTCGGTAAAGTACCGAAAAAGTACCGGTACCGAAAAGTACCGAAAAAAAATTGTCGGTACTTTTTCGGTTTTCGGTACCAAAATTTTTATATTAACTTTTCAACAAAAAATCGTTTATTTTGGAAATCTTGGCTTTATTAATATTTATAATTGAGTATTGGGACATTGCGGCTCAAGAAAATTAGCATTTCGACCTGTTCCTGTCCTGCGGCAAGTAATAGTTTTTGGATCAGTTTGAAGTAGGGTTGGAGCCGGGAGGGGACGGGAACGGGGAAAACCGGGGATCCCCGGCCATTCTCATCCCCGTCCCCGTTCCCCGGTTTGCCCATCCCCGAAAACGGGGATCCCCGGTCTCATCCCCGCCGGGGACGGGGATGAAAATGCACCCCTAAAGATGGCCATCAGATCAGAAATTTTAATGATTATATTGATTTACTGTTTGAATTTTGGTTGAAGAGTACTTTTTGACAAATGATTTTTATCCTTTTTAGGTAAAGCATACCAAGTGATTTGGTATCTTAGTGGTGTGTCTTGACCGCGAGTCTAAGGATTTGTGTTGGGTTCGAACTAGAGTGCGGCAAAATCAAATTTGCGGATCCTGTTGCAGGATTGGGATTCAAAATTTTTTGCAGGACAGGATTTGCAGGATTAATCCTGCAAAATCCTGCATTTAGAATTTGCAGGATCCTGCGCAGGATTGCAGGATTGAGTCAAAAATTTTCAAAAATCAATTTTGGCCTAAAAAATAGGGTTGCTCCTCGATCCTTCGGGAGCGGGCAAGTCGGGGGGGGGGGGGGGGGGGGTTAGCCATGTCGGGGACCGGGGACGTCCAAATTTTCGGGTTGGGGCATGCACGTAGCCAGGATTTTTTTCCGGGGGGGGGCAAAAAGTCGATTCTTAGGGGTATGTTTTTCCGTTTTATTGCATTTTTGTTAAGCAATTTTTGCGCAAAATCCTCGATTTTTAAGCGGGGTCGGCGGTGCCGATAGGCGCCGCCGAGAAAATTTTTGATTTTAGATGGCAATTCGTTAAGAAAATTGGCCTTAAGAGTAATGGCGATTTTGTAATTTGTGATAAAAAATATTGTGGATTTTCATCATGTTTGACTTGATTTTACAAAATCAGAAATATTTTTTATTATTTTTAGAAATACCTAGTTTCCTCCGCTATACATAGATGCTCACTGAAAGTTCTAAAAAATAGTTTACATGGTCGGGGATTTGAACACCAACCAAAACCTTTCTCACCAATAGTACTAACCACTACACCACAACATTATTGATGGAAATTGGCATTATGTTTTACTAAATTTAATACTTGCAGGATCCGCAGTCAAATTTGCGGATCCTGTTGCAGGATTGGGATTCAAAATTTTTTGCAGGACAGGATTTGCAGGATTAATCCTGCAAAATCCTGCAAATCCTGCAAAAGCCCAAAAAGTGCAGGATTGCGGACAGGATCCTGCAAAATCCTGCGCAGGATCCTGTCCTGCGCCGCACTCTAGTTCGAACCCGCATGAGTGCGAGTTCGTTTGTAACCTTTATTCTGGTTCTGTCGCGCCCATTAAAAGAATATTTTAGCAAAATTTTCAATATTTTTTAATTAAAAGGGCGCAAAAAAATAATTTTTTTGAATTAAGAATTTTTTAATATTAATAGCCTTATCTGTACGCTCTTTTACAAAAAAAAAAATCTTGACCAATTATTCTTAGCTGATAACTAGAGCCTAGCCCTAATTCAAAATTTTTCAAAACAAATTCTATTTTTGGGCTTCTTTCATGGTAAGGAATCCGCGAAAAAAATATGTTAAACCATAAAAATCCGGGCCCTACTAATAACGTAAAATCTTTAAAAAAATTTCGCCATGGGACCTCGCCAATTCCTAAAAAGCTTAATAAATTACCGATTTTAAGTTGCAAATCTCTTAAAAAATTGAGTCCAAAATTCTTAATTTTGCCAAAATTTTGGTGAAATTTCTTAACCAAAATCAAAAAATTTTCCCGACAGCGCTTGTCGGCACCGTCGGGCTATCCTCCCCAAGAAATTAAATCTTTGGGGTGCATATTTGCCATAAAAAATGGGTGCATTTTAGTTTGAAAAAATTTCGATTTTTTTTAAAAAGTCCCCCAAAAATTGCATTTTCAAAAAATGCACCCCTAAAGATGGATTTTGCCCATCCCCGTACGGGGATCCCCGTTCCCCGGTTTGCTCATCCCCGAAAACGGGGATCCCCGGTTTGTCCATCCCCGGTATCCCCGTCCCCGGTTTGACCGGGGATCCCCCCCCCCCCCCCCGGCTCCAACCCTAGTTTGAAGGGTGAGGGGTCGCGGTGCCGATAGGCGCCGCGGAGAAAATTTTGAATTTCTGATAGAATTTCTTAAGAAAAATGTACAGATAAGGCTATTAATATTAAAAAATTCTTAATTCAAAAAAATTATTTTTTTGCGCCCTTTTAATTAAAAAATATTTGAAAATTTTGCTAAAATATTCTTTTAATGGGCGCGACAGAACCAGAATAAAGGTTACAAACGAACTCGCACTCATGCGGGTTCGAACTTCGAACTAGAGTGCGGCGCAGGACAGGATCCTGCGCAGGATTTTGCAGGATCCTGTCCGCAATCCTGCACTTTTTGGGCTTTTGCAGGATTTGCAGGATTGCAGGATTTTGCAGGATTAATCCTGCAAATCCTGTCCTGCAAAAAGTTTTGAATCCCAATCCTGCAACAGGATCCGCAAATTTGACTGCGGATCCTGCAAGTATTAAATTTAGTAAAACATAATGCCAATTTCCATCAATAATGTTGTGGTGTAGTGGTTAGTACTATTGGTGAGAAAGGTTTTGGTTGGTGTTCAAATCCCCGACCATGTAAACTATTTTTTAGAACTTTCAGTGAGCATCTATGTATAGCGGAGGAAACTAGGTATTTCTAAAAATAATAAAAAATATTTCTTGTAAAATCAAGTCAAACATGATGAAAATCCACAATATTTTTTATCACAAATTACAAAATCGCCATTACTCTTAAGGCCAATTTTCTTAACGAATTGCCATCTAAAATCAAAAATTTTCTCGGCGGCGCCTATCGGCACCGCCGACCCCGCTTAAAAATCGAGCATTTTGCGCAAAAATTGCTTAACAAAAATGCAATAAAACGGAAAAACATACCCCTAAGAATCGACTTTTTGCCCCCCCCCCCGGAAAAAAATCCTGGCTACGTGCATGCCCCAACCCGAAAATTTGGACGTCCCCGGTCCCCGACATGGCTAACCCCCCCCCCCCCCCCCCCCCCCCCCCGACTTGCCCGCTCCCGAAGGATCGAGGAGCAACCCTATTTTTTAGGCCAAAATTGATTTTTGAAAATTTTTGACTCAATCCTGCAATCCTGCGCAGGATCCTGCAAATTCTAAATGCAGGATTTGCAGGATTGCAGGATTTTGCAGGATTAATCCTGCAAATCCTGTCCTGCAAAAAATTTTGAATCCCAATCCTGCAACAGGATCCGCAAATTTGATTTTGCCGCACTCTAGTTTGAACCCCAGGCAACCACATCACTCACAGCAGGACATTGAATAAAAATAAATTTTGACTCGAGGACTCGAACCTCAGAAAAAACAGACTTTGGTTCTCAGTTTAACCACTGAGCCACGGATATTAAAAAAAAGCTGAAAAATTCAAATATATTACCAATTTTCCCATTTGGTACTTTTTTCGGTACTCAAATTTTGTTCGGTCGGTACCTTCGGTTCTCAGATTTTTTCGGTCGGTACTTTTCGGTAAAGTACCGAAAAAGTACCGGTACCGAAAAGTACCGAAAAAGTCCAAAAAGGTTCGGTCGGTACTTTTCGGTAAAGTACCGAAGCCTGAGTACCGAAAAGTACCGAAAAAGCTTTGGTACTTTCTCGTACCGACCGAACACTAGTTAGTAATAATGGAAATCTGTGTAGTTTTTGGTCAATAAATTTTTTTTTTTGGAATTGACAATATTTTATTTATTCATTCAAATATTGCTATTAATTAATGAATAATTATGTAAACGATTTTAAGCTACCAAAAACTGGCTTGCGACAAGCACGTGCCCCAAAAATGTTGCCAATGCATAAAACAGCAATTTCTTTTCAATTAAATATTCGGTGTTCCCATTTATGCCAACTTTCTTCATATGTTGTTTGTATGCCACAAAAGTCACAATGTTAATCAAAACGCATAAAATCGTAAAAATGACCGAGAAGGTACCACTAATGTAAGAAATAAAGCTACAGTACGGTACCTTTAGTGAAGAATACATCGGTTTCAGCAATATTTTTTATAATAAATTCCCAATATAAATGCCATTAAGCAATAAATACTATTAAAAAATATTTTTTACATCTCCAGCTTCATAAATGACAAAATTTTGGTCTGTGGCTGAGTTTGGATCGTTCAATTGGAGAATTCCATCCATTTTGAACACCGGCCAACACAAGAATATTGGGGCACAGTAAATAAAAATTGTTATAAACGGAATTTTCCATAACTTAAAATTAGAGTCCGGACCAAAACCAAAAACCAAAAATTTTTTGGGTTTTTTGTACAAAAAAAAACCAAAAATTTGGTTTTGGTTTTGGTCAACTTGGGCAAAAACCAAAAGAAACCAAAACCAAAAGAAACCCAAAAAATTTTGTACAAAATTTTGTTTGGGTCAAGTTAATTTTTGTACAAAAATTTTGGGTGTTGCCCGGTTGAATAATTTACACCCCTAAAGATAGCATATCGAGTGATTTTTCAATCTTTTTTACAAGAATATTGCAAAATAATTGATGGCTTAGTGGCTTTTCGGTAACTCTTACGTTATGTGTTGGGTTCGAATCCCCCTACCGAGAACCGATTTTATTCTTTTAATCTAATAATTATTATTTTTTATTGATTCTTATTTGTTAGTCAAAACACAAAAAAATCACACAGAAAACCTTATAAAATGGTTTTTTTTTTGCAAATTTTAGTGTGGGGTTATTTCGCTAATTCAATTTATGTTCTAAAAAAGGATGCAATTACTGGAGATGGACTAAAAAACTTTTAGGCGCATTTTCCTAACTGAATTCACTAAACTCTTTTTTCCCCCGGCGGCGCCTATCGGGACCACCGGACCCGTTCTATTCGTAAAATTCAAAAAATTACCGCATTTTTAAAATTTTTTGGTTGTAAATCTGCTAACAAATTGAGTCAAAAATTCAAAATTTTCTCGGCGGCGCCTATCGGCACCGCCGACCGCCACCCCTACTAAAGTAAAATGCGTTGAATAAAACTTTTATTAAAAAATTTAAAAAAATCGGAAATTAAGGCATTTTGTTATGTTTTCTAAAATTTTTTGGTTTTGTACAAAATTTTGGGTTTTGTCAACCCAAAAAATACCAAAAGAAAACCCAAAAATTTGGTTTTGGTTTTGGTCAACTTGGGCAAAAACCAAAAGAAACCAAAACCAAAAGAAACCCAAAAAATTTTGTACAAAATTTTGTTTGGGCTGAGTTGCCGGTCTCTACTTAAAATAGGCAATTATTTGTTGTTATATTAGTTTTAATATTAAAAAAAAGGCCTTTTCATGTTTTATTGGCATTATAATTGCGGTCAATCGGTTCAGCAGTATAAAAGCAGTGCCTAAATTATTCGCTATGAATGTGTTCCCGCAACAAACAATGCCATTGCAAACATCCAATTTGGGAACTTTGAATAGATCGGGTAAAGCACGGCACCGATCATGGAAGGCAACCGTTGGTAGTAGAAAGAGTTCCATACGTACAGCAAATCCTGATTACATCTTTAGAAAAAATTAATAAATCTTAATGCATCGCTAATTATAATTCGTTCTTTATGTAAGGATTAGAGAGAATCCCGCTGGTTGGACGAGACGGTTAAAACGCTTAGGCGGGGGCAAAAGATCACCCATAAAGAAGAAGGCAAATGGGAGGACGCCCCGGTAGCTCAGTTGGAAGAGCTGCCCACGGATTGGGTGCAGTACGTGGGTTCGAGTCCCACCCGGGGATACCATTTTGCCTATTCTTTACTGGTAGCACCGGATGGTTGCCCAACCGTCGCCAGCAAAGCGATCGATGTGAGATCGATCGATGGACCGAGGGACCGGTCCCGTTGAGGATGAAGCTGTAAGGAGTAGAAATTATTTAAAATAATAAAACAACAGAACAAATGACTTCTTTTTTTTGTAAAACTCATAAGCAAATTTTATTTTGAATTTTGACACTCACAGAAAATGTATTCGTTTTTCTTATGACAAACTTTCTTTGTTTAAACACATTTAACTTAAATTATGAAACATAATAAAAATTTTATACTTTACTTTTTTGTGCATTAGTCACGCACAGCGATTGTTGGTAGGTCAGTTTAAAAGTGCAAGTGATGTAATGATAAAATAATGAGAAATACTGGAGTTTTCAGCCATTCGGTGTGCAATAGGCATTTAACCGGATGCCGGTTTCGGAATGCCGGATTTCCGGACTTTTTTGGTCACATCACAACATGTACTGTAGTGCTCTTATTGTTTTTCAAACGTTGTCTGAACTTTACGGTGTTTAAACAATTCAAAAAGTTTTTTAAATTTCCCAGTTTTGTTTAATTAGATACAATTCACAAGTTTTTTATTTCATTTTTTTGATTGGACCAATTCTCAATGGGGTGCCCGGAAAATGCGTCAGTGATTATTAAAAGTCAAGAAAAAGGTATTTCTAGGGATCATGATCAGCCATATTGCTGTTGTTTAATGACGATTGGTGATCGTCGAAAATAATCATGATCCTGAAAACATTAACCAACTTTCATATTTTCGATTATGGTCACGACTAGAGTAGTGCACGGTCGGTTTTAAACCCGGGGTACCGGTTACGGTTAGGCCGGTTTTGCCACCCCCGGTTTTCGGTTTCGGTTTTTGGCCGACACCCGGTTAACCGAAAACCGAAACCGGATTGCAATAATCTGTTTTTCAAATTTGTGTTTAAAAATTATCAGCAACTCACAAACATGATTTAACTTATCAAGAAGATTTTAATGGAGAAAGCGTGAAAAAGAAGCAGAATTGAAAGAGTAAAAATGCAAAACGTTTTTTTGTTCTATGCCCATTCCCCGATGCCCCCGTTTTTCCCTCTCTGCCACTCTGTTTCGCTTTACGTGTCTTCTTTTCCGCACACATTGACTTGCTAAATGGACATAATTTTGTATTTAAATGATCCCCTCTAATTATGTTTTAAAATTCATTACAATTTTTCATTTTACTAAAATTCATAAATGTTATTTTTGTCGCTTTTTAGCATTTGCATGGTTTATGCGCATAGGCATTTTGCCCTTTTTTGCAAGATTTTTATAAAAAAATTCAATAAACCGAGTATAAAAATGCACGCTTATTGAATTTTCTTAAAATAGGCGGAGGTGGATTCTGCCAGAAATCGGATTTTGCAAGTGCGAAAGATTTATTAATTTTATTTTATGTATTTTACCAATTTCGTGCCTTTTTGACACTTTTGTAAGAAAAGTCGGGGGGTCGTGCAATGTTTCGATCGTTGGCTAAATTAGAAGATGAAGGGCGTTGACCGGCTTCTTGGGACCTAAAGAGCACTACCATGGTGAAAAGTTTTTCTCGCGTCAGAGTCTATAGTAGAGACCGATCGAGACGAGATCTCGAAAAGTCTCGATGAGATTCTCTAGAAATCTTGTCGAGACATCTCGTCTCGAATAAAACTGAATTTTCAAGATTTTCGAGACCCGAGATTTTTTCGAGAATCTCGTATCGAGTCTCGCGCAAAGCTCAAGTCCGGTCTCTAGTCTATAGATGGAACCAAATTAGGGTTCGGACGGGCGCCCGGCCGGGCGGGCGCCCGATTAACGCCCGCCCGGCTGAAAAATTTTAAAATGCCCGCCCGGAATTCCCGCCCAGCCCTTTTTTGGTCTGCCCGGAAAAAAGGCCGCCCGACCCCAACTCGATTATCCGAACCCTAGACCAAATGAAACAAAAAGTCCATGAGAATCTGGAGGAAACGCCTTTATATCTACGTGCGCAGGAGCCTGCAAACGTAGATGATGAGGTGTTTGAGCTGATGAGGGACAACTGAGCGTTTGATCCGATGACCAGGTTATATATACTATTTGCTTATAATTAATGGAAATAAAATGTTCATTTTGAGTGAAGTCATTATGGGTTTTGTATTTTATCATTTTTTGGTTTTAGCTAAATTTTTAGAAAAATTGTCAACTAGGGACGTAACCTCAATTGACTCCTTTCGTCGTGCTGATTTTACGAATTCGATTTTTTTTTTGTCGGGAAGCACTATTAAGAAAGTTATGGCGCCTCAAAGTTTGCAAAACCATAACGGTGGACCCTTTTGGTCAAAATTTGTGTAAATAATTTTTCTTCTACAAATGCCAATGTATATGGAGAAACATTCAAGATTTGGGAATGGCACAGCGATACCTTCACGACGGTGAATTTAGGAATGGTTTAAAGTGTTTGTTGCTCTGGTTTTTCTCCCCGTTGGGGATGTTTCAGGTGCCTACGGTTTTTGGGTGATGCTTTCTTCGATGACTACTCTGATGGAGATGAGGGGGAGATGGCCACGTCGATCACCCGTTTTCTCGATTATTTTGAGAAAACGTGCGTGGGTCGCCCTTGAATTGCAGTCGATACTCCTATAGCCGTGTGGAATTGCAACCAGATAACCTTAGAAGGCTTGCCCCGTACCACTAATTCTGCTAAGTCCTGGCATCACGCATTTTCGTCAATTTTCAGCACTCATCATCCCAATCCCTATAAGCTTGTCAATGGTCTTCTGCATGAACAAGTTCGAGTAGAAGACTTCTTGTGTTCGAGATTGGAAGCGGGAGAAACGGTCGAACTTTTCAGCCGGGCAGAATACAGACTGGCAAATGAGCGGCTGTTGACATTAATAGGAAGATACAACAATATGAACACTGGCGATTTTCTGCGTGCTTGTTCTTACATCCATTTTGAAGCTTGATCGGCATCTATTTGATTGTTAATCTCTAAATGTGAACCAAAAAAAACACAATTTGTTTAGAAGTGCATCGCTCTGGCTACAAAATATTTTTTTCTTGTTTTATATAATTTTAATCTTTTTTCGTTGCGTTATATTTGTTAGGTTAGTGACAAGAACTCTTAATCCACGCACAATACTTGCTAATGAATTTTGTATGGATGAGTTGGGTATGGATGAGTTAGAGTCCATGATAGAGAATTGGGCTACAAAATAACTATAAAATCATAAAATTTTGTTCAGAATAACATGAGTTATATAATTTTGAAAAGTGGTGCAAGACTTTGGGTCACTGTAGACCTTTCATTTCTGTTATGATGAAAAATATTTTTGTTTGAATTCTATAATTTAGATTGTTTACTATACAGCTAATGTTGCGCAGAGTCTAATTGGTAGGTGCATGCATGTTTTGTTAAGTGCACATTTTACGCCCACGCACCCCTAGAGACATATTTTAAGAACTTTTAATTTTTTAAATGGGGGGAGGGGGGAGGGGGGGGGGGGGGAGCCTGTTATCAAATTGCCAATCATTTGGCTACAATTATTTTGTTAACGTGCACTTCTCAAAAAATGCATGTTATCTCCGCGCTATATTAGCTGCAATGGTAAACAATTTAAATTAGCATTTAGACAAAAAAAATCGTAGGCGTTAATTGCCCAATATTGTTGTTTGAAAAAGTTATTTTACATTGAGTATAAATATGCGGAAAAAACTGAATGCTAAAACTTTTACAATCTAAAAATTCTTATATTTTCAAACTTACAACACAATGGCATTAGCCGTTGAGCCGGTAAAAATTATTCATTTAAAAATAATTGAAATTTGATTTTTAAGCTTTACATGAACAAAGGCTTGGTTCCCAGAGAAATTGTTACAACCGGAATTAATGCTATGATTTGTTGTGTCGGAATTGGCCTAAACGCGAGTCTCATCTATGTGACCATCAAAACAAAGTAAAAATAAAATTGACATTGGTTAATTTACCTATTCGAGTTTGCGCCATAAAACTCGATAGTGAACCAAGTTAAAAACTGTTTAATTTGGCCAATAACATTAAAAATAAATATATTCTATTGAAGTCGTAACTCGATTAGAGTTCATAATGCAAAAAAAGTTAACATTTATCCGATCAGATCACTCCATTCGCCTTGCAAAATTTTGATCGCTTTGTATGCATTTTTTGCCTCATTCATCCTTTTTGGAATTAAATACACCATTAAATGGTCGTGATTTTCACAACAAATAGTTGCCTATTTTAAAATATGAATTAAATTGCTTCTGTTTATAACAAGTTTTGTTTAACATGTGACAAAAATGATGTTTTTGCCGCTGTTTAAAATGGATTTGTTTTTAATTGAAGAAACAGAATTTAACAACTGACCGCAGTTTCTCCGTGAGATGTCATTAACCTTAACAATTTGTTTTTTGTATTATATCATGACGCATTTAGGCATTAAAATTCAGAATAAATTCTAACAAAATTTTGCTCCTGCTATTTCCTCTTAATAAAAAGTCACCATTCAATAAGTATTTGGCTTATATTTGTGCTGTTTTTTCAATAATTTTTATTGAAATTTGTGGCATTACATGTGAAAAAAATTAACATAAAGGGGAACAAGAATGCCGACGACATTGAGAAAAATTGCTGTTTTATGCAAAAACCACTTTTTTGGATAACATGTTTGTCCAAGCTTGTATTTGGTAAACAAAATAAATTAAGTTAATCAAATTTAAAACAATCTTAAACATATATTAGCTTATTAGCTAGATACAATAATAATAATTAACATCACAGATTAACATTATTACTCACTTGATGATTGGAAAACAAAAGCAATGATATTCGTCTATTATCCACTGATTATGAATACAGGTTTTGGAAATTGAAAAATTCTGACATTTTTGCTAAACGGTTAAATCACAACAGGTATGGTATGCTCTCCAGTTGGTTACTGTTATCGGCCAGCGGCACATTTCGAACAGCTGATTAATGATTTCGCGATCATTCGCATTAGAAATAATCGTGTCGATGCAATGGAGCGGCCCCAAAACAAAAATCATCGGGCAGTTAGAAGATCTGNNTTGGCTATCAATTACAGACCAGATTAAGAAAATCCATTTAAAAATTACCCAGGATTTCTTAAAATTCAATTTAAATATAAAATAAGCTAACAGTTTATAGTTATAAAAAGCAATTTGATTACGATTGGGTAAAAAATGATTATATAATTCAGTCGCGAGTAATCTGTGAACCAAATTATATTCAGCATTCAGTAATTCATGTTTCGTATTATATGGGCATTCCGTACCGCATTTTGCAAAAAATTCGAAATAAANTTTACTTTTTTAAAGCTCCACATGAATATGTTCCACACTGTATCCAATTGCAAAAGAAAAACGAAGNAAAAAAATTTCAACTTTTATTGTTCTGTTTCCAAAAATCGGGCCATATCTGATGGTCAGAAAAAGTTACCTCCAACTGTAGGAAATACATATGCAGCATTTTCTTTAAAGATTGACCATTTGTTTTCGAAGTTGGGTTGATAATTATTGATTTGATAATGTGTTTTTTGAGTCAGAATATGGCAAAATGTTTTGCACAACAATTTAAATAACTTTGTGAGGTCTCGTCAATGATACTCTTTCTCGCACATTTCTCTTCTTTTAGGCATCACAACGCATATATTAGAGAATTTGGCGATTCTTCTTAAATTTTTTATTAATATCAACAACTATTTAAATGAAATATTGAGAATTAAAATAGACAAAATTTTCATCCGTTTATAACAATTTTTGATTATTTTTTGAAAAAATTGATGTTTTTTGATTAGAATGTATGCAATTCTAATATTGAAGGACCCAAATTCCCGCAGTTTTTTTGTGTACGAAGATGAAGACATAATTATTCTGAACAATTTATTTTTGGCATCATAGCTTTACGCATTTAAATTCATTAAATTATATGGCAAAATTTTATAAGCGATTTTTCCTCTCATTCAGATTTGTATTAAGGCACAAATCAAAAACTTTTTGGCTTATAATTTTTATGGTTTTATGCATTTTATTAAACATTTGCACATTTGTGGCCTACAAATTACGTATGAAAAAAGTTAGTAGAAACGGGAACAACAACTTTTACAATTTTGAGAAAAAATTGCTGTTTTATGCAATGGCAACTTTTTTGGGTCACATGCTCATCGCAAGCTTGTATTTAGAAGGAAGTTTTCATTAACCGCTTGAAAGCGTTATTCCGAAAGTTCCTTTATAACTCAACGAGGATCAATGTTTGATTCTAATCACTTCACTCAAAGAGCGAAGCAAAACTCCGCCAGCACATACTCAGCCGCCTTACCGCGGAAGAAACAAAAACGACCAAAACGCCAAATCTCACGCAATCACCGAAGAACTGCGCTCATCACTGAAAACCGAAGCAGAAGTCAAAATGCTGGAACAACCCAGAGCAAAATCAGCAAAAAGCCATTCGGGAAACTTCAAGCAGGCCAGCCAAATTCAACGTGGCTAATAAAGGCAAAGCCCCTTCAAATAACTGCTTTATGCTGAGAATTGCATTCGCATAGCTGCCCACAATTCAGTCACACTTGCAAAAAGTGCGGAAGGACACATTGAAAAACAATGTGACAAAATCCAGGCATACCACCNAAACAAAAAGCCGAGAGGCCCAAAAATGATGGTGCTGCTCGCACTTTACCCAATAAAATCAAAATTCCCAAATTGGATGTTCGCAATGTTCGCCGGACACACATTCCAATAGAATAAATTAGTCACGTCTTTTATACTGACTGACCGCAATCATAATGCCAAGAAACATGAAAGGTCTTTTTTCTTAAGGTATGAAGCGAGTGCGTCCAGNNCCGCCGGTTGTGACGGTTTAAAGTCCGGACTGCTTCGAGCAAGACTTGATACAAATTTTTCAAAAAAAACTTGGGTTTCGAGAAAAATAAATTTTATTCGAGACGAGATTTCTCGAAATTTAATTTTGAGATTTTGTTTCATTCCGCGCTCTAGAACGCCTAGGGGCGGGTGCATAAATCCATAAGAGAGACAACTTGTGGGACGCCCCGGTATTCCCAGACAGTAGGAACTAGAGCCCTGATTCGATTCCTTCCCAGAGTTACTANTGCTTGCCTAGCTCTTACGGGTACATGTCAACTCGTCGATAATAGTTTNATACCTATTATATCTATCCACTCTCGACTACGGCCGCCAGTAGGTAGGGCGAGACTCTGAGTTACGAAAAAAAGTTCTGTTGTTCATGATCAATTTGACCTTCGGACAGTAAATTTCTTCCAGAACTAAATTTTACAAAAATAAATTTTTCATAGTCAAAAAATTTGAGTTGATAGATAAAACAGGAATAAACTATTATCGGGCGGCGAGTTGAACTGCCTGTCTCACTCTAATAAGGCTTCTTATAACATGGAAAAAATTTCTTCCGTTTAATTTTTGTTTATTCTCTGCCAATATTCGTGTGTTGGCCGGTTTTCAAAATGCATAGATTTATTCAATTCAATGATCCAAATTCAACTACTGACCGCAATTTCGCAAAATGTAAACATATTCCAGTCTTTTTAATTAGTATTAATTAATTATAGCTTAGATATAAGAATAAAATTATAATTTGCTAAAACCGAATTTTGTCTAGTAATAACAATAAAATGAATATTTTATTCTTTTTTTGAATTGGACACTCTACTAACCTTTTCATTGGTAATTAACGCCTACGTTTCTTATTATTTGCAGTGGATATGCCAGAATTATTTTCTTTCGATTAGACTATAATGAGCTAATTGGTACATGCATTTTTTTAAAGTGAAAATTTTACGCCCACGACCATTTGCCAAATGGGTACCTGTTGCAAAAAATTTGTTTTTCGACAATTAACAATTTTTTAATTGAAAACATATTACATATCGCAGAAAGAAAATTTTTATGTACCGCAAATATTCAAAATATTTTAAAATTGTAGACAAATTGGCATTATGTTTTACTAAATTTAATAGTTGCAGGATCCGCAGTCAAATTTGTGGATCCTGTTGCAGGATTGGGATTCAAAATTTTTTGCAGGACAGGATCCTGCAGGATTAATCCTGCAAAAGCCCAAAAAGTGCAGGATTGCGGACAGGATCCTGCAAAATCCTGCGCAGGATCCGGTCCTGCGCCGCACTCTAATAGGCACCGCGGACCCCCCCCCCCCCCCCCCCCCCGCCCCGCCCAAAAGCTTAAAATAAGCTTAACAGGTCGCTAAAGGATTTTTCTTTATTAACAGATAAATTATCTTGAACGGTTTTATTTATTTGAAAGCAAGAACAAAATGGCAAAAATTTTTAAAAGCGAATGTGATTATTTCAAACGATATTTTATTAAAATAAATTATTTTAATCAAATAATTTTTTAATCAAATAAAAAAATTTTCGATTTGTTTCGATATGTTTTTTAGAAGCAAATCGTTACCATAAATTTAGACCAAAAGGGTCCCTACTATGATTTTGACTTGAGAAGCTTGTATCTTAAAGCTCATAGTTCTTGTCGCAGCTTAAAAATGGTGCCATTCGATTTAAAAACCTCGAGTTTCGATCGGCAACCCTGATCGAGACACGCACCAATTAGTGGCGATCTGTGCAAAGATGAGAAATTTGAATTTTATTGTTTATGTTTACATCGGAACAGATGAACAAAAAATAAAAGAGCTTTGTTTTCAATATATAGTCAGTATGTTCAATGAACGCGTTTCCTCCCGATTCTCATGGACCTTTTGTTTTATTTGGTCCCGTCTATAGACTTGCAAAATCCGATTTCTGGCAGAATCCACCTCCTCCTATTTTAAGAAAATTCAATAAGCGTGCATTTTTTATACTCGGTTTTTATTGAATTTTTCTATAAAAATTTGCAAAAAAAGGGCAAAATGCCTATGCGCATAAACCAGGCAAATGCCTAAACACATTTTTATGAATTTTTGTAAAATGAAAAATTGTAATGAATTTTAAAACATAATTAGAGGGGATCATTTAAATACAAAATTAGGTATGTCAATTAAGCAAGTAATATTTAAACAAAAAATGGGCGAACATCACGAGGTCTGACTCCAACCGGATACAACCACACATCAGTCAGTCTTCACACTGTGCTCCACGTGCCAATGGGCCGTAGCCCGAAGCGTCCAGCGTGCAGGAAACGGCATCAGAACAAATGTTCACCAATGATGCAAATTGTCGCCTGCATTATTTCTTTTATAGGATGGAGATGAATGGAGAGAAATTATTTGATGGGTTGCATTTGCGGGTAGAGAAAAAAATGAAAAAATTGGAGAGACATAGAGAGAGCTGTGCAATGTTATAGAATGTGAAGAAAATGGAAGAGAGAGAGATAGAGCGAGTGCAATGTTAGAGAATGTGAAGAAAATGGAAGAGAGAGAGATAGAGCGAGTGCAATGTTAGAGAATGTGAAGAAAATGGGAGAGAGAGAGATAGAGCGAGTGCAATGTTAGAGAAAGTGAAAAAATTAGAGAGAGAGAGAGAGAGTGAGTGCAATGTTAGAGAATGTGAAGAAAATGGAAGAGAGAGAAAGAACGTGAGTAATTTTAGAAAATGTGAAGAAAATGGAAGAAAGAGAGTGAGAGAGAGAACGTGAGTAAATGTTAGAGAAAGCAGAGAACGTGTGCAATGTGTGCGGAAAAGAAGACACGTAAAGCAAAACAGCGTGGCAGGGAGGGAAAAACGGGGCAGAGCGGAATGGGCATAGAACAAAAAAACGTTTTCCATTTTAACTCTTTCAATTCTGCTTCCTTTTCACGCTTTCTCCATTAAAATCTTCCGATAAGTTAAATCATGTTTGTGAATTGCTGAAAATTTTTAAACACAAATTTGAAAAACAGATTATTTAAATATTGGATTTTATTAGCTCTAAACCTATAAATAGCAGCCTTAAAAATTGCAACATTAAGATCGGGTTTGTAATAGTTAAATAGTGAGCAATGATTGTTGGTTTGCTGGACCAACTCGGAGCGGCGCCGTTCTTAGCTCGCCAAGCTCCATGGAGGGGTCGGGCGAGGGCCAACGACGCGAGAATAGGGAAAGACCGTTTGATCAGCCCCTTGGGAGTTTTCCAATGGGTCGAGTTGCGTTGGACGGAAAGAGGGGCATCATCAAAATAATGAGAAAGACGGTCAGAATAGGGGCACGGGTTTGAAAGCTCTGGACCACAAAGCCCCCCAATAGGGCCAAAATCAAGCCAAGGAAGACCGCGAGCAAAAGGAGGGCAAAAGAGGGACAGGAGCATTCAGCGCGGTTCGTCCGGTGTCGATTGGTGGTGTAACGAGACATCTATCGAGAATATGTTCCCCAGCTGAACGGTGGGGCCGGTAAGGCGCTTTTGTAAAAGGGATTGTGGGGATAGGCCGAGTGAATGATGATCAAGACCGGGGGTGGAGATGCATTACCGGGGCGTGGGGGTAGTGATTTAAGTGAATCATAAAGTGAAAATAGGTCTCCCTATGCTTTTTCAATTTGCGGCACAAATGTCGCGTTTACCCTTGCGGCGCACATGTCCGCGGCGCAAATGTCTGCGCGCAAATTTCATTTTTTAATTTTTTTTTTTTTAGTATAGGTTGCCTGAATATATTCTAATAAGTGCCGAATGGTCCGAGTACCGAAAGTCCGAGTGCCGAATGGTCCGAGTGCCGAATAGTGCAAATACAGTCCGATCTGAGTGCCGAACGTCCCAGTGCCGAAAAGTCTGAGTGCCAAATAGTGCAAAAAATATCCGTGTACCGAATAGAACAAATTTAAGCCGAAGGTTGAATAAAATAAATTCAGGTTGAAGGTCGAAGGTCGAATTAAATCCTATGGTAGAAAAGCGTACTGCTTTAAACATTTTATAACACCGATAAACTTTTATCAATCATATAAATTAGGGTTAAGCTCCGACATGGCCAACCCCTACCCCGACTTTCCCGCAGGGGACTTTCCCGCCCTCGACGGGTCGGGGAAGGTCAACATTGATTTTTGGAAAATTTTAATTTTTCGAAAAATTGTTCGAATTTGGGTGCTGGGTTTGAAAAAATTCATTTGTATAAAAAGTAGGGTAAGAAATCTGAATTGATCCGTACACACAAAAAAATTAGAAGTCGACACTCAGATATTTTTCAATATTTGACACTCGAACCATTCGAAACTCAGAATTTTGAAACTCGGACATTTTTTGTACTTTTCGGTACTCAGACAATATTTGTTCTATTCGGCACTCAGACTTTTCGGCACTCGGACCATTCGGCACTCGGACCGGAAGCGCAAATGTCACGGCGCAAAAGAGGCAACACCAACCGAATAAACTTGCTAAAGATTTGGGTATTTCTGAAAAGAAACACAAGGGGGGGGGAGACCATTTCTCAAAAAATAAATTATTTTTCAAAAATTTTCAATCGTTTCAAAACTGCCTAAACTGTTTAATTTTCATCCTTTTATTGTTTGTAAAATCAGTGCATCAAATAAACAATTTTCTGGCAATTTTTAGAATGAAAATTATTTCCACAAATTTGACCAACAAAGTCCACCCTATGGTTATTTGGCCACTTAATTTGCTAGTAACTTTCTTCATAGTTCTTTACGATGCAAAATTTTGCGGATTCATAATCAGCTTGACGAATAATTGCGAAAATGGGAAAAAGAGAATGAGAAAAAGTGCCAATGCAACGCTGAACAAGAAAAAGTGCCAAAGAGAAAAAGCTGAAAAGAAAAAACTGGCAATTAGAGTGGGTCACGGTCGGTTAACCGAACCGAAACCGAATTTCGCAAAGAAAGTATTAAAATAAAAATCGAAAAATTTTTAAAATGCGTTTGTTACTAAATTATTTCAACAATTTCAACCAATTCAAAAACGCTTTAAATTCTATATTTTGGCCTTGCTCGAATTTTTACCGATTCATTAGCAGCGTAATAAGTATGGTTCAATTTCCATGGCTAAAAAAAAGTGGAGATTTTGTCGGCACACAAAAAAAACTTTGGGACCAATTTTAAAATAAAAAAAGTTGAATAAAAACTTAAAGATTACAAATTCTTCTTATTCTTACGTTAAACAAATCGGAATTCTGACTACTATTTAATCAATAGTTGTTTTGGCAGCTACAGATGAAGGAGTTTATTTATTTATTAAGCAGTTGTATAAAATTGTCGGGACGCGACTTTTTGACAACTGAAAGTCCCGGTACCGGTTTTTTGGTCCCGCCGGGACCGGGACTAAATGTACACTCCTAATGATGGGGCATCATCAAGCGACTTTCAATCTTTTTTACAAGTGCCCCACCCCCAAGTAACACGGTGTCTTAGTGGTTTGTCTTCGACAAGTCAAATGTTGTGTGGTGGGTTCGAAGCCGCTTGACTGCAATCACTTATTTATCGTGTTCCTTTATACACATACCTAATCATCTCCCGATAATAAAAATTTTCAATTTTTTTAATTATATGCCCAATCCATTTGAACAATTTATGTCAAAGTATGTTAAGAATCGTAAAATCTGGGCTCATTTTATGCCCATTTTCTTTAAAATGAAAATCTCTTAATTTTTTGAATAAAACAATGCCATTCAAATTTATAAAAATTTACTTTTGCCCTTTGGCAAATACAACTTTTGCACTTTAAGTAATCAACACCTACAAATGAGACTAAATGCCCCAATTACACATTCGGTTAATTTGCATATGTCGTTCTAAGAAAAGTCATTAATTAAATTTGCTGATTTAGTATTCTGTTAGAGCGTAATTACGGAGAAAAAAGCTCTGTCAAGTTAATCATAGTTATAACAGGTGCTAGCGCGTTTCGTAAATTCCGCCACATTATTTTATGAAGTAATTTCATGCTTCGCACTATTAAAAAATTTTTGTTAAATCCTTATACCATACAAAAGCTCTAAAAGAGTAAAAGAAGCATTACAGCAAAGTTCGAAGTGTTTTGATAAGTTTCAAAAAAGGTATAATGAAACTTGCCAAATATCGAACTTTTTCGTGGTTTTCTGATCATAACTTTTTTATCCTTTGATTTACTCCTTTTTTTTTTACAACAGCTTCTATACATCTAGAGCTTTCCAATGGTATAAGGTTTAACTGATTTAGTGCGGTGTGAATAAAGTTATATTGTCTAAAACTACTTCATAAAATATATGTGGCGGATTTACGAAACGACCCAGCACGATTATAATATAAGAGATGCGTTTTTGTAATTAATCAAGCATTTTTGATTAATTTAATCTTTCTTTTATGCCAAAAAGGTTTTAAATGTGAAATTAGCTGATTTATTAAACCACCAAAATATAGATTTATATTGACAATTAAACGCCTTTTTTAAGCTTTTCGTGATAACCTAGTAGCAAAAAATAAATAAAACCTGAAAATCATTGATGCGCAAAGGCAAACAAAACCTATTCCTGATTGGTTTCGTCCTTTTTTTAAATTAAAAAATTAATTTAAATGACGCTATGATTAAGTCGACGAACGTTTTCCTCCGAATTGCGGTCTAAAATAAAAAATAACTATAAAAAAATCTTTAAAAAATATTCAGCATAATTTCAAATACTATTATTAACTAACAACAATGGACTTTGTCGATTGGTCCATCTCAGTTCCAATTCCAATCATCTACTTATCCATTTGTATAAGCATTCCGTCAATGGCACTTTATATTGCCGAAATTGTCACCATCATCCGGCACAAAAAGTTGCACAACTCATTCTATGCCCTTTTTGTTATGCGGGCAATTCCGGTAATAAATTCCGAATTGATTGTAGGAATAAATTAGTTAGAATAGCTGATCAATAAGGTTGATCATTTTTCCCAAAAAATGTTTAAGGATTTGTTGTACGTATTGGACTCGTTCTACGGACAACGATTGCCCTTCATATTCGGTGTGCTTTACCCGATTTATTCAAATATGCCAAATTGGATGCTCGCAATTTACTTTTTTTTTGCCGGACATACATTCTTAGCAAATAATCTAGGCACGGCTTTTATATCGCTGAACCGTCTGACCGCAATTATAATGCCAATAAAACATGAAAAGGTCGTTTAATAAAAAGCTTTTCACAACAAATAGTTGCCTATTTTAAGATATGGCAAAAATTTCTTCCGTTTATAACAAGTTTTGTTTATTTTGTGCCAACATTGATGTTTTTGCCGGTGTTTAAAATGGATGCAATTCTAATATTGAAGGACCCAAATTCAACAACTGACCGCAGTTTCTCCGTGTACGAAGCTGGAGATGTAATTATTCTTAACAATTTGTTTTCTGCATTATATCTTGACGCATTCAAGCATTCAAATTCAGAATAAATTATAACTAAATTTTGCTGACGATATTGCCTCTTAAATTTTTTATTAAGGCACCGATCAACAACTATTTGGCTTATATTTGTGCCGTTTTCTCTGTAATTTTTATGGTTTTATGCATTTTGTTAAACATTTGCACATTTGTGGCCTACAAATTACATATGAAAAAAATTAGCATAAACGGGAACAACAACTCCGACGACATTGAGAAAAAATTGCTGTTTTATGCAATGGCAACTTTTTTGGGTCACATGCTTGTCGCAAGCTTGTATTTGGTAAACAAAATAAATTAAAGTTAACCAAATTTAAAACAAGCATAAACATATACTAGCTTATTAGCTTGATTGCAACAATAATAATAATTAACATCACAGATTAACATTATTACTACACTTGATGATTGGAAAACAAAGGCAATGATATTCGTCTACTATCCTCTGATTATAGACACAGGTGATGGGGATTGAAGAATCCGGTCTTATTTGTTTGATGAAGACTAAACGGTTAAATCACAACAGGTACGGTAGTGCTCTCCAGTTGGTTACTGTTATGGGCCAGCGGCACATTTCGCCAACAGCTGATCAATGATTTCGCGATCATTCGCATTAGAAATAATCGTGTCGATGCAATGGAGGGGCCCCAAAACAATAATCATCGGGCAGTTGGAAGATCTGTTGGCTATCAATTACAGACCAGATTTAGAAAACCCGTACAACAATTGCCCAGGATTTCTTGAAATTCAGTTTAAATATAAAATAAATCAATTGTTTATAGTTATAAAAAGCCCAATTTGATTGCGATTATGGAAAAAATGATTTTATAATTCAGTCGCGAGTATTCTGTGAACCGTATTATTTTGGGCATTCCGTAATTCCATGTTCCGTATTATTTGGGCATTCCGTAATTCCGCATTTTGCAAAAAATTCGAAATAAATTTTACTCTTTTAAAGCGCCACCTGAATACATTTCACAAGGATATCTGCATCCAATTGCAAAAGAAAAACGAAGAAAAAACATTTCAACTTTTGTATTATTCTATTTTCAAAATTAAGGCCATATCTGATGGACTGAAAAAGCTACCCAAAATTGAAGGGAAAACATTTGGAGCATCATCTGCAAAGAGTGACCGTTTGTTTTCGACGGCTGGGTTGATCATTACTGATTTGCGGAAGCGCCTTTTGAGTGAAAATGTCGAAAAAATTGCTGTTTTGCACCACAATTTGAATTACTTTTTGAGGTCCCCCCCACAGGTTCTTTACCCTCTTTCTCCCACACTCCTCTTCTTTTAGGCATCACAACGCATACATTACCGACTTTTGCTGACGATATTTCCTCTTAAATTTTTTATTAAGATCAACAACTATTTGGCTTAATTTTTGAAAATTCAAATCGGCAAAATTTTCTTCCGTTTATAACAATTTTTGTTTATTTTGTGCCAACATTGATGTTTTTGCCGGTGATTAAAATGGATGCAATTCTAATATTGAAGGACCCAAATTCAAAAACTGACCGCAGTTTTTTTGTGTACGAAGATGGAGATGTAATTATTCTGAACAATTTATTTTTGGCATTATAGCTTGACGCATTTAAATTCAGAATTAAATTATATGACAAAATTTTGTTGGCGATTATTTCCTCTCATTAAAATTTGTATTAAGGCACCGATCGACAACTATTTGGCTTATATTTGTGCCGTTTTTTCTGTCATTTTTATGGTTTTATGCATTTTATTAAACATTTGCACATTTGTGGCCTACAAATTACGTATGAAAAAAGTTAGTATAAACGGGAACAACAACTTTGACGACATTGAGAAAAAATTGTTGATTTATGCATTGGCAACTTTTTTGGGTCACGCGCTCGTCGCAAGCGTGTATTTAGAAGGCGAGGAGTTTGGAGTTTTCATTAACCGCTTGAAAGCGTTATTCCGAAAGTTCCGTTATTCGGAACTCAACGAGGATCAATTCAAATGTTTGATTCTAATCACTTCACTCAAATCAGCGAGCGAAGCAAAACTCCGCCAGCACATACTCAGCCGCCTTACCGCGGAAGAAACAAGAACGACCAAAACGCCAAATCTCTTCGACGCAATCACCGAAGAACTGCGCTCATCACTGAAAACCGAAGCAGAAGTCAAAATGCTGGAACAACCCAGAGCAAAAATCAATGCAACCCACTTCAGCAAAAAGCCATTCGAAAGCAAAAGGGAAACTTCAAGCAGGCCAGCCAAATTCAACGTGGCTAATAAAGGCAAAGCCCCTTCAAATAACTGCTTTCGATGCGGAGAATTGCATTGGTCGCATAGCTGCCCACAATTCAGTCACACTTGCAAAAAGTGCGGTCGGAAAGGACACATTGAAAAACAATGTGACAAAATCCAGGCATACCACCAAAACAAAAAGCCGAGAGGCCCAAAAATGATGGTGCTGCCCGCACTTTACCCAATTTATTCAAAATTCCCAAATTGGATGTTCGCAATGTTCTATTTTTTTGCCGGACACACATTCCAAGCGAATAATTTAGTCACGTCTTTTATACTGCTAAACCGACTGACCGCAATCATAATGCCAAGAAACATGAAAGGTCTTTTTTCTTAATATTAAAACTCATGGTATGAAGCGAGTGCGTCCAGCCGCCGGCTGTGACGGTTATAACTAGAGCCCGGACTTGAGCTTCGAGCAAGACTCGATACGAGATTCTCAAAAAAATCTCGGGTTTCGAATAATTTCGAAAATTCAATTTTATTCGAGACGAGATTTCTCGAAATTTTGTCTTGAGATCTCGTCTCGTTCCGGGCTCTAGTTATAACGCCTAGGGGCGGGTGCATAAATCCATAAGAGAGACGGCTTGTGGGACGCCCCGGTATTCCCAGACAGTAGGAACTAGAGCCCTGATTCGATTCCTGCCCAG
>JAIXHY010000054.1:52521-94714 GCA_020449905.1 Globodera pallida
AGAGGACACTTTTTTTCATGCCCCGAAGGGGGGCCGATTGAAACTGAGGGAATTCCATAAGCCTCAAAATGTGCCAACAATTTGTTTTATGCCCTTAAAATGCCCAAAATTAGCGAAAGGCGGAACTGATTTTCTACGATCGGGTGGATGTGGAGGACGCGAAATTGTCGGACTACGTCAAGACCGAGGTGGACGATGCGACCGCAATGAAGGCGAGTTTTGGGCTCATCTTTATGTATATTATTGACTTGTTGCCAATCAGCGTTTCCATTTCAAATGACCATTGGGTTTACTGATCCACTGGTCGATCAGAGCCAGGCAAGCATTTAAGGAGGAGCAGGGTCAGATTAGAAACCCTTTCCATTATTCAAATTTGGCATAAACAGAAATGCCATTTGATCTAATAAAATTCAAAATTGGTCTAAAAGGAGGTCATGTTCGGATTCCTCGAGGATTTTCGTTATGTAATTTTTTTATATTAATCTGACAAATTAGGAGCCTCTGTCACGTGCCATCGGCATTTCCGGCATTGTGCGCAAAACACGCACTGTTTTCATTTACAAGGGCCAAACGCGAGTGCATTTGGACCGCGTGGATGGGTTGGGCGACTTCCTCGAGTTTGAGGTGGACCGATCTCGCTCAAACACACACAAATTTCGGTGGTCTCTGCTTAAAAACAATATGTCGGATTCCTCAACTACTGGACGAGGACAAAACGTCTAACGGACAAAATGTCCAACGGACAACCCGCATAAACTTGTACACATGTGTTCAAAAAAGTTTTAGGTTTGCCTTACAAATGACCAAACTGTCCAGGGAGGACAGCAAATTGCCGACGATCTCTTGCAATTGCTGAATGTGCGTAAATGTGCCCTGGTCAAAGGCGCCTATTTTGACCATCTTACGAAATAATGTCCACAACACACGTGTCCTTGAATGGCAAGGACAGCCCTTAAAAACTGCACATTCCTCCCTTAAATATTGAGTTGTCTTTGTTTTCAAGAATGTTTGAGTGATGGATTTGATTGTGTATTTTTTTATTCCATTTTTAATGAAATTTCATAAAATTGCTAATTCAAACAAAAACAAAAAATTCCCTGGCGCACCTGTCGGCACAATTCTACCGTTTAAAATTCTTTCATCCATATACATACCAATGTTAAAAGGCACTTTGAAAATGAAGTGTTTACAACGGAATGAATGAACGAATATGGTGAAAAAATAGTAAATGCTTCAGCCTAAACTTTTTACAATGCAAAATAACCGAAATTTTTTTGTTACTTCTTATATTTTTAAAAAAACTACTAATTTTCTGACCAAAAAACCCAATCGACCAATTTATATACAAGAGTATAGTCGTATTTCTTATAAATTCTGCTCCTTTTCTCTCTGATCACTTTTCCCCTGCTGCTGTCCGTTCCGATCAGTCCTCGAGTTTCTTTTTGCTTAACGCAAAGGCGGAAAAGAAGGCGACCCCGGAGGCGACAATTTCCGGAAAATAGTTGCGCAGTAAAGCGGCCAAACCTATCACCAGCGAAGTAAACTTAAGCAAACAAACAAAATGATTTGAGTGAGGAAATGGAAAATTTGTCAACTCAGCAATGTTTTTTCAAAAATTTTATTAAAAAAAATAAAATAAATGAATGATTACGTTCTCAAACAGTGCACAACCAGCCGAAACCAACAATGGCGCGGTGTACCAACAGAGCAACCCTTAAATTCATTTTTAGCAATTTTCTTAAAGTTTTTTTGTCGGTGTCCAACCAACCGAAAACCGCCAATCCAACTACCGGAGAAGCCTTCTGGACCAGCGCCTTCAATTTTTCCCATCCATCGCCGGAGTCGACGACTTCGTCCAGGCCCGGCGGCGCGCTTGGCTTGTGGCGTGAAGTCAAATTCTGAAAAAATTTTCAAATTGTATCAAAAAAAGAGAAGAAGAAAGTTGCCTCAGTGTGCCATTGTTGTCCCATCCCAAAAAACATCAGAAATTTCAAAACAAAATCATTACATTTGCTCATGAAAAAAAAAGAAAAGGTATTTACTGTTGCATACACGTTTGATAAGCTACGAAGAGTTAAAGTAAGACCGATTTCGTAGGTTAGTTAGATTTTCCCTTTTTTTTAGAAACCAAATCTTTTTTCCAGAAAATACCGAAATAAAAATTTGATGTTGATTCGTTTCTCGACAATTTGCAAACTTACGTCAAAAATGTTCGCAACTTCTTCAAAATCGTTTTCCGATGCATTTGCATTTTGCGGATGTCCAACCAAACGTTGACGAATTACTCCGATCACTTCACGCACCGATCGCTGATCATTCTGCAAATTTGTAGAATTCAATTTGGGTCGGGAATTCCCGGTTAGGAAGCTTTATGTTCCTTATCTCGAGCAGTCCAAAAGGGTTTAGATAAACAATTTTTGTTAAAATTCAACACGACTTTAGGACAGATCTCGACCACACAAATTCTCCAAACCGAAACTCCAAAAATTTTCGGAGTTTTAAATTTCGGTTCCCAGTTCGGGTACTACTTGGACACCAAAATTTATCGAAAAAAACAAATGGAAACCTGGCTAAAACAGCTCGGCTGTGGCGGGTCAATGCACAGGACGAGCACATCACTCTCGACCGCCGGCTGCGCACAGTTCGGCACCGGACAACGGCCATGCCGAGTAACGAACGGAGTGACGCACGTGGCATGGCCGGCCACATGGTTACACTTGCACAACATGGCCAAGTTCATCGGCACAGGCGAGTTGCACACGAAACAGGGACGTTGGGACATTTTCGTAATTGGAAAAAGTAATATGTATGAATATTTTACGATAGGAAGGAAGAGTTCTAAAATCGATTATCCTTATTAGTAATGGATTTTTAGCCCTAAATAGCTCGAAAATATGCGCTAAAACCCCCGAAATAAGCATCAAAACATAAAAGTGCCAAAATATTCATTTATAGGCGATAGTAATTACTTTAAGCTCCCATAAAAAAGAATATTAGAGCCCGGAATTTTGAAAAAACCTGGACCTGGATTTTGGAAATGACCTGGATCTGATTAAAAAATGGACACTTCAGTACCCAACGGCGGCTCGTTTTGATTAGGGTTGTCACCCCGACCCCGAACTTTTACAAAAATGGATAATGTAAAATTGGTGGCTTGGTGGTATGTCTGCCCGGCGAGTAAAGTGTTCGTTTGGGTTCGAACCCGCTTGAATGCAATCACTTATTTACGTTTATTTGGCCTTATTTTCCCCCAATAATGGAACTTTTTTTTAATAAATTCAAATATTTTTTAATTAAAATGTGTGCAAAAGATGAATTTTTGAATAATTCATCACTAGGGAAGGAATTTTTAACTTTTTGCTTATTTTTTCTGCAGCTTTGTTTTGGCAAGTTATGCACGAAAAACATGTTTTTTTAGTCGGAAATTTTGCCGTTTTACGAGGCTATTCAGACCTAGGAAAACCTATTTTGGGGTTTTGCGTCTAAAATAAACTCTCAAGCCTATTACGGTATTTGAAGATTTTTGGAGCCCATTTTGGCATTTTTGGCGACTTTTTTGAATTTTGTGCCTATTTCGAGCTTTTTTTCAAAAAATTTCTTAAGAAAAATGAAATAAAATTCGAATTTATCTTGCCAAGACCACTAATTTCTTGAAAAATTTTCATAAAATATACATTAAAATTCGATTTTTTTTTGTCAGGATCCTACATAGAATTTCGTGCTTTTTTAGCCGCGTATTTTGCTGATTTCTTGCCTAAAAGACACTCCTAAAAAGCTTCAAAAATTACCGCATTACCCAAATCGGTCGGGGTCGGGGTTGCGGGGTTTTTCAAAAAATTTTTCTTCAAAATTTTAGAGGTCAAATTTTTGTTTTTTTGAATAATTTCCAAAATTTATTGACATTAGAGCCGATAATTTTTTAAATTTGTTCTTATTTTGAAGAGAAGGGAAGCAGGGCTGTGTCGAAACTAAAAAGAAAGTCGAAATCGAAATTTTTTTATGTGACTAAAAAAAATTATTTTATTAAAATAATTTATTTTAATAAAATATCGTTTGATAAATCGTCATTTTTTGCTTCAGTGGCCCTTCTTAGGCTTTTTGGTTGCAAATCCCTTAACAAATTAGTCAAAAATTCGAAAATTTTCTCGGCGGCGCCTATCGGCACCGCTGACCCCCCCCCCCCCCCCCCCCCCCTCCACCTAAAAGCTTTAAGCCTAAGAAGGGCCACTGAAGCAAAAAATGACGATTTATCAAACGATATTTTATTAAAATAAATTATTTTAATAAAATAATTTTTTTTAGTCACATAAAAAAATTTCGATTTCGACTTTCTTTTTAGTTTCGACACAGCCCTGCTTCCCTTCTCTTCAAAATAAGAACAAATTTAAAAAATTATCGGCTCTAATGTCAATAAATTTTGGAAATTATTCAAAAAAACAAAAATTTGACCTCTAAAATTTTGAAGAAAAATTTTTTGAAAAACCCCGCAACCCCGACCCCGACCGATTTGGGTAACCCCGACCCCGACGACCCCGACCCCGACAGTCCCGCCCCCGAAAAACCCCGACCCCGCAATTCTCAACCCCGCACGCGGGGTGACAACCCTAGTTTTGATGAAAATAGCTTTTCAACACACACACCTTTTGACTACCCCTTAAATAGAGTAGGTCGGGACCGGGATCCCGACCGGAACCGGTCGGGAAATTCCCGGTTTCTTGAATCCCGGTCCCGATCCCGGTTTTTGAAAAATCGTAATCCCGACCCCGGTCACGGTTTTTGAAAAATCGTAATCCCGATCCCGGTTTTTGAAAATCGTAATCCCGGATTTCCGGGCGAATATTTTTTGGGTTTTCCTCCGGGCGGGCTTTGCCGGACGAATGCCGGGCTTTAGCCCGGACCGAATATTTCCTAGTCGGGTGCCCGCCCGGCCCGGGCGCCCGTCCGAACCCTGGTTCAGATCCCCTAATGTGTAAATGATTTTTTCCGACATTCTCTTAACATTTACAGTGTGTAAATAATCATAAAAATTTTTTTAAATTTTTCCGCTTTTTTAAAAATATTTTAGATACTATTCACAAATTCATTTCATTTTTTTGGTTGGACAAATTCTAAATTATATTTGCTGTATTCTAAAATTTTGGTTGCAAATCTCTTAGCAAATCGGAGTCGAAAATTCAAAATTTTCTTGGCGGCGCCTATCGGCACCACCGACCCCCCTCCCCCCTAGCAGAAGTAAAGCAGAATTGTCATTTTTGAAAAAAAAAACAATTTTTGCTTCAACAACCAAGAATTTGAATAAGAGATTAGCTATTAATTGCTTTTTAGAATTAATTTACATAACATTTATCCCATAAGAATCAAATAAAATATTTGAATACGTTTGTCCTAACATTTATCGTGAAAATTTGGAAAAAATATATATTTTTCGAAAAAATCAGCACCGTTTCATCCTAAAATAATAAGGGCGAGTCAACAACGCCTTCGCCCCCATAAATGCCGCCTTCCTGGGCCTCCTGCGACTTGCTGCGCGTGTAGTGGCCCCGCTGCACGTTGTGCTGCACGCTCTTTGTGTGCACGTTGCCCAGCAGAAAGCCGAAGATGCCGAGCTCACTGACAACGTTTTCAAACTGTACATCCTGGAGTGGACGGACCAAAATGTTCTGAACACAAACGAATAATATCAAAAAATTAAATCAAAAAACATTACCGGAGCAGCAAATGGCGTGACTTTTTGCATTAAAATGTGAGCGCCAAGTTCGGCACGACTGAATTTGCGTAATTTTTCCGGAATTTTTTCGCTAAAGAAATTGTTTCCACCGCCTTCTCGACACGGCTTCAGCACATATTTGTCAGGATGATCAATGGCATTCTAAAATTGTTTAAAAAATGTTCAGCAATAAATGGAAAATGTAAAATTAATGTGTTTAAACTGGGTTAAGAACCTGAATTATGCTTTTGGTGGCTTCATCCTCTGGATTATCCAGGCCCCACAGGCCGGCGAATGTTTTACGAATTGTAGCCACCGTATCCGCTTCATTGCTACTCGGAAAGAAGCGTTCCACCATGCCGGGCAATGCAAGAACCTGCGGGAAAATAATTCAATTAATTTAAATGTATTTATGACTTAATTTGATGTTATATTCATTTTTAATGTTTTAAATTCTTTTTGAATTACATTTTCCAATTAATGCTTTTGTATTGTGATTTCATTTTAATTATAATTTTTATTATTCAAAACCTGCTGTATCTTCTTTTGTGCAGAAAGTATTTGTGTAGCACTTGGAATTTTCTAAAAACCAAGAAAGGCTGATAGATCTGATCAAAAAAATGTTTCATACAATGGCGGTTGACCGTTCGATCATAAGTTGACCCGCAAAACGTTTCGAATCATTTAGGCCAGTCTGCGATCTGTAGAACGCAACTGCCACTTTTTGAGTACCAAATCGCAATGAAAAGTCATCATCGAGTGTCATTCTGTAAGATTATGGCCAAAGGTCAATTTTTATTGGAAATTTGAACAAATTTTACCCTCCGAGGGTCAGAGGTTTGTGGAAATGTTTTCGATTTTAGTCATAAATCAATGTGCGAATCTGACTGGGTTTGTGGGTCCGGTTCCGTTTTATCAGTTTTTTTAATAAAAATTATAATGCAAAATTTTATTTATTATATTAAAAAAAGTTATATTTTGCGCATACATTTCTCCAACTTCAGCCACCGGCATTTGCACAATTTTTATTTTGTTTTTTGAAACTTTTTCCAGCAAATAATTCATCTTATAATTCTGAAAGGTTTGGTACAACTTGTTAGCAACAATTAAGACAATTGCGTCTTTGTCGCCAAATGCTTTCCTTAATTTTTAAATGATTTTAAATTGTAATTTGTAAGGTTTTAATAATTATTAACATAATAACGCCCCCGGGTCCATGTTAATTGTGCGGAATCCGGGCCATACTGACCATGCCATAATCAACGCGTCGACCACCATCGCGTCGGGCTCGTTAATCGGCATAAAAACGTTTGATGTGTCAAGTCCCGCATGGGCCATCGTCCGTCGGTGCAAATTTGTGATACACGGAGCATTGAAAAACCCACCAATTTGGCCAATGTTCACTTCAATCTGTTAAAATGTGTTTTTTTAAATTTTTAATATATTTTTTTCAATGATTATTTAATTTGATTCTTTTTAAAAATTGGTAATAAAAACCTGTTTTAGTCCATAAACTGGCTCGCCGGTATGCTCATTTTTCTCAACATCGCACATATAGTCCTTTAATATGATACAAATAGATTTTAATTTAAAATTTACCTATCGTGAATTAAATTTTGGGTAGATTTAACTCTATTTAATTTGTCATTAAAAAAAATTAAGAATTAAACAAATTTGAGAAAAATGGCATTTTTTCTTGCATATTTCGTGCATATTTTGGCTTTTTTGGAGCATATAAATCTGTGCCCTGCCTATAATGCATTATGCCAAACTAGTAAACTATGTATTTTTAATTTATTTATTTGCAAACCGATCGCATCACAACGACAGTGAGCGGTTGTTTGATTCCTTCATCGTGCACAATTTGCGAAATTTCAAGCAGACGTCGTATACAGTCTTCAGACGCTGCGACGGATTGTATATGTTCGCGCAAAAATTCAAAGTCACTCGCAACGCGAAAGTATAAAAGTTGCATGGCCTATATTTAATAAATAAAATTGACCAAATTTCATGATTAAGGCCCGGATTTATGTGCTGAAAAACCCAAAATATGTATGTTTTTATGTGCTTAAAAATGCTAAAATATGTATTAAAAACCCAAAAAATGCCAAAATATGTGCTAAAATATGTGCCAAAAATGGCCAAAATCTAATCAGTTTATGCATAAAATTTTCAAAAATTTAATAAACTTTCAAGAAATGGTCCTAATTGAAGTAAAAATAAAAATAAAAATTTTTATATGTAAATTAAAGGCATTTCAGAAAAAATTTTTAAAAATATGGAATTTTTAAAATTTTCATTATTTGGTGGCAGAATTTTTAGTTGTGAAATAGTCAATTTTTAGGGGTGCATTTTTTGAAAATTTTTAAAAAGTCGATCCTTAGGGGTGTATTTTTCGTTTTTATTGCATTTTTGTTAAGGAATTTTTTGAAAAATGGCGAAATATGTGCTAAAACTCTGAAAAAGCTTAAAATATGTTAGTAAATATGTGCTAAAAAATACCCCCAAAATATGTTTCAATATGTGCTAAAAAGTCGCCCTAATTCAAAAATTTTTCAAAACAAATACTATTTTTGGGCTTTCTCATGGTAAGGAATCCACGAAAAAAAAATGTTATAACATAAAAATCCGGGCCCTAGTCATAATTTTAAATAACTCTAAAATGTCCAAACAAATTTCCGGGGCATTGAACCCGGTTTTGGATACCTGTTCTTGTGCTAGCCTAGCTATAAGCTTAGTTGAAAAAATATATAAAATTAAGAAAATTAATTTGCTTTAGAATTCTTATTTTTATATTTTAATCAAAAACTAATGCAATAAATTTGTCTTTTAAGGATTGACCCAGCTATATTAAAATATTTATATTTAAAAAATAAAGAACATACTTTAAAGCAATAAAAAATTAATTAAAAAATTTAAAATTACAAAACTCTCTGTACCGTTTGCACAGCTAGTGCTTCTTCAAACATTTCGCGTGGAAATGGCGTGGGGAACAGTGCAAATGGCAAAAACATGGCTATGTCATTCCTAAAATTTGAATATTGACAGCAGAATTGAATATTAATGTCCAAAAAATGATTTGATTAAATTAGTATTAAATCTTTTTTTATTAATCATTACAACTATCATTTACTTTAGATTCATTTCTTTTGTTCGTATAACAAGTCCATGGATATGAGCCCAGTTGATGGCGTCTTCAACCATTGCTTCAATGTTGACGTCGAGAGTCTCGGATTTGTGATCAATTTCTTCAAAAAATTTAATTAAAATAAATCGTTGTTAGTTTTGAGCTATTGTAATTGGGGCTTCACAAGACCGGTTAAACCAGAACCGTTAACCTGGTATTTAGAGGAAATTTGGGTCTGAATAAACCGTCTTGAATGAGCTATATCTCTAATTGATGCAAAACTTTACCGGTTGGACTCCCATTTGTCAGAAATTTGGCAGCAAAAAGGACGAAAAATTCAACACAAATAGCCAAATTTAAAAGATTTGATAGCATTGCAAAAATTTTGAGAATTTTTCAATTGAATGATAAAATTTCAAATTGATCTACGTTTAAATACACAACAAATTATTTATATGACATGGAAAATAAAATAGAATAATGCCACTTCCGGCGCTGTTCCGGCAAGTATTTACGTGCAAATTGGTTCGTAACTGCGGAAATAATATGAATATCGATCCCCAAAAATGCCAACATAAAAATTTTGTGACAATTTATGCTATGATTGATTATTGAATTTATCGTCGCAAAGATTGGATAAATTTTTATATAGGTTATTCAAAAAAAACCGGACTTGATTATATAAGTTTTTTACACGAATACTAATATAAAATTTAATGCGCCGCCGGGAAAGTTTTATAGAATTTTTATACATTTTTGTTAGAAATGTCAGGAATACAGGGTGTTCTGAGAATTCTGCTTCACTTCAGGGGGATGGGGGAAGGGGTCGGCGCTGGGCGCTGCCGATAGGCGCCGCTGAGAAAATATTTTGAAAATTTTAATGAATTTTGTTAAGAAAATTGGCCCAATAATTTCCTACAAAACAAACGGGTCCCTCCCCCTCAACATTTGACAAAGTTAGACATTTTTTAAATAATCGGTGAGTTCGTCTCCAAAAAGTTGTAAATTTAAAGAATCGGAAATTTATTTAGAATTTCGGTAAACAATTCTTATGAAAATGGACCATTTCTCCGGCGTGTTCATTTGAAATTCTCGATCGAAATATTCTCGATCGGTCTTCAAGTTCATCAGAATTCAAAATATATAATTTTCACTTTATATACCTATATTTTTTCCAATTTCTACTGAACTAGAAATTTGAAAATAAAATATGTTACAATAAAAAAGGCGCCTAAACAAAGGTATATAGGGTGAAGAAGATATTAAAAAGCATGGTGTCAATGTTTAAAGATATTGTGGCCAAAATTGTTCCCTTTATGCCTCCCAAATGTACTAAAAAATATTTAAAGCCTAAAACTCTCTGATCATAGGTGTCATACGACAAACCTAAAGTTGTGATCAGTAGGGCCGAGATTTATATTGATTAAAAAACATGAAATATTGAATTAAATATTGACCAAAAAACCTCAAAATATTGGCCAAAAATCTCAATAAGTGTCAAAATATTGATTAAAAAATGTGCAAAACCTGTTCAAATCCGGGTCAATTTTTGCGTAAAACCTTTCAAAATCGTCAACATTTATTTATTTTGCTCTCACAATTGTAAATCCATTATTTTTCACATGTTTTGGAAAATTTATAAAAAATATCAAATAAAAAAATTTTAGGAAAAATTTCGATCCTTGGGGGTGGATTTTTTGTCAAAGGAAAAGTCATTTTTAGGGGTGCATATTTAGTTTAAAATTTTTTTTGAATGTTAAGGGTACATTTTTCGTTTTTAATTGCATTTTTCTTATGCATTTTTTGGAAAAGCTGCCTAAAATATTGAATTTCCTCAAGAATTTTTTGGAAAAATGCCTAAAATATTGTTTTATGATTTATATTGACTAAAAAGTCGCTCTAATTCTAAAATTTTTCGAAATGTATGCTATTTCCGGGCTTCTCTCGTCAAGCCCTATTTGCAAAAAAAAACATGTAAAAACTTGAAAATCTCGGCCCTAGTGATCAGCGTCCTTGATAACTTTTGAGAAATTGTACATTTTGGAGCATCCGTGCATTACGGATTTCGAAGAAAAAAACAATTGGACCAAAATTTGACCAATTTAGTAAGAAATCGCAAAAAAAAACCGTTTCTTATCTGCTACATTTTTGCTTCATGGCCCTTTTTAGGCTTATTTTAAGCTTCTGCTGGGGGGGGGGGGGGAGTTGGTGGTGCCGATAGGCGCTACCGAGAAATTGAATTTTTGATGGTGGAATTTCTGAAGAAAATTGGAACCCTTTTAGGGGGTTAAACAATAGAGCCCTTCAGAAACCCACCTCGGAACGAAACCCCGGTTTGTCATTTTCAGTTTTTCTAGATTCCGGTTTCAGGTTTTGAATTCCGTTCCGGTATTACGGAAAAAATTATCCGGCACAATCTTTTTCACGCATGGTGCCTTTGCAATCTTTTCTTTGTTGAACGATTCCATAACCATGCCTCAGCGTCAAGAAAAGTAGTAGGCTGACTAAACAAATGTATTCAGGTAATTAAAATTAAATAAAGCAAATTACTCGACAAGCATATCGTCATTAGCAGGGCTAGGATTTTTAGGTTTTTACCTATTTTTTCTGCACCTTTGTTTTGGCGAGTTATGCACGAAAAACATGTTTTTAGTCGAAAATTTCGTCGTTTTAACCCACCTATTCGAACCTAAAAAAACCTATTTTGGGGGTCTCCACCTAAAATAGGGGCAAAAACCTATTTCAAGTAAAAAATACTTTTTGGCCCTATTTTTGCCACTATTTGGGCGTTTTTTGAAAATTTTTTAGAAAAAATGTAATAAAATTCGAATTTTTATTGCCACGATCACTAATTTTTTGAAAATTTTCTATAAAAAATACAATAAAATTCGTATTTTTCCTTCATAGAATTTTGTGCTTTTTAGGCGCCTATTTTGCAATTTTTCTGGTTAAAAGTAGCAGTTCTACTGATTGACAATTTTAACATGTAAAAAAACAAGTTTTTAGGCCATTATTATTATTTTACGCACCTTTTTTTCATACCTATTTCTGCTTATGAACCCGTTTTTTAGTACCTATTTTGGCACTTTTTCTCACCTATTTTAGGTACCTATTTTGAGATTTTTGCAACCTAAAAATCCTAGCCCTGGTCATTAGTAGTCATATCAGTATCGTGAATTAAACGAAATGATAATCAATTTCAAATCTGATTTATATAATATATATTAATACATTTTAATTTGCTTAAGGGCAAAATTAATACAAATAGATAGTTTGTTTCTGTTTCCATTTTACACTGGGATGAATAGGAAATGACCAAAAAAATCGCTGTTCTAAATGAAATAAAATTCAAACTGGTTCACATACATATAATTTGAAGTAGTGCTGGTTAAAAATAATTTCTGGTTGGTGGCAGATAATCCAAAAAAAAAAACTCCGACACTAATACCAAAATCTGGAAATGGAAAAAGCCGAATCCGAAATTCGTATTTTTCACAAAAACATAAAAAAAATCGGTTTACGCGTGCGTATAAAAGGGCGCCCGGAAAATGCGACACCGACAGAAAATGCGACACTGGAATTGCGACACTAATTTAAAAGAAAATTTTTGAATCGGTTGAAATTTTTGAAAATTAAGGAAACCCCGATTTTTTAAGTAACACCAAAGCCCCGGATAGGATAACTCGGGGAAAGTTAGAGACTTAGGGGTTAATTAATTAATTGAGAAATTTGTAGTTGGAATAATTTTAGCATATGGCTGACTTCCAGAAAGTGCAAACTCAATAAATTATAAACAATCCGTTTGATTTTAGTAACATTTTTCTCTGCATTCTACAATTTTAGCATATAATTAATTAAGAAATTTGTAGTTAGTAATGTTAGCATATGCTCAACTTCCAGAAAGTGCAAACTCAATAAATTATAAACAATTCCGTTTGATTTTAGTAACATTTTTCTCTGCATTCTACAATTTTAGCATATAATTAATTAAGAAATTTGTAGTTAGAATAATTTTAGCAAATGGCTGACTTCCAGAAAGTACGCACTCAATAAATGATAAACAATCTCACAAAATGTGTTCTTTCAAATAATTGATACTAGAGACCGGAACGAGAAGAGATCTCGTCTCGAGATCTCGAAAATCTCGACATCGAGATCTCGCTCGACTAAAAATGAGCTTCACGAGTTTTCGAGACAGAGATTTTTTCGAGAATCTCGACTCGAGATCTTGCTCTAAAGAAGACCGAGACACACGCGCCGCTCTTCACAAAAAGCTTGTTTAAATTGCCATAAAAACACTATTTTGACCCCTTAGCCACAAAAATGCCACTATTTGGCCTTTTGATGCGACAAAAATGCCACTGTTTTAACCCCTTGATGACCCAAAATTGCCACTATTTAGAGCCGGTTGCTATATTTTCTCTGAGAGAGTTGGCCTGCTGGTACCACGTTTCTATTTTTTTAAAAACCAGATAGTTTTAAGGCATGGTCGTGTTTTATATAATATTTGTATTTTTTTTATTAAATACCTGGCGAGCTTCGTGGAAGTTGATAATTACCATAAGGCTCAGCAGTAAGAAGCTCATTTTGTTGAAACGTTGGTTGCTCCTAAACTAATTTAGAATTTTTTATGCTTTAACAATACAAACATAATATTTTTCCTATTTTTTTGGTACAGTAGATTAAAAACTTAAAATCATCACATTGTGATTAATTACCATATCGTTATGTCGGCTATCATCGTTTCGAGCCGCGGACTCGTTTAGTAGTTGCTAAAATTGCGCAGTTATTAAATTTATATAATTATTTATATTTAATTACAATCAGCCAAGTTTTGTAGCGCGACACAGTTTGTTGTGTGAAGCCATAAAGGCGCGCCGCTTGCCCTACGTACCATTTATAACGATGCCATTTAAGCAGTTGCGCATTTGATTTCTTTTGGTCCCGTCCCTTGCTCGAAGCACAGTGTCCTCAATTGCATCAAGTATTTCTAATAAAAGGCTTATAAAACAACTAATTTTTAAATTTTTGCTTCTCATTTTACCTTCAGCAGAAAACTGTTGAAATTCCATTTTGGAAAGCCTTTGGAACTTCTGGAAATGAAGCATAATTAAGAAACGTAAACACAAAACGTATAAAGTAAGAATAATTGAATCTTTTTATTTTAATTTTATATGATCAATGATTTTGATTATAAAGGACGGAAATGATCAATTTTGTGCAATAATGAAGTGGCAGCCCGGCTGGTACAACCGACCCCCCCCCCCCCTCTCCACCTCATCCCCCCCTCCCCCCCTTAGGGGTTGGGCATTGCCATCAAAAATAACATCTAGTGACATCAATAATAATAATATGAATCACACCCAAATCGCTAATCTGTGGTTAACAACAAAAAAGTGGCTGAAAATGAATTAAGAACAAACAATTTTCTTTTTGTGTTTTGTGCCGTGCCAACCCAAACATTTCCTTTCACATTCCCTCCGATTTATGGTTTGAAACAATGCATTTATTACGTGAAAGGCTAAAATCTTATGATTTGTGGGTTGGTTTGGGTTGGTGCGTCGAACAAAATGATGGTACTTTTTGGTTATACGACCCCCCCCCCCCTCTCCAAATTTGCTGAAAACATCATACATATATGGGGTTTTCAAGGGTGCTGATCACGAATCTGATAAGAGAGTGCAGTGAGTGATCAACCATTGCATAGCATGTGCTGGAATCAGACCTACAAATGAACGCACAGCATCCACCTCTGAACTGCTCGAAAATGTTGATTGTTTAAACCAATCAATTCTCGGCTTTCTTTTCACCGGAACTGCTTAAAATGGTGATGTTTAAAAATTCGGTTGCTCTTGGTAGAAGAAATATATTGCTTTCAATTAATAAATAAATTGCTTGAATTTGTCATAGAAATATTAAAAAATGTGATATTTACAAGTTGCTATGATATTTCACGCCTTTTCCACGCACGCATTTTCCACTGACGCATTTTCCACTCACGCTTTTTCACGTACACATTTTCCGGACATATTTCCACGCACGTATTTTCCATGCACGCCTTTTCCATGCACGCCTTTTCCATCCATGCACGTATTTTCCACGCACGCATTTACCATACACGCCTTTTCCATGCACGCCTTTTCCATCCATGCACGTATTTTCCACGCACGCATTTTTCATACATGCCTTTTCCATGCACGTATTTTCTATGCACGCCTTTTCCATCCATGCACGCATTTTCCAACTCACGCATTTTTCACGTACACATTTTCCGGACACATTTCCACGCACACATTTTCGTCGCACGCATTTTCCACTCACGCATTTTTCACGCACACATTTTCCGGACACATTTCCACGCACGCATTTTCCATGCACGCCTTTTCCATCCACGCTTGGCGATTTGACCTCTTTTAGCTTGGTTGGCCTTTTGTCCGTTGACATTTTAACCGTTTTGTCCCAGTTAGCCTTTTGGCTGAGTTGGCCTTATGCCCGGTTGGCCTTTTGACCGGTCGGCCTTATGACGTTTTTGGCTTTGTGAGCCTTATGACCGGTTTTGGCTTGGTTGGCCTTATGACCGGTTGGCCTTTTGTCCTAAGACGCCATACTGACACTGTGATTCTCGGTTCTTTTTTGAAATAGTGGTAAAAATGGCATACATTTTGGCAATTGTGACTGATGCATTTCCAAAGATTTGCGCCCCGGCATCTAGGTGTTGTATTTTCAACCGGACAATCCGGGTGCTGCAACCCGATCCGGAACCTGATTGCTCAAGTTAAAACTCAAAACGGTTCCGGATGATCCGGGTTTTAGCCAAAAACCCGGATTCCGTCCTACCGAATCCGGCTCCGATCTCTAATTTGTAAGTGTTTACCATGTAATTTTTAACCGATTATTGTTATTTACCCGGAATGGCAAGCTCGGAATTGGCACCCGCGACATGGATTTTGCAGTAACCGGGCGGGACTCGGTCAACCCAAGTATAAAGACATAAGTGTTAGCATTATAAAACTTCCTTTTTACTAACCCCTAACATCTCTAAAAGCTAATGCAACTTTTTAACCAAATTACAACCAAGAATTTGAATATGAGATTAGCTAATTGCTTTTTTGAATTAATTTACATAACATTTATCCCATAAAAATCAAATAAAATATTTGTATACATTGTTTGTCCTAACATTTATAGTGAAAATTGGGGAAACAATATATTTTTTTGAAACCTAACATTTATCGTGAAAATTGAGGAAACAATTTATTTTTTGAAAAATCAGCACAGTTTTCATCCTAAAATAATAAGGGCGAGTCAACAACGCCTGCGCCCCCATAAACACCGCCCTCCTGGGCATCCTGCGACTTGCTGCGCGCGTAGTGGCCCCGCTGCACGTTGTGCTGCACGCTCTTTGTGTGCACGTTGCCCAGCAGAAAGCCGAAGATGCCGAGCTCACTGACAACGTTTTCGAACTGTACATCCTGGAGTGGACGGACCAAAAGGTTCTGAAAACGAACGAATAAAATATATTAGGTTTAATTTCTTTTGTTTGTGATCATTTCACCATCGGATTTAGGTGCTTTTTGAAGCTATTGCTTTCTCCTGTTACTCAAAATTTACATGTTGTTTTACCAGTTTTATAATTAACTAATTTAACGATTCAAAATTTTACTTTTTTAAATAGATGTTATTTTAACATTACCGGAACAGCCAATGGCGTCAGCTTTTGCATTAAAATGTGACCGCCAAGTTCGGCAGGACTGAATTCGCGTAGTTTTTCCGGAATTTCTTTGCCCCAGAAATTGTTTCCACCGCCTTCTCGACACGGCTTCAGCACATATTTGTCAGGATGATCAATGGCATTCTAAAATTGTTTTAAAAATATTCAACAATAAATGGAAAATGTAAAATTTGCTTAGAATATATTTAAAATGGTTTAAGAACCTGAATTACGCTTTTGGTGGCTTCATCCTCTGGATCATCCAGGCCCCACATTCCGGCAAATGTTTTGCAAATTGCAACCACCGTGTCCGCTTCGTTGCTGCTCGGAAAGAAGCGTTCCACCATGCTAGGCAATACAAGCACCTAAAATTATATTCATTTTTATGTTTTTAATTCTTTTTGAATTACTTCAATTAATGTTTTTGTATTATGATTTCATTTAAATTATAATTTTTATTATTCAAAACCTGTTGTATCTTCTTTTGTCCAGCAAGTCCTTGTGCAATAGTTGGAATTTTCTGAAAAAAAAGAAAGACTGATTGATGGATCTGATCAAAAATCATACAATGGCAGTTGACCGTTCGATCATAAGTCGAGCCGCAAAAAGCTTTGGATTCTTTAGGTTAGTTATCGATCTGTAGAAGGCAACTGCCACCTTTTGAGTACCAAATCGCAATGAAAAGTCATTATCGAGTGTCAATCTGTAAAATTATGGTCAAAGTTCGATTTTATTCAAAATTTGAATAAATTTTACCCCCCGAGGGTTAGAGATTTTGCGAAAATGTTTTCCATTTCAGAAATCAATGTGCGAATTTGACTGCTGGATTCGTAGGCTCGGTAACCGTTTTATTAGCTTTTTAATAAAAATTATAATGCAAAATGCAAAATTTTATGATTTTATATTAAAAAAGGTATAAATGCGCATACATTTCTCCAGCTTCAAGCAATGACAATTGCACAATTTTTATTTTGTTATTTGAAACTTTTTCCAGTAAATAATTCATCTTATATTGCTGAAAAGTTTGGTACAATTTGCCAGCAACAATTAGGACAATTGCATCTTTGTCGCCAAATGCTTTCCTTAATTTTAAGTTATATTTAAATTTGAATTTGTAAATGTTTTAATTAATTATTATCATAATAACGCGCCCCCGGGTCCATGTTAATTACCCGGAGTCCGGGCCATACTGACCATGCCATAATCAACGCGTCGACCACCATTGCGTCGGGCTCGTTAATCGGCATGAAAACGTTTGATGTGTCAAGTCCCGCATGGGCCATCGTCCGTCGGTGCAAATCTGTGATACACGGAGCATTGAAAAGCCCACCAATTTGGCCAATGTTCACTTCAATCTGTTAAAATGTGTTTTTTTAATTTTAATATTTTTTTTCAATGATTATTTAATTGTTTTAAAAATTGGTAATAAAAACCTGTTTTAGCCCATAAACTGGCTCGCCGGTATGCTCATTTTTCTCAACATCACACATATAGTCCTTTAATATGCCAAAAATATAGTTTTAATTGCATTTATAAAATTTCTATTTATAATTTTAATTTTATAATAATGCGCATTAAATTTTGGGTTTTTATAACATATATGTGCGCATATTTGGCCATTTTGGACCATATAAAATCTGTTCCCTGCCCAAATTATGCCAAACTAGTAAATTATGTATTTATTTCAAATAATTTATTTTTGCCAAACCGATCGCATCAGAACGACAGTGAGCGGTTGTTTGATCCCTTCATCGTGCACTTTTTGCAAAATTTCAAGCAGACTTTGTAACACTTCATTAGTCTCTGCGACGGGTTGAAGATGTTCACGCAGAAATTTAAAGTCACTCGCAACGCGAAAATATAAAAGTTGCATGGCCTATATTTAATAAATAAATTGACCAAATGTCATAATTTTAAATAACTCCAAAATGTCCAAACTCAAATTTCCGGGGCATTGAACCCGGCTTTGGATACCCGTTCTTGTGCTAGCCTAGCTATAAGCTTAGTTGAAAAACTATATAAAATTAACAAAATTAATTTGCTTTTGAACTCATATTCTTTATTTTAATCAAAAACTGATACAATAAATTTGTCTTTTTAGGGATTGGCCCAGGCCTATTAAAATATTTATATTAAAAAAAATAAGAACAGACTTTAAAGCAATAAAATTTGTTTTAAACCATTAAAATTTGATTAATATTACAAAACTCACTGTACCGTTTGCACATCTCGTGCTTGTTCAAAAATTTCGCGTGGAAATGGCGTGGGGAACAGTGCAAATGGCAAAAACATGGCTATGTCATTTCTAAAATTTGAATTTTGTGACAACTTACTTCAATATTACATAAAATTTAGTTAAATCTTTTTTTTTATTAATCATTACAACTATCATTTACTTTAGCTTCATTTCTTTTGTTCGTACAACAAGTCCATGGATATGAGCCCAGTTGATGGCATCTTCAACCATTGCTTCAATGTTGACGTCGAGAGTCTCGGATTTGTGATCAATTTCTTCAAAAAATTTAATTAAAATAAATCGTTGTTAGTTTTGAGCTATTGTAATTGGGGCTTCACAAGACCGGTTAAACCAGAACCGTCAACCGAGTATTTAGAGGAAATTTGGGTATGAATAAACCGTCTTGAATGAGCTATAACCAAATTAACCGCAAAAAGTGTTATAGAATTAAACAGTATCCGGTTGAACCGGTTTTTAATTGGTCTCTAATTGATGCAAAACTTTACCGGTTGGACTCGCATTTGTCAGAAATTTGGCAGTAAAAACGACGAAAAATTCAACACAAATAGCCAAATTTAAAAGATTTGATAGCATTGTAAAAATTGAGAATTTTTAATATTAAATGATAAAATTCAATTTGATCTAAGTTTAAATATACAACAAATTATTTATATGACGTGGAAAATAAAATATAATAATGCCACTTCCGGCACAATAGTTCCTGCCAGTATTTACTCGCAAATTGATTCTTTAAGAACGGAGGTAATATGACTGAATCAATCCAAAATGCCCACATTTAAAAAACAACAATTTTGTGACAATTTATGTATGATTATTGAATTTATCTTCGCAAAGCTTGAATAAATTTTTTTATATAGTTAATCAAAAAATTTCTAAATAGCAAAAAAAAACCAGGCGTGGACACGGATACGAATTTTCGTATCCGTATCCGTCCTCAAAATCTCATATCCGTTATCCGTCCGTATCCGTGACCTTCCAAAATCCCATATACGGATATCCGCGAATATACAGCGCATATATCCGGATAAGTGGGTTTTTCATAGTAAATACTGTAAATTTTTTCCATGTGAACGACAATTGTTTGTACCGGACTTGATTATATAAGTTTTTTACACGAATACTGTTAACAGCACGTATTTCTAAACATGATGACCAGGGATAAGATTTTTAGAAACATCTTCTTGAATTTTGCTTTTATTTTCTTAACAAATATCATTTAAAATGTTCAAAAAATTTCCCCGGCGGCGCCGGCAGACGCCGCCGAACTCCTCCACTCTTACTTAATTTAAAAAAAAAATTTCCTAAATTCCGAAGCAAAATGATTAATTTTGATAAAATTTCTTAACAAAATGAAGTCAAAAATCAAAAATTTTTCTCGGCGGGCGCCTATCAGCATCAGGGTTGCCGCGGGTTGAGAAAAATGTCGGGTCGGGTTTCGGATCAGGTCGGTCAAAAAATCTCGGGTCGGGTTTCGGGTATCGGGTTGGGAAAAATGTCGGGTCGGGTTTCGGGTCAGGTCGGCTAAAAAAACCTCGGGTCGGGTTTCGGGTCTCGGGTCGAGAAAAAAGCCGGGTTTCGGCTCATCGGGTTTCGGGTTTTCGGGTTAAAAATTTTTTTCTTTAAAATATTAACCAACCATCAAAATCAATACGTAAAATCATAAATTGGCAAATTATGGTGCAAAACAACAATTTTTCCATATGCTGTTAAAACAGGGTTTCCAAATAAAAGGTTTCAAAAGCCTCATTAGACAGGCAAAAACCTCATTTATGACCAAAAAATCTCATTTTGTTAAGAAAATTTGTGCAAACTTTGCAAAAAACGAAATCAATGTAAGCAAAATTTATGTTTTTTTTTGCGCGCGATTTTTCTCAAATACTTTTTATAGGGAGGGGGGGGGGGGGGGGGGGGGGTCGGCGATGCCGATAGGCGCCGCCGAAAAAATTATGAATTTTTGACTCAATTTGTTAAGGGATTTGCAACTAAATTTGCAGAAAATGTGAAGCTTTTTTACATTAAAAAAAAGAAAAATAAGCTTTATTTTTAAAAAAGTTCCCAATTATTTAAAGCAGAACAAGCTTTTATTTAAACTAAAAACACAGAGGATTAACTAGACGCCTGCGGGGGGTGCAACCAAATTAGGGGGGCTTTGCCTTTGGCTTCTGTTCCTAGGGGTTTTCAAAAAAATTTATTTTATTTATTTTCAATTTTTTAATTTGATGTTTCTATTATTTTAATTTCTTCTCAAATCTTCTCTGTGGTTGGGCAAGCCCTCTCCGGGCCGCGTACGCCCTCTCTGGGTCGGGCAAGCCTTTTCAGAGGTCAGTTCAAGCCCTGTTCGGGGTCGGGCAAGCCCTTTCCGAAGGAGTTTCAATTTTTTTTCTTCTTTATTTTAATCAATTTTTACTTAAATTAAACAAATTTTTCTACCCTTAACTTTTCAAAAATTCTATGGGGTGTAAACTACTGCAAAAAGGCAAAAATGCTCTCTCTTGTTACTCTTGTAACTCACCCTATCCTCTCCCTTTCCTATAGTATTTCGTCTTCAAAATTGATCATACCGTAACTTGATCAATTCTGATCAGAACTAAACAAACTTTTTTTTATTTTGCTCAGTTTTTAAGCTGAATTTAATTTAATTTTAAAAAATTTAAAATTTTAAAATTTAATTTTTGAAATTTTTGCTTAAAATTGAAAACTTGATCAGTTTTGATCATAACTGGTCAAACTTTTTTTTGGTCGACTCAGCTCATCGAGCTGAGTCTAAATATGTCTATTATTATTGCCTAAGGCAAAATTTTCTTTTTTCATTTTTTGACCCCAGTTAAATTCATAGCCCACTATGGGGTCGGGCAAGCCTTTTTGACTGTTTTAATAAAATTATGTCCTTCAAAAAATTTTTTAATTTTAATTTATTTAACTTGTTTTTTTTATTAATTTAATTTTATTATGAGTCTCTGGTCTTGGCCGGGCAAGCCCTCTATTGTTGGGCTGGGGCTAGGCAAACCCTTCACGGTGCTGGGCAAGAGTTTGCCGAAGCCAGGCAAGCCATCTCCTAGGCAACTTTCCGATTTTTTAAAAATTTTAATTGAAATTATTTAATTTGTACATTTTGCTCTTGACTTAAAATTTCACGAACACAAATGTTCTATGGGGTGTACACTACTGAGAGGTTTGATAAACGATACGTTCTCTCTCTCGTTACGCTCGTATCTTTACCACTTTCTCTCACTTTCCCACACTATTTTCGTCTTTAAAACTGGTCTGAGCGTATCTCGATCAATTTTGATCAGATCAAGCCGATTTTTTTTTTGTTAAGCTCAGTTTTTTACGATAAATTTTATTAAATAAATTTTATTTTAAAAAAAATAAAATTTAAAAATTTAAATTTTTCGATTTTTGGTTAAAAATGACAATTCTGTAACTTGATCAGTTTTGATCAGAACTCGTCAAACTTTTTTTTGGTTGACTCAGTGCAGTGAGCTGAGTCTAAATATCATTTCAATTACCCTCTAAAGCAAAATTTTCATTTTTCATTTTTTGACCCCAAGCCAAATATATGCCTAAATTGGTTATACCCCCCATATCACCTCTCAACCCTAACCATACCGGGCAAGTCGTATACCATTTTGAAGCTCATACATTGGGGCATCTCCTACCACAAAATCAGCTCGTTCCTCAACCCAAAAATTTTCACCATAAAAGTTGGCGCAAAAAAAAATTAATTTTTCCAAGTTTGACACCCCATTTCGACTTTATGTCGAACTTTTACATACCCGTCCAAGAAACCTTTTTTGTACTTTATTATGTCCCCAACTTATAATTAACCAACCCCTACCCGATCCGAGCAAACCCCATAGTTTTTGTGAATTTCTCGCAAAACAGTCAAAAAAAAGTACGATTTTTCAAGAGTTTGTGTAACGCATAACTCTATTTCAGGTTAGACCTAGCCAGACACAAGATATACTAATCAAACCCAAATTTTGTCTAGTTGTGCCCTTTCTCCAAACCCAACACGACAAAAGCATGCTTTAAACCACTTTTGCCCTTCCAACTGCAACATGGTACCCAAAAAGGGGCTCATCTTTTTGGGCCGTTAGACCGTTCGACCCTTGTTAGACTGAAATTGAAAAATTCAAAAACGTAACTTTGTACTACCCCTGTTACTTTATTTTTGTGCAAATTTTCAGACAAATCGAATCGTAGGGAATGCCGGTATATCTTTTCCCGCATCCATTCAAAACAGAACTTCCTTATAATTAGTAACTAGACGCCTGTGGACGCAAGAAGATATGTGTTTTTTTGAAAAAAAAATAGGGGGCTTCGCTTATGGGCTGTTCCTAGGGTTTTTCATTTTTCTCTTTTTTTTATTTTTTCTTTATTTTTTATTTAATTTTTCATTAATTTGCTCATTTTTTATTATTTCTCTAAACAATTGTTCTATGGGGTGCAAACTACTGCAATATACACGGGCAAAGCCCTTATCTCTCTCCTTACGCTCGCATCTCTACCATTGTCTCTCACCTCTCCACACTATTTCGTCTTCAAATTAATAATTCCTAACTTGATCAATTTTGATCAAAACTGGTCAAACTTTTTTTCAAACTTTTTTTTGTTTAGTTCAGTTTTTTAAGCTGAATTTTATTAAATATAAATTATCTTAAAAAACTTAAAATTTCAAAATTTAATTTTTTCGATTTTTGGTTAAAAATGAAAATTCTGTAACTTGATCAATTCTGATCAGAATAACTCAAACTTTTTTTTGGTTAGTTCAGTTTTTCATTCTGAATTTAATTATATGAATTTTATTTAAAAAAAATTAAAATTTCAAAATTTAAATTTTTCGATTTTTGGTTAAAAATGACAATTCTGTAACTTGATCGATTTTGATCAAAACTGGTCAAACTTTTTTTTGTTTAGTTCAGTTTTTTAAGCTGAATTTAATTAAATAAAAATTATTTTAAAAAAGTTAAAATTTCAAAATATAATTTTTTAAATTTCCCCTCAAGATTGAACATACCGTAACTTTATCAATTTTGATCAAAACTGGTCAAACTTTTTTTTGTTTAGTTTAGTTTTTTATTCTGGATTTTATTTTATAAATTTTATTTTAAAATAATTAAAATTTCAAAATTTAATTTTTTGAATTTTTGATTAAAATTGAAAGTACCGTAACTTGATCAGTATTAATCAGAAACGGTCAAACTTTTTTTTGTTTAGCTCAGTTTTTTGCGCTGAATTTTATTATATAAATTTTATTTTAAAATAATTAAAATTTCAAAATTTAATTTTTTGAATTTTTGATTAAAATTGAAAATACCGTAACTTGATCAGTATTGATCAGAAACGGTTAAACTTTTTTTTGTTCGACTCTGCTCATCGAGCTGAGTCTTATTATATAAAAAATAACTGCCAAAAGCAAAATTCGAACTTTTCACTTTTTCAGCCCAGCCAAATTCATGTATAATTTGGTTAGACCCCCAATATCGACCCCCAACCCGGACCAAACCGGGCAAGCGATATACCATTTTAAAGCTCACTCCCTGGCGCACCTCCTCCCACAAATTCAAGCCGTACCTCAACCAAAAAATTTTCACCATAAAAGTTGGCGCAAAAAAAATTGTTTTTTTCCAACTTTGGCAAGCCAGTTCGACCTCAAGTCGAACTTGTACATACCAGGTCAAGAAACATTTTTTGTAGTTTAATACCACCCCAACTTATAATTAACCACCCCCCACCCGATCCGAGCAAACCCCATCGTTTTTGTGAATTTCTCCCAAAACAGTGAAAAAAAAGTCCGTTTTTTCAAGAGTTTGTGTAACGCATAACTCTATTTCAGGTTAGACCTACCCGGACACATGATATACCATTCGAACCCAAATTTTGTCTAGTTGTGCCCTTTCTCCAAACCCAACACGCCAAAAGCATGCTTTAAACCACTTATGCTCCTCCAACTGCAACATGGTACCCAAAAAGGAGCTCTTCTTTTTGGGCGGTTAGACCGTTCGACCCTTGTTAGGCAAAATTCGAAAATTCTTTCAACATACTTTTTTGCTACCCCTGTTACTTTATACTGGTGCAAATTTTCAGCCAAATCGAACCACACATCTCCAAAATTATAGAATTCCCCCGTTGATCTAAAACAGAATTTCCTTATAGTAGTAAATGAATAAACATTAAAGGGCCGAATCTGAAAAATGTTGTTCGATTTTGATTTTAGCTCAACCTTCTTACATATATTATTTTTATTTTTTTATTGGGTTTGGAAGGATTTCATTGAGAAAATTTCGAAAGCGAATTCTTTAATTAATATTTATTCAGCCCCTCCCTTTAACGAAAATTTGGGCAAAATTCTGCAGTTTTTGGACCAATTTCCTTAACAAATTGAGTCAAAAATTCGAAAATTTCTCGGCGGCGCCTATCGGCACCGCCGACCCCCCCCCCCACTCAAACCCTGGATTTCGACCCGAAACCCGACCCAAAAACCTCGGGTCGGGTTTCGGGTTAAGAAAAATGTCGGGTCGGGTTTCGGATCAGGTCGGCCCAAAAAACCTCGGGTCGGGTTTCGGGTCTCGGGTCAAGAAAAAGACCGGGTTTCGGCTCTCGGGTTTCGGGTTTCGGGTAACCCGCGGCAACCCTGATCGGCATCGCCGACCCACCCCCCCCCCCCGCCCCCCGCCAAAAGCTTTAAGCCTAAGAAGGGGCACTGAAGCAAAAAATGACGACTTATCAAACAATATTTATTAAAATAAATTTTTTAATAAAATAATTTTTTAGTCACTTTTCGATTTTCTTTCGATTTTCGATTTTCGACGTTTTTTTCCTTTCGATTTCGACTTTTTATTTACTTTCGACACAGCCCTGGTCAGCACTGGACCGCTCCAAACAGGTTTCCTTCAAACAGAATTTAGGGACGGACTCTTGGACTTAATTCGGTGGAAAACAACCAACACATCAGTGTTCAAAACTATTTTCTTTCAAGACAGATTTAATTAATTAAAAAGTCAATCTCGTTTGCTAACATTTTATTGGATTTAAAACCATTGTCGGAGTCAATAAAGAACAACAATTTGATTTTATGTTATTGTTACGCTGACTAACTTAAAGTCCAGTTACGAACTAATCCAAACGAAATTACGGTGAATGCTTAAATTGTGCTTTCCATTTGCTAAGTGTTCCGATAGGAATTTTCAAATAAGCCGCAATGTCTGTGTTTTTAATCGTCGGATTTGTTAGCTTTATTTCATAATATTCTTTCAATTTTTCCTGTTTTTCTTCATCCGTATACATTTTTTTATTAACCCCAAAAAACTGCTTCTTCCATTTAAAAATAGTTCCATTAGTGACACCAAGTTCCTTGGTAATATTGGCCTCAAATTGCTTCCATTCATTTAGTGAATGTTTTTTTTCTTGCATAAATTTGCTTTTTAATTCAATGTATGCTTGGACAAATTCACGCTTTTGATCATCAGAATATTGTTGTGTTAGTGTTACTTTCTTGTCAAGTCCAAACTGCTTCTTCCATTTAAAAACAATTGCATGACTGACACCGAGTTCCTTGAAAATTTTGGCCTCAAATTGCTTCCATTCATTTCGCGAATGTTTTTTTTCTTGCAAAAATTTGTTTTTTAATTCAATGTATTCGTGGACAATTTTGCGCTTTTGATCATCAGAATATTGTGTTACTTTTTTGTCATTTTTCAGAGCATGCCGGGGATTCGAATCGACAAGTTCAACAGGGACTTGATTGGGCTGAATATTGTGATTTTGATCAATTTCAGAGCGATCGTTTTGGTCCCAAGACTTTTCTGATTCATTTTGTTCGGTGTGATGAGAATTTTTATGGCGATTTTCTGTTGCCAAAGCTTCCATTCTTTGCAATTCGTTGGACTCTGATAATTTAGGCTTTTCCTCATTCCCCCAGCCTTCTCCGAATATTTCATCAAAAGTTTTATAAAGTTTCGCATTATTTCGTGGCGAATTGACCGATTCAATTGAATTTGTTGCATGGCATAACACCAAAATTAATAGCCAAAATTCCATTTTCATAAAATTCGCTATAATTTTTGAATGAATGGTAAATTAAAATGCAATATAATTTAAAAAAATGCTAAAAAATAAAATAAATTAGAAAATATATCCAATATTTCTTGTTTGAAATATGCTTATGTACACGTGTAATTTGCTGTTGTAAATGAATATTGAACAAGAATACAATGACTTTTTAAAAATTCCATTGAATTTGTTGTGCTTTATTATTGCTTTCTAAACTACAAATTTATTAGTGACAATTTTAAAATTTTTTCCACCTGCGCTTATTGGCATTGCCAAACCCTTCGATAGGAGTGCATAAAATTTATATTTTTTATTAAAGGGGAATTGAGTCAAAAATTTTTCTCGGCGGCGCCTATCGGCACCGCCGACCCCCCCCCCCCCCCCCCCCCCGCCCAAAAGCTTTAAGCCTAAGAAGGGGCACTGAAGCAAAAAATGGCGACTTATCAAACAATATTTTATTAAAATAAATTATTTTTTAGTCACATAAAAAAATTTTCGATTTTCTTTCGATTTTCGACGTTTTTTTCCTTCGATTTTCGATTTCGAATTTTTCAGTTCGATTTTCGATTTCGACTTTTTATTTACTTTCGACACAGCCCTGTTATTCACAAAAAACATGTTTTAGTCGGAAATTTCTAGAGCCCGGCGAGATCGAGATCCCGACCGAGATTTTCCGAGAGTCCAGGTCTCGAATCTCGGAAATTTGTCGTAAACTCCGAAACCTGGACTCTCGTAATTTCGAGACAAATCTCGATCTCGGTCTCGGTCTTGGCCCATCCCCAAATCTCGATCTCGGTCTCGGCGATTTTGACCGAGATTTTCGAGATTTTGAAAAGGATTGTTTTTCGAAGCGAGCTACGGAATTGTATTTTGAATTTTTTTGGCGTTTCGTGCTAATGTTACGTGGCTCAGTGGTTAAACTGTGTTCCTGAAGTCAATTTTGCTTAAAGTTCGAGTCCTCTAGCGAAATTATTTTTTATTCTTTTAATTGCATACCCATGGTGGTGTGATGGTGAGTGATGTGGGTTGCCCGGGGTTCAATTTGATTAATTCAGGTAAAGAAAACAATTTCTGAAATTTTTTAAAATATTAAGGTAACCTAGAAATTTTTTACTCTTTGCTGCGAATTCACTTCAACATTAAAAATTTACCAAATAAATTTTGGAAAATAAAAAATAAGGAGCATAATCTCTAATATTTACATAAAAATTAGTTTTTCACCATCACTTATAGAAATTGGACAAATTTTTTAGTAAAATCGTAAGAATTTTCATTTTTTTTCTCTTGGCGACGCCTATTGGCATCGCCAATCACATACAAAAAATCCTAATAAAAATGGCTAAAATTTTCAATTTCTCGAACAAGTAATTAACCACATCAAATTCCGGACTACCGGAAAATTGTTATCTCTTAAAAATTTTCTTTTTAAGTTTTTCTAACCACAGAAGGCCGGCGACCGAACCTTCTGGCCGTCTCTAGTTAATTTGATGAAATCTTGCGAGAATCTACAAGAATAATTTATTTTTCACACTATAAAATCATTATTATGGTAACGGTTCTAAGGTTTTAAAAAATCTCGGTCGAGATCTCGGCCCAAAAAATGGTCCGAGACCTGGACTCTAGAAATTTCGAGACAAATCTCGGTCTCGGCCATTCCCAAATCTCGATCTCGGTCTCGGATTTTTCAAAAGTCCGGGCTCTAGAAATTTCGTCGTTTTAACGAGGCTATTCAGACCTAGGAAAACCTATTTTGGGGTTTCGCGTCTAAAATAGGCTCTCGAGACTATTTTGGCATTTTTTAAAAAATTTCTTAAGAAAAATGCAATAAAATTCGAATTTTTGAATTTTTTTTTTAACAATAAAACTTAAATTTTTCTTGCCAAGATCATGAATTTTTTGAAAAGTTTTTATAAAAAACACAATAAAATTCGAATTTTTCCTTCATAGACTTCTTGCTCTTTTAGGCGCCTTTTTGCAATTTTTCTTGCCTAAAAGTAGCAGCCCTGCTGATTGATAATTTTCACATGTAAAAAACAATGTTTTAAGGCAGGGTTGAAATCGAGTAAAGACAATTTCCAAGGACAAACATGTTGATTTCCAAGAACACAACATAAAAATTTGGCGAAATCCAAGGACGCTCAAAAATGTTCTCTAAACCCAAATTTTGGGGTTAAATTTAGTGTTTTACCGAGACCGGAGCTGTATCTAGCCTTCTTAATTTTCTAAGAACAATCTTGGAAATAAGGGCATTTTCAGTTTTCCAAAATCGAGGGTCCATTTCCAAGGACTGTCCTTGGAATCCAAGGACGAATGGAAACCCTGATATATTATTCTTTTAAAAAATGCCAATGATTAAATTTTAATGAATAATTAATTTCTTCCCTAATAACTAGGGCCCGGATTTTTATGTTATAACATATTTTTTTCGTGGATTCCTTACCATGAGAGAAGCCCAAAAATAATATTTGTTTTGAAAAATTTTTGACTTAGGGCGACTTTTTAGCACATATTTAAACCATATTTTGGGGGTATTTTTTAGCACATATTTACTAACATATTTTAAGCTTTTTCAGAGTTTTAGCACATATTTCGCCATTTTTCAAAAAATCCTTAAGAAAAATGCAATAAAAACGAAAAATACACCCCTAAGGATCGACTTTTTAAAAATTTTCAAAAAATGCACCCCTAAAAATTGACTTTTTCACGACTAAAAATTCTGCCACCAAAAAATAAAAATTTTTAAAATTCCATATCTTTAAAATTTTTTCTGAAATGCCTTTAATTTACATATAAAAATTTTTATTTTTATTTTTACTTCAATTAGGACCATTTCTTGAAAGTTGATTAAATTTTTGAAAATTTTATGCATAAACTGACTAGATTTTGGCCATTTTTGGCACATATTTTAGCACATATTTTGGCATTTTTTGGGGTTTTAATACATATTTTAGCATTTTTAAGCACATAAAAACATACATATTTTGGGTTTTTTAGCACATATAAATCCGGGCCCTCTAATAACTAATCACCGGGATAATTTTAGAAGATAAAGTAAAACATGAAGAATAGCACACACAAAAAATTCCACAAAGAACGTAATGATTTTAAATTTTGGAAATTCAAAACGGAAAAGAATCGCACAGTTTTTCATTGTCTTGAACATTCAAATGGCAAATTGTACTAAATGCCGTTATTAGCACTTTAATTAATGCACGCAAGGTCCACTTAAATGCCGTAAGTAATAAATGAATGGATGTGCCGGAACATTGGCAACAAATTGTCCACAAATGGCAATGTCGATCTTCACGACATTTTGCAAACATCATTGAAGAAAGTGGTCGGCATTTACATCATTAAATGCGTAATCGAAGAAATTGGAGTTTGTTTGTTAAATCTTTTTAACGTAAAGAAAAACTTTTTTTAACTTCAAAAACGGATTTATCTGACGTAACATGCTCAGAAAATGACAACTTCGCATTAAAAGTTAGCTTAAAACTCGGCATAAATAATTTTGTTATATTTTGATGCGGATCATGTTGCGCACGCGTGTTGAATAGTGGAAGTTCCCCTATTGTAACTAAAATTTTAAAAATGCAGTATTTTTTAGAAAGCCGAGAAAATTTTATAGAAGATTTTAACGAATTTTGAGAAAAAATTCTTTTTATTGTCGTTTATTTTTTTTACAAATGTGTCTACAAAAACTGTATGAATGATAATAACATGTTGATGATCTTTCGCCACAACGAAATTTTCTTAAAATTGAGTGCGTCTCTTGCGCAATTGGAAAGATTTTTTTGGTGACGATGCGCAATTAATTGGCCACAAAAATATGTGAATTTTGCACGATTTGATGGACGAACGTTGATCGGTGGGCTTTTGAGCATTTTGATCAATTTTTATTCCAGTTTTTGGGTGCTTGAAAAGAATTCATTCTAAAGTTCCAGTTACACGACGTAATGATGATGATGATCAAAAAAAATTTGGTAAAACCGTATAAAATGGGGGGCCAATGCCCGTCAATGTACCACTCAAGCAAACTCTTCCATTCAACCTCCTCCTCTCCGAGACAAACGCGATAATGAGCTCTTCAACCACCTTGATCATGCTGTGTGTGCTGGCCAGTGCCTTCGTTGTGCAAGCCAACGCTGGCGGAATCAAGTAATCATTTTTGAAGCATTGCTTATTAACAGACAAAATTTTAAGAGCTAATTACATTTATTATTTTTGGTTAATTATGAGTTCTTTAGGCTCTCTGACTTTTTCAATCTTTGGGGGCTTTGGGCTTTCCGATTTTGGGTTGATAAAAATTGAAACAATTTTTGCGGCATCGGCTTGATTGTGAAGCTGATTTATTCCCGCCCGGGCGGCTACCATTTTAAATCAATCTTTTAACAATTTATTTGTCTTTCCTTTAGTCGATTCAAACGCTGCTCAACCTGCTATTCGGCGCCGCCTGCACCTCCACCCCCTCCACCACCACCACCCCCACCGCCACCACCGCCACCGCCACCACCGCCACCACCACCACCGCCAAGCTACGGCTACAACGGTGGAAGCGCGGCCGCCGCCTCATCCGCAGCCGCGTCCAACGGGGGCTACGGTGGCTACGGTGGAAACGCGGCCGCCGCCTCATCCGCAGCCGCGTCCAACGGGGGCTACGGTGGCTACGGTGGTTACGGTGGAAACGCGGCCGCCGCCTCATCCGCAGCCGCGGCCAACGGGGGCTACGGTGGCTACGGAGGCTACGGTGGTTGCTCAGGAGGTTGCGGACGCAAATAAACGCGCAGCATCGGAGCAAGAGAGGAAAAGGCACGAAGAAAAGACACATTTTACCAAAAACATTTCCCTAGGCTCATAAAGCATTTTTAAACCCCGTGCTGTTGTTGTTTTGAAGGCGAGCAAACGACGATTTGACACGCAATCATTGTTTTTTGGAAATAAATATTCATTTAGAAAGAAAGTTTCATTGGAAAATTAGCAAATATATTACATTCTAATTTTGTAAATGAATATTGAACTGAAAATATCAAATTAGAAAATTAAAATGCCTTTAAAAATTTACAAAAAAAAAACTTAGAAAAAGGCTGCCCGGCTATATGATTTAAGAAGGCAATTTTCTGGATATAAAGTGTGAATTATTTATTTAATAAAGTGAAAACTGAACACCTTTTGCTTTTCTATATTTCAAATTGGCCCAATTTAAATTTTATTTCAAGCAAGATTTTGCGCATTTCTATAAAATGTTGGTCAAAATTCTTTTCTATTTTTTTTTGTGAAAAATACAAAATTCGGATTCGGCTTTTTCCATTTATCGGAGTTTTTTTTGGACTATCCGCCACCAACCAGAAATTGTTTTTAACCAGCACTACTTCAATTATAAGTGAACCAATTTGAATTTTATATTCATTTAGAACGGCGAAACTTTTCTGAACATGAAAACGCCAATTTATTAAAAAGTTTGATAAGTTAATGGCCAAAGAATCTCGCCCTGTTTCTGAGTAAGCAAGAAAGCAAATAGCAAAACAGTTGGGCATTAATATTACAACATTTTATCGATGAAAAAGTGCTCTGGGATTGAAAATTGTGTAAATTTTAAATGAAAACTCTTTCTTTAATATGTATATAAATAAAATAAAATAAAATTTATTTATTTTTTTATACTGTTAAATGTTTTTAATTAATACCCCCGGTAATCATAAACTATCATTTTTATTCGAAACTATATAGGTATCTGAAATTTGAAAAGGCAAAAATAAATTCATTTTAAAATGAGTCCACCATTTGACTACGGCTTCGGAAAACCACGTCCAAATCCGTCGACCAAAGATTAAACAAGTGCCAAATTTTGAACTGCTCGCCATTACAGTTCATCAAAGTTGGCCAAAAATTCATAGAGGGGCAGATAGCGAATGAATTAAAAATTAAAAGGACCATCAAACAACTTTAAAAATCTAAAATAGGAATAGCTACTACCCTAATATATATACATATATTTCTTCCCTTATAAAGGTTAGTGTACTTTAAATATTATATTAAAATGTAAAAAATAAAATTTTAAAAAAAACTTCAGCATGGGGTGGAGGAGTTGAACTCAGACAATTGGATACGACTTTACGCATTTAGATGCGCTCTCCGGTTAACCACCGCGCCACACAAGCACATTGTTTACCATCTTCTATCCAAAATAACCATGGAAAAGAAATTTATGTATTTATTGGTTCGACCCCCCCCCCCCTCCATTTCGGCCCCTAACGCAAACCCAGGCTTGGCCTATTTTATTTTTTTGAAGCCCACACTTTGGCGCATCTTCTACACACAAATTCAACTGGATGGCCCACGCAAAAATTTTCAGCATGCAACTTCGGCAAAAAAAATGTTCCCCCAAATTCAACTTCCCATTTCGACACAAAGTCGAACCCGGCCGGACCGGTCCAGTGAAGAAACATTTTTTGTAGCCCATCATGTCCTCAACTTAACATATTCCAACCCCAACCCGCTCCGAGCAAAATCCATCGTGTTTACGAACTTCTCCCAAAACAGACATTTTTTGCGCCAAATTTTTGACCTTTTGTTATTCGTACAAAAAGTCATTTTTAATCTTTTGGTTTTTGTTCATCTGTGGTTAAAACGGTGGTTGTTGTTGTTGTCCGACCACACCTTGATGTAGAGGATCAGTGACTCCAGCGGCTTTGCCTTCAGCACAAACGTTTTTATACTTACCAGATATTAATGAGGTTTACCTATTTTTATTCGCAACGATTTCTTTAATGTTTTTAAACAAAATTCAAACAAAAAAACGTCCATACAGAATTTAAACAGTATAGATCAATCTCATAAGTAAATCCCTGTCGAAATTTTGGTAATGCAGCTGCCACATAATTCACATCGCAATAAGTTTTCTGGCTTAAAAATTGAATTTTCAGGCTGTCAAGGTGCGCGCACATTTGTTTGTCTGTTTGTTTTTGACCGTACCCCAAATAATGAATGATACCGTACCTTTCATAGGAATTTAAGAACAGATGAATGATGATGAATGACTGAGTTTTGCAGGGCTTGCCGACAGATGACATTGCCACTTTTTTTGTTTAAAAATCCAAATTTTTTTTTTGCATGACCAATTAATTATAAAAGTCAACCGGAAGTTGCGCTTTACAAATTTTAGAGAGCTTTTTGTAGGAAAATTCATTAGTCACAAAAAACATTGATTGACTTTTTAATTGTTTAATTCTCGTGGGGCTCTTTTTTTGCATTTTATATTTCCGTGTTGCGGCGGCAATCGCTGGAATAATTTTTTTGAACTTTTTCTTCAAAATTTATTGCAACGAATGCATTTTTTATATGTATTCTAATTGAATTTCGTCGTTGTTTTGCGCATTCTTTCAACCCCCGCGGCGATCTTTTTTAAATCTTCGCTTTTGTTGTGTGCTATGTTACATATGTGTGGTGATGAGGCCTTCGGGTTGTCGATTCCAATCCGAACTGATACACCAACAACAGTATCGTCGAACACCCAGTTTTCGTAACCGGTTTCACTAACCGGTACTGTGCTAGCCTAGCCAACAATTAACAACAAAAAGAGTCAAATTCTAATCCTAACACATTTGCTATATTCTATGAGATTGGGATGAAGTTTCAAAAAATCGAAAAAGAAATTTGTCCAAATAAATTTAGGTACTATTTAGTCGTTTTTCAAAAAAAATGCATGAAAAAATCAACATTGATCCCCGGTGCGATTAATAATGTCAGAAGATATATATATTGGTTTTATAAATTATGCACCATTCAAAGTCGAGCTTATCGGATTTGTGACTTCAGAGACATTTTTTAAATTGTTATTTTTCAGACAGTTTCTTGATTCAAAATTGCACAATGAGAACAAAATGCTAGATTTTTTAGGCAAAATTCAAGAAATTTTAGGCCTTAAAAAAATTAAATATTTTGTTATAAAAAATGTGCATACCTAATAGGAAAAAAACAATTTAAATTTCTTCAGAAAAATTCCATTAAAAATTCAATTTCTCGGCGTCGCCTATCGGCACTGCCGACCCCCCCTTTCCGCCAGAAGCTTAAAATAATCCTAAAAAGGGACATGAAGCAAAAATGCAGAATTATTAACGGTGTTTTTTTGTTGTGCGATTTCTTGCTAAATTTTGGGCAATTGTCTTTTTCTTCGAAATCCGTAATGCACGATGCTCCAAATGTACAAGTTTCTCTTAACCTGTCGCGATTTTTTCAAAAAATGTAAACCCAAATTGTTGAAAGCTGCTGAGAAATATGACTAGTATTTTCTATATAAACAACTCACATTAAGCCAAAATTAAATGTTTTATCAGATTTTAGACCGTTTTAAAAGTTTGTCCTGATTGGCGAATTAGAGCTTCTTTCATGCGTTGGTCAATGCTTTTGCGGTAGTAAAACATTTCCGCGTACGTGCAATAAACATCCAAATGACGCGCCACATGAATTGAGTGCTCGATCAGCTGCAAACATTGGGCAAAACGCGCGGCCCCTGCCGCTGCCCCGAGGCGATGTTGTTCAAATTTTAGCAACATTTTTGAGTAGCGCACCGACTCGTCATATAACAATTGTTGCGCTTGTGCAGAAAGTTCGGAAATTGCTGGAACATTTGAAATTATAGTTGTATAAATACTATTTTAATTTATTTGAACGATTAAAGTTAATTAACATAAATTTTTTTTTACCGGAATGGGACAATAAAATTGCTTGCATCATAACAAATTCTTCCGCAGAGATAGCTTCATTCATTCGTAAAAATGGTTCCATTGAATGAACAAAAGCTTGCTCAGCAAGTTGATAAAATCTGAAAATTTTAATGAACTCATTTGTTTGAATTAAATTATATTATATTTGTAGAAAAAAAATTCCCCTAAAAAGGCACCAAATTGAAGAAATTGAAAAACTCAATCATAAAATGTGTTAAATAGACTACGATTCTAACATCCAATTCGTCGATTTCGTGTAGTTTTGTGCTTTTTGAATGATTTGAGGCTAACATTGATTTTTGGAAGATTTAAATTCCGAAAAAATTTCGAGTCCAAACTTCGAAATCGGTCGAAATGGATGTTAGAATCGGAGTCTACGCCCCCGAATACCTATAGAAACAGCCTCTTCTCGACTTTTAATAATCACTGTCGCATTTTCCACGTCCGCATTTCTACCTACGCATTTTCCACGCACGCATTTTCCACGCATCATTTTCCATACACGTCTTTCCATGCACGCATTTTCCACGCACGCATTTTTCATACACGCCTTTTCCATGCATGCATTTTACACGCACGCATTTTCTACGTACGCATTTTCGACGCACGTATTATCCACGCACTTTCCACGCACGCCTTTTCCATGCATGCATTTTACACGCACGCATTTTCTACGTACGCATTATCCACGCACTTTCCACGCACGCATTTTCCATGCACGCATTTTGACGCACGCATTTTCTACGTACGCATTTTCGACGCACGCATTATCTACGCACTTTCCATACACGCCTTTTCCATGCACGCATTTTCCACGTAATTTCCATACACGCATTTTACACGCACGCATTTTCTACGTACGCATTATCCACGTACTTTCCACGCACGCATTTTCCATGCACGCATTTTGACGCACGCATTTTCTACGTACGCATTTTCGACGCACGCATTATCTACGCACTTTCCATACACGCCTTTTCCATACACGCATTTTCCACGTACTTTCCATACACGCCTTTTCCATGCACGCATTTTCCACGTACTTTCCATACACGCATTTTCCACGCACGCATTTTCCACGTACTTTCCATACACGCATTTTCCATGCACGCATTTTTCACGTACTTTCCATACACGCATTTTCCATGCACGCATTTTGACGCACGCATTTTCTACGTACGCATTTTCGACGCACGCATTATCTACGCACTTTCCATACACGCCTTTTCCATACACGCATTTTCCACGTACTTTCCATACACGCATTTTCCACGCACGCATTTTCCACGTACTTTCCATACACGCATTTTCCATGCACGCATTTTTCACGTACTTTCCATACACGCATTTTCCATGCACGCATTTTGACGCACGCATTTTCTACGTACGCATTTTCGACGCACGCATTATCTACGCACTTTCCATACACGCCTTTTCCATACACGCATTTTCCACGTACTTTCCATACACGCATTTTCCACGTACTTTCCATACACGCATTTTCCACGCACACATTTCCACGCAAGCATTTACACTTACGCATTTCCATGCACGCATTTTGACGCACGCATTTTCTACGTACGCATTTTCGACGCACGCATTTTTAGTTCCCGGTGTGCATAAATTCTTTTCAGGTGTATCAGCACGGAAAGATTTTGTTGTAGAATTTTTATAAATTTTTAAAAATATTTCTTTGGGTTATTGCTAGATTATAGCCTGTATTTATATAATTTATTTATCATTCGCCACATTAACCGTTTATCATTTTTGAATTCAGGCACTTTATAATGAAATGCCATAGCTTCCATAAGCTGGCGGCATCGTTTCCACGTTGTTGAATTAATTTGAAGAGAGTACACACAATAGGCCAATGCTTTAACGGGCAGAACCAAGTGTTTGATCAATGCAATCTTAAATATTAATATAAATGATTTAAATTAAAAACATTTTAAATAAAACCACACTCGATCGGACAATGTGAGCGTATTAAAGATTGGCATCATCTTGGCCAATCCCATTACAAGAAGTCGATCGACAGCAAATAATTTTAAAATTAAAAGGTGCTCATTGGAACAAATCCAATAACTTTCTTCTGAGGGCTTTGAAATCTAAAAAATAATTAAAATATTTAATTAAAAATAAAATATTGACCGGGAAAAAATGCACTTGGCCCAAAATGTTTGATCCGTTCTCCAAATAATTTAGCATTCCCTCATTTGTTGCGAATTGCAAATAATTGTCGGGCATATTAAAAAAAAATTCAAAAATTTGTTTTTGTCGTTTTTCAATGTTCAGCCATGTTTTGATCAGTTTATTGTCTGTTAAGTCCGAATTTACAATTGGCATCTTAATTGTTATTATTGTGAATGATAATTTTAAAAAATTTAAATAATAACAATCTATAATATCAAACTTTTTGGTTTTGAAAGAAAAATAATATTTTTAAATTTCTTAAAATCTTTTCTTTTAATTAATAGCAAATTTAAAAATTACCCCAAGCGTTTGCATTGTTTTTTCATTGTCCATTATTCGCAATTGTTTTTGCCTCTCGACTAATTCAGCAAAGAAATCATTGGCCAAATCCGACTTGTTCAACACTTGAATTGCCTCCCAATTCATTCCAACCGCCAAACACTTGTCAAAACGACACGCCTTGCAACAAATTTCTTAAAGTAATTTTTTTTAAATAAATAATTATTATATAATTAAACAAAACGATCGACTTGATTGAGGTTCAACGACAGTGAAATAATTATTATATAAATATAATTAAACAAAACGATCGACTTGATTGAGGTTCAACGACAGTGCATTGGCCATTGCTATTGCATTTCCAATGTCGTTTATTGATGATTGTTCGACGAAAAAATTGCTTGCAACCTATCAAAAAGGCATTTAAAATCGAAAATTTGCATATTTTTAATGGGTTTTTTGAATGAAATTTTTCAAAAATTTCTTTACTTGAAAAATACACCATTAAATGGTCGTGATTTTCACAACAAATAGTTGCCTATTTTAAAATATGAATTAAATTGCTTCTGTTTATAACAAGTTTTGTTTAACATGTGACAAAAATGATGTTTTTGCCGCTGTTTAAAATGGATTTGTTTTTAATTGAAGAAACAGAATTTAACAACTGACCGCAGTTTCTCCGTGAGATGTCATTAACCTTAACAATTTGTTTTTTGTATTATATCATGACGCATTTAGGCATTAAAATTCAGAATAAATTCTAACAAAATTTTGCTCCTGCTATTTCCTCTTAATAAAAAGTCACCATTCAATAAGTATTTGGCTTATATTTGTGCTGTTTTTTCAATAATTTTTATTGAAATTTGTGGCATTACATGTGAAAAAAATTAACATAAAGGGGAACAAGAATGCCGACGACATTGAGAAAAATTGCTGTTTTATGCAAAAACCACTTTTTTGGATAACATGTTTGTCCAAGCTTGTATTTGGTAAACAAAATAAATTAAGTTAATCAAATTTAAAACAATCTTAAACATATATTAGCTTATTAGCTAGATACAATAATAATAATTAACATCACAGATTAACATTATTACTCACTTGATGATTGGAAAACAAAAGCAATGATATTCGTCTATTATCCACTGATTATGAATACAGGTTTTGGAAATTGAAAAATTCTGACATTTTTGCTAAACGGTTAAATCACAACAGGTATGGTATGCTCTCCAGTTGGTTACTGTTATCGGCCAGCGGCACATTTCGAACAGCTGATTAATGATTTCGCGATCATTCGCATTAGAAATAATCGTGTCGATGCAATGGAGCGGCCCCAAAACAAAAATCATCGGGCAGTTAGAAGATCTGNNTTGGCTATCAATTACAGACCAGATTAAGAAAATCCATTTAAAAATTACCCAGGATTTCTTAAAATTCAATTTAAATATAAAATAAGCTAACAGTTTATAGTTATAAAAAGCAATTTGATTACGATTGGGTAAAAAATGATTATATAATTCAGTCGCGAGTAATCTGTGAACCAAATTATATTCAGCATTCAGTAATTCATGTTTCGTATTATATGGGCATTCCGTACCGCATTTTGCAAAAAATTCGAAATAAANTTTACTTTTTTAAAGCTCCACATGAATATGTTCCACACTGTATCCAATTGCAAAAGAAAAACGAAGNAAAAAAATTTCAACTTTTATTGTTCTGTTTCCAAAAATCGGGCCATATCTGATGGTCAGAAAAAGTTACCTCCAACTGTAGGAAATACATATGCAGCATTTTCTTTAAAGATTGACCATTTGTTTTCGAAGTTGGGTTGATAATTATTGATTTGATAATGTGTTTTTTGAGTCAGAATATGGCAAAATGTTTTGCACAACAATTTAAATAACTTTGTGAGGTCTCGTCAATGATACTCTTTCTCGCACATTTCTCTTCTTTTAGGCATCACAACGCATATATTAGAGAATTTGGCGATTCTTCTTAAATTTTTTATTAATATCAACAACTATTTAAATGAAATATTGAGAATTAAAATAGACAAAATTTTCATCCGTTTATAACAATTTTTGATTATTTTTTGAAAAAATTGATGTTTTTTGATTAGAATGTATGCAATTCTAATATTGAAGGACCCAAATTCCCGCAGTTTTTTTGTGTACGAAGATGAAGACATAATTATTCTGAACAATTTATTTTTGGCATCATAGCTTTACGCATTTAAATTCATTAAATTATATGGCAAAATTTTATAAGCGATTTTTCCTCTCATTCAGATTTGTATTAAGGCACAAATCAAAAACTTTTTGGCTTATAATTTTTATGGTTTTATGCATTTTATTAAACATTTGCACATTTGTGGCCTACAAATTACGTATGAAAAAAGTTAGTAGAAACGGGAACAACAACTTTTACAATTTTGAGAAAAAATTGCTGTTTTATGCAATGGCAACTTTTTTGGGTCACATGCTCATCGCAAGCTTGTATTTAGAAGGAAGTTTTCATTAACCGCTTGAAAGCGTTATTCCGAAAGTTCCTTTATAACTCAACGAGGATCAATGTTTGATTCTAATCACTTCACTCAAAGAGCGAAGCAAAACTCCGCCAGCACATACTCAGCCGCCTTACCGCGGAAGAAACAAAAACGACCAAAACGCCAAATCTCACGCAATCACCGAAGAACTGCGCTCATCACTGAAAACCGAAGCAGAAGTCAAAATGCTGGAACAACCCAGAGCAAAATCAGCAAAAAGCCATTCGGGAAACTTCAAGCAGGCCAGCCAAATTCAACGTGGCTAATAAAGGCAAAGCCCCTTCAAATAACTGCTTTATGCTGAGAATTGCATTCGCATAGCTGCCCACAATTCAGTCACACTTGCAAAAAGTGCGGAAGGACACATTGAAAAACAATGTGACAAAATCCAGGCATACCACCNAAACAAAAAGCCGAGAGGCCCAAAAATGATGGTGCTGCTCGCACTTTACCCAATAAAATCAAAATTCCCAAATTGGATGTTCGCAATGTTCGCCGGACACACATTCCAATAGAATAAATTAGTCACGTCTTTTATACTGACTGACCGCAATCATAATGCCAAGAAACATGAAAGGTCTTTTTTCTTAAGGTATGAAGCGAGTGCGTCCAGNNCCGCCGGTTGTGACGGTTTAAAGTCCGGACTGCTTCGAGCAAGACTTGATACAAATTTTTCAAAAAAAACTTGGGTTTCGAGAAAAATAAATTTTATTCGAGACGAGATTTCTCGAAATTTAATTTTGAGATTTTGTTTCATTCCGCGCTCTAGAACGCCTAGGGGCGGGTGCATAAATCCATAAGAGAGACAACTTGTGGGACGCCCCGGTATTCCCAGACAGTAGGAACTAGAGCCCTGATTCGATTCCTTCCCAGAGTTACTANTGCTTGCCTAGCTCTTACGGGTACATGTCAACTCGTCGATAATAGTTTNATACCTATTATATCTATCCACTCTCGACTACGGCCGCCAGTAGGTAGGGCGAGACTCTGAGTTACGAAAAAAAGTTCTGTTGTTCATGATCAATTTGACCTTCGGACAGTAAATTTCTTCCAGAACTAAATTTTACAAAAATAAATTTTTCATAGTCAAAAAATTTGAGTTGATAGATAAAACAGGAATAAACTATTATCGGGCGGCGAGTTGAACTGCCTGTCTCACTCTAATAAGGCTTCTTATAACATGGAAAAAATTTCTTCCGTTTAATTTTTGTTTATTCTCTGCCAATATTCGTGTGTTGGCCGGTTTTCAAAATGCATAGATTTATTCAATTCAATGATCCAAATTCAACTACTGACCGCAATTTCGCAAAATGTAAACATATTCCAGTCTTTTTAATTAGTATTAATTAATTATAGCTTAGATATAAGAATAAAATTATAATTTGCTAAAACCGAATTTTGTCTAGTAATAACAATAAAATGAATATTTTATTCTTTTTTTGAATTGGACACTCTACTAACCTTTTCATTGGTAATTAACGCCTACGTTTCTTATTATTTGCAGTGGATATGCCAGAATTATTTTCTTTCGATTAGACTATAATGAGCTAATTGGTACATGCATTTTTTTAAAGTGAAAATTTTACGCCCACGACC
>JAIXHY010000054.1:96261-121629 GCA_020449905.1 Globodera pallida
CTGAGTACGACACTAACTTTTTAAGGTTATTTCATTCTGGTACTGAATTTTTTAAACGATCTAATTGGCTCCCAGGGGTTGGCCCAAACTTTCTGAGTACGACACTAACTTTTTAGAGGTTATTTCATTCTGGTACTGAAATTAACGAACGATAAATTTGAGTCCTAGAGGTTGCCACTACCTTCTGAGTACGACACTAACTTTTTAAGGTTATTTCATTCTGGTACTGAATTTTTTAAACGATCTAATTGGCTCCCAGGGGTTGGCCCAAACTTTCTGAGTACGACACTAACTTTTTAAGGTTATTTCATTCTGGTACTGAAATTAACGAACGATAAATTTGAGTCCTAGAGGTTGGCCCAAACTTTCTGAGTACGACACTAACTTTTTAAGTTTATTTCATTCTGGTACTGAAATTAACGAACGATTAAATTAGGTCCCAGGGGTTGGCACCAAACTTTCTGAGTACGAGAGTAACTTTAAAGGCTAACCTGTTAGTAGCAACGGCAAATGTGCACGGAGACGATGTGCCCAGCGAAATCTGTGTGCCTTAAGAGGTTTGAGGGTCGCTTTTATACTCCCATTTTAACATTTCGTCACACCTATTATGGCATTTTCATGCCCTTAGGCAAAATTTCTGTGTTGTAATGTTTAGAACAACCCAGACTTTTTGCCCTGAGGCTATGTTTATGCATCCAAGGTCACAAGACCATAACCAAATCCTTTACCAACTCCCCCCCCCCCCCATTAAAACAATTCATGCCCTGAGGCAAAATGTCTGGACGTTAACGCATGTGCCGGTAGAACGATCCTGACATTTTGCCCTGAGGCTATGTCTTTGTTATCCGTTTGACAGCCGTTTAACGACCGGAGATTTGTATCTCCGATCATGACCGGCTGTTACACAATTGCAAAATTGATCCAAATTGCCTCAGGGCTTTTGGATCAATTTGCAGACAGACGGCTGATCAAAATAGGTACTATTTAAAGCCCCTCTTTATGACAGTTACATCAACTGTTAAATGGGCAGAAGCCGATCCCTTGCCCCGGCCAAAAGCCGTTTCCCCAAAATGCCAAAAAGGGCAAAATCGGTTTTTGGAACGCGGCATCCTATGGATGCCGCGTTCCAATTTTTTAAGCGTCTAAATGACGCTCGTGGGGGTAGGCGCCGTGCGTCTACCCCTAATCCCTCAATTTTTTGGCGGGATGGCACATTTAGCGATTTGTGTAGGGTTTTTTTTTGTTTATGCTAATTTGTGTTTAATTTTTTTTGTTTTTTAGTGCCGAATATTACCCATCGACAAATGGACGCCAACAACAACAACATCTGCAATTCTGACTACATGAGCCGCACCGGACGCAAGCGGAGCCAGGCGGAGTTGGAGCGAGCTGAGGCGGCCGAGCGGAAAAGGGCTGAAAAACAACGGCGGCGTGAGCGGAAAGCGAGGGATGAAGCCGAACGCAACCGCGCAATCACACGGCTGCGCGATGACTACCGCAATGCGGTGAATGCGGTCCGTTCGGGACAGTACCGAATGAATTGGACTCCCAATTCCACCATCATCCGGATTGCCCGGATGGTCAGCTTTTATACTTTAATTATTTAATTATTAAGCATTGATATTTTTATTTTAGGCAGTGCCGGGAGAGCAGGCGGCACCACCGTTCATCTCTTCAACTTTCTACGAGAGCACTCGGGCTGTGCCGCCGCCGTTGGACCCCCGACTTCAGCGCCAGCTGCAGCCGACTCCAACGCCGGTGCGCCCCCCTGCAACGCGAGCGATTCCGCCCTTGCGCCCGCCAACACCTGCCCGTGCTTCGGCAGTGCGCCCTCCGTCTCTGTTCTCTGGCGGCTTGCTGCCGCTGCCGCCGCCACCACTGCCGCCGACAATTTGCCGCCAACCGCCACCGGTGCCGCCGACAATTTGCCGCCAACCGCCACCGGTGCCGCCGACAATTTGCCGCCAACTGCCACCGACAGCAACAAAGACCGCGGTGCCGCCGGCAATTTGCCGCCAACTGCCGCCGACAGCAACAACAACGACAACTGCGCCCGCTGCTATTGAACGCCGAAAGCAGCTCGGGCAGCGAAAGCAGCAGCAACGTCAACCGCCAGCGAAAAAGCGGCGCCAGGCATCCTCGGATGAGACGTGGTCTGAGGACGATGTCAAAGCAGTGCCGTTGATCGCCGCGCCCAGACGGCGATTGGTCATCGAGAGCGATGATGAGGTTGAGGAAGAACAGATGGAGCATTGATTGCGGCGGTGAACGGCGGAAATGATCGGGAGGGGGGGTGATTGGGTTTAATGTGTGATTTTTTTGGTTTGGATTGCAATTTTGTTGAAGGAATGCAATGAATTTGAGTTGAAAATCCCTTCCCAAACCTATTTCAATCGTTATGATAGTGCCATTTTTTTTTGGCGATATTTACCGTTTCTACGGCCCCAAAAACATCAAAAAGTTTTAAACATTTCTCTCAATTTCGATTCCCCCCCCCCTTTTTTTTTTCCTTTTCCTTTTTATTCTCGGGTGGGAAAGTGTTGAACATCGTTGCGTAAAATATTTGGGTCAGCACGTGATTATGTTAGTCCGATAATTTGCTGATCTTATCCTTCCCATCCTACCCTCCCACTTCGCCCTCATTAAAGATTTCGCATTTTACTCACATATTTGCGAATTCCGTTAATTGATCCTTCCCTCCCCCCCCCCCCCCCCATCTGCTCTCTCTCAGGTTCATTTTCAAAACATTTTCATGATATGATACCCAGGTATTTGTAGCGGGCTTTGATAGGGTAGACTTTGTTTGTCATATGCATTTATTTTTTTTAAAAAAAAGCACTGAAATTTTGAGTGTTTGGTTCTGTTTGGGTATACGGTAATACAGTATACTGTAAGTACAGTATTCTGGGTGCTACCGTATACCCAAATGGAACCTTATACTACTACCCCCCCCCCCCCCTCCCCAAAGATCGACATTTTCCCTAAAATTTTTTATTTGATATTTTATAAAAGTTTCAAAAACATGTTAAAATATTATATTTACAATTGCAATAAAAAATTAATAAAGACTGATGGATTTTAAAGGTTTTAACGCAAAAATTAACTAGATTTAGTCAGTTTTAGCACCGGCCAACTCCGCTGGTGTCGGCAACATTGAGGCGGCTAAAAAATTTTTTAAAAAACCCTTACTTTTCTTATTGTATATGTAAATAAAAAAAAATTCCTCCCATTATAATATTGCCGCCGCGCGCAAAAAAAGAATAAATACAAGAATTTTTGAAGTAAATTCATCACATCGTTCTTCAATTTCCTTAACAATGATTGCCAATTTTGTAAAAATTTCTCCGGCGGCGCCACTCTTACGTAAACCAGTTTTTTCCCTGAAATTCCGAAGCAAAATCCATAATTTTGCTAAGATTTTGATGAAATTTCTTAATAAAAATTCAAAAAATTTTCTCGGCGGCGCCTATCGGCACCGCCGACCCCCACCTCCCCCCCTACCAAAGTAAAGCATAATCTCAAAAAAAAGAATGTTCGCGCATGCCGCCAAATTGAGACGGCGTCCAGTGAAGCAGGTCGTCACCAGGGCTGGACGTCGCCGGCCCCTAAGTCCCCGTCATCCGTCACACGGAATTTTTTTGGAATGCCAGTGACGGCGTCAACGGCATCCGTCATGACGGCGCTCAAAAAGGCCGTAATTGGCGTAATCGGCGTCAACGTCAACGTCACTGGTTTAAAAAAATTTTCAATATAGGCCTGAAATGAAAAATTTTTGTTTTTGCTTTTTAATTAAATTCAAATGTGTTACTTGGCCGTTGATCGGCGTGGAATTAATCAAAAATATAAACATAATTCATATTTAAAAATTTAATTTAAGCACTGTTTATATATGGCTAATAGAGACACCGGCACGGGATCGGGATGGAATCCCGTCGGGAAAAGTCAAAAAAGTCGCCCAGGGTGCGCGAGTAACTCGCGCAGCAAAAAAATTCAAAAAACTAAAACAATTAAAATATAAATATTAAATAAAGTTGCGCAGAAGAAATTTGCATAAAGTCGGGCAGTGCGCAAGATGTTCAAACGTCTTAAGATTTCGAATTTCAAAAAAGTCGCGCAGTGACCCTGCCAATAGGTTTATGCTTCGGGACTTACTTGACTGGGTCTCAGTTGGCGCGCTCGCCTGGCTGGCGTTCACTTGGCGCCCCACCCCCTCCATAGGTAGGCTCCCTGAAAATGCGTCAGTGGAAAATGCGTCAGTGATTATTAATACTTATGCAAAACATGTTTCTAAAGGTTTTTGGGATCGAGGAATCCGTGACCTCTGTTTCGTCCAATTTCGACCCGGACCCGAATTCGAACATTTGACGAAAATTTAAATTTTTCCAAAAATCAAGTTTGGCGGCTACCAGTCCGAAGCCTACCACGATTGCGGATTCAGGCCCGTATTGAAGCTAAGACTAAGCCTAATCCTAAGCCTGAACCACCCTGGCTTGTGGTTTGTTAGGCTTAGGCTTAGCTTAGACCAAGATTAGGCTTAGCGTAAGACGTGCAGGAGATTCGGGAATTTTTAGCTTGGGTGGGATTCGAGAATCATTTTGATATAAAAATAGATTTTTGTAAAATTTGGTTTTGAAAAAATTGTTCGAATTAGGTTACGGGGTTCGAAATCGGTAAAAATTGATGTCAGATTTGTAGTCTACACCTCTAAATCCTATAGAAACATGTTTTACATGAGGTTTAATAATCACTGACGCATTTTCCACTGACGCATTTTCCGCACGCCCCATAGGTATGGGAGACTACCGTAATCCGGTGAAATTGAGGGCTGTAACTAGGGTAGGACGGGACCGGTTCCGGGACCAGGACGGGACGGGATTTCCCGGTTTTTTCAGGTCCCGGTCCCGGTCGGGACGGGATTTTTGAAAAATAAAAAGTCCCGGTCCCGATTTTTTGGTCCCGCCGGGACCGGGACCAACCGGGAAAAAAGTACACCCCTAATGATGGCATCATCGACCGACAATTTCAACCATTTTTACTAATTTCACCTAAGTATGTCGATGGCCTAGTGGTTTGTCTTTTTGGTGAGTCTCATGTTATGTGTTGGGTTCGAACCCGCTTGAGTGCAAGCACTTATTTATTGGTTTTCCCCTCTACTCAAATAGGCATCCCCTCATTAATAATATTTTTAAAATAAATATTCTAATTTTTTAATTAAAAGCGCGCAAAAAAAGAATGAATACAAGAATTTTGAAATAAATTCATCACGTCTTTCTGAATTTTTGCTTCAATTTCCTTAACAAAGATTGCCAATTTTTGTAAAAATTTCTCCGGAGGCGCCTGTCGGCACCGCCGGACATCCTCCACTCTTAAGTAAACCAGTTTTTCCTCAAAATTCCGAAGCATTTGCTAAAATTTTGATGAAATTTCTTTAACAAAATTGAGTCAAAATTTCAAAAATTTTTCTCGGCGGCGCCTATCGGCACCGCCGACCCCCAGCCCTTAAAAGTAAAGAAGAATCTCAAAAAAAGAATGATGATGACAATGACATCGAAGGTCAAGAAGATAAACAATATGTGTTGCCGAAAAATTAAAATTTTTTAGTGTTTGATAAAAGAAAAATTTTTCCTTGAAAAGTCCCGGTTGGTCCCGGAACCGGTCCCGGTCCCGGTTGAAAATGTTGGTCCCGGTCCCGGTTTTTCTGGTCCCGGCAAGTCCCGGTCCCGGTTTTTCCCAAAAGTCCCGGTCCCGTCCTACCCTAGCTGTAACTACTAACGAAAATGTATCCTTAAAATTCAAAAATTTTTTAAGCCAAAAATGCATCCCATAAAATGACTTTTTTTGACCAAAATGCACCCATAAAGATCGAGATTTCCCGAATTATTATTTTTTATAAAATTTTCAAAAACATTTGAAAAGAATACATTCCCATTCTGAGAGAAAAATAATAAAAAAAGACGAATTTTGAAGGTTTTCATGCAAAATTTGACTGGATTTATAGAATTTCGTGCCTTTTTAACGCCTATTTTGCAACTTTCTTGCCTAAAAGTAGCAGACTTACTGAATGATAATTTTTACATTTAAAAAACAAATTTTTTATTATTGTTATTTTTACAAACATTTTTTCGATTTTGCTTATGAACCCGGTTTTTTGATCCTATTTTGAGATTTTCGGTCCTAAAAGTAGCAGCCCTGGTTATATAATTTCATGAAAACCCAATTTTTAAAGAAACAAATTTAGGAGGCGGGTTTCAATAGCCAAAGGCTATTTTTACTGCTCAGGGCATCCGACTTCGAATGCCATAAAAATTTATCGTAAAAGGTTGGACGATTTGGCTAAAATTGCGATGGAAGAAACGGCTCCATTAAAAGCATTATCACAAAAAGCCAAAAGCGAGAGGGGAGCTTATAAAAATGGAAAATAAAATTTATTAATGCAAGAAAAAGATAAATAAAATCAATTTTAGTAAAGTAATCCTAAAAAAAATAATCAATTTTAGTAAAGTAAATCCTAAAAAGAAAAATCAATTTTAGTAATGTAATTTCTAAAAATAAAGGCAATGAAAGCACAAATTTTTTGGAATCATGCCATTCTTGGGGCTTGGGGATGGCACTCGCGCGCGCCAATTTCAAATTATGCCACCAAATGAAATTGTTTGTGCTTTGAATGTGTACAAATTAGCGTCATCTTTATGACAAGCTATACTGTAGTTTTTTGTTTTGTAGTTTTCAAACCACAAATCTTTGTGGGCAATATTAATAACCCTTCGAGTAGTGTGTCAACAGAGCAATCAATTTAAATCCAGTGTATGTGGCTCGCCCTGTTTCAATCAAATATAATTCTAATTTTTAACCAAATAACTTTAATTGTATAGGTATATAAAGTAGGCCGGGACCGGAATTTTTGGGAAAAATCGGGACTGGCAATAATTGTTTTTTGTAATGGTTAAAGGTAAAACAAAAAAAAAAAATTTTTATTCAAATTCATCTTCCTCATTCTAAACCCATTTTATTCTCTCATATATAATTTATTTTTTAACAAATTATTTATAAAACATAATTCTTTTTTTGAGAAAAAAATGAAATGTCATCAAATGCACTTTACGCGCTTTTACTCCAATTTTGGTGATCATGTGCAATTTCTTGGGGGCTTGGGGATGGCATGCCCGCGCGGCACTTTCAAATTATGCCACTAAATCCACGTGACAAAGAAAGCCACAATTTTTATGGGCAATATAAATAATAACCCAGTGAATAGTGTCACTCATTTATTTATATTCGCTATTCAATAGAATATTATTTTAATTCTGACAAAATTAAATGATTTTAAAATTTTATAAAATAATTTTTTACAAAAAAGTTTTTCGATTTTAGAAAAAAGAAATGAAACTCTTTGCAATGCTTATGTTGCGTTGTGCGCTTGTAATGCTTTTATCTTCACTTCTTCAAAACGGAACTTTGGCACAGAACGAAGAAGAATATTTGGAATTGCATCGGCAATTGAAAAGTTGGGAGGGTTTGTGCCGGCCATTTGTCGTGGCAGTTTCAGATTGGCACAACAAAATCACTTTGGGTTAGTTTAAATTTCGCATTTTTAGCAAAAATGCGCCCTCTTAAAACATTGATCTCCTCTTGATAAGCAGAATTCGCAAACCAAAAATAATGTTTTTTTGAAAAATTTTAAATCGCAAAATTTTCTAAAATTTTAACAAAAAAGCTAAAAGATTATAAAAAAAATTGCCGACGACGAATGTTGGACCCACGGCAATGGTATGGAATTGGGGGCCGACAGAAAATAATTTAATTGAGTTCATTAATACCTAATTCTGAATTCCGGGCCCGAATTCATGCTTTTTAAGAACGACTTTGATACCAAAATTAATTTCTGACCATTTTTGAATTCTCAACAAATGTTCTAATTCGGGTTCGGTTCGGAATTGGTTAAAATAGAGGCCAGATTCGGGTTCTACGCCGTTGTATACCCCTAACAAAAACTTTTTATCGATTTTGAAAATTTTTTATTCTTTTTGACATTTCGTGTTTTTTTGCTGAGTCGAAGTTCGTGGCTTTGACGTTATCTGGGACAGCTAAAATTTAGGTTTTTTGTTATGTTTTACTAAATTTTTTGTTTTTGTACAAATTTTTGGCTTTTGTCGAACGCGAATCCGAGCTTGAAACTTTTTGCTTGTTGTGTGTTTTTAAATTCATAATGCATAATTAACCAGATGACCCAAAGCGACATTCGTCAAATCAATCAAGCATTTTTACAAATTTTGTCCTTATTCATTCATTCATTTGATGGCATGCTGGGCAAATTGAAGGAATTTCCGCTAAAGAATGAATAGCCAAAGTGAATGAATTTCCAATTGGAGGAATGGGAGAACGTTTGAAGCGTCGACTGCAAAAACCTCTGAAAATTGCAAAATTAAATTGCAAGAAATTGGAGGACAAAATTACACATTCTGGGCGTCAGGACAACAAAAACTATTTGGAAAGTTTACTGTACAAAATACATTCAATTGCAGACGGAATTGACAAGGAGTTCAACACGTTCATCATTGAGGTTGAGCTGAAACTTTTCACAAAGTTTTACCGGACATTGCAAAAAAGATTCCAATTGGTAAACAAACTTTTGGATTTTGCCCGATTGTCAACTAATTCTTATATTGGCAACGCTTATTTTGTGGATGAAATGGCATTAAGCTTTCAAGTGGAATGGGCAATAATCCTCGCTATGAACCGGGCACAACAGAATTTGTCGATTTTGTTGAGTCATTCATTCTGAACGCAAAACTTAAAATTTTGGAGACAGAATTTCCTGCAAAAATTGCTGGGTTTGCACAACAACAACCACACCTTGATTGGGATGAATTTGTAGCGTTTTCCCAATACTTTAAAATTGAATGGAACCAAATTGTAACAAATGATCAGACAACTCACAAGCAATGATGATAAAGATGTAAATTGATTTTTGCTTTTAAAATAAATTTATAATTTAGACTTTCCGTGAAAGATTGGACAATTTGGCTGAAAAGGCGATGGAAGAAACGGATCCATTAAAAGCCATTATCACAGAAAAGCTTGGCCAACTGTTCACAAAATGCCAAAATTCGAGCGGGAAGTTTAACAAAGAAGAAACATCAAACCAACGGGTTGCGACGAAAGGAAAGGGTCCATCGAAAACCATTTTCAAAAAAGTCCGGGGATCGCACAAACGTGATCAAAAAGAACAAAAAGAAGAAGCTAAAAAGAAAGAAATTGATGCAATGAAGCAGATTATTAGTGACATTGGCATGTTTGATGGTGCCGCATATAAACTACTGGTACTCTTTGAACATGAGGAATTGGACAATACTGATTTCTGTGCTGAATTGGAAAAGGCTGTTGCGGAAGACAAGGAAATGGTCTCAAAGGCATATCAAGTCCAGCAGGTAATTTACGTTGCATTTCTATTGCGCGGTTTTTAAATAATTGCCTATTTTAAAACTCAAAAAATATTTTTAGGACAAAAAGTTGCGACGGACCAAGTGATGGATGTGACTGACGGATGAAGTTGGAGAAGTATTTGGAGCTGTTTACTCATTTATTTCGCGATTTTTGGCTTTCTTTTTCTTTTTCTTTTATCTTTCATTTTGGTTTAGAATTTAGTCGTATTTCATAAACTTTATGGTTTTTATTCGATTATTTCTTCGATTTGTTAAAAAAATCATCGGCATTGGCACTCAATCTTGGGTTAGGACTAGGGTTAGGATTTTTATGTTTTAACATATTTTTTTCGTGGATTCCTTACCATGAGAGAAGCCCAAAAATAGTATTTGTTTTGAAAAATTTTTGAATTAGGGCGACTTTTTAGCACATATTAAAACATATTTTGGGGGTATTTTTTAGCACATATTTACTGACATATTTTAAGCTTTTTCAGAGTTTTAGCACATATTTCGCCATTTTTCAAAAATTCCTTAACAAAAATGCAATAAAAACGAAAAATACACCCCTAAGGATGACCTTTTAAAAATTTTCAAAAATGCACCCCTGAAAAATGACTTTTTCTTGGACCAAAAATCCACCCACAAAGATCGACATTTTCCCTAAAATTTTTTACTTTTGATATTTTTTATAAAATTTTCCAAAACATATTAAAAATATTATATTTACAACTGTAGGAGCAAAATTAATAAATAGGGCTGCGATTTATATGGACAAAAAATCTTGAAATATGGCCATAAAATATGGATCAAAAATTGCAAAATATGGACCAAATATGGACAAAAATTGCAAAATATGGACAAAATATTGATAAAAATTTTTTCAAATCTAGCAAAAAATGGGCAGAAGTAATAAGAGCAATAAAAATTTTTATATGCAAATTAAAGGCATTTCAGAGAAAATTTTTGAAAATGCGCGGAATTTAAAAAATTTTTATGTTTTTGGTGGCAGAATTTTTCGTTGCAAAAGTCAATTTTTAGGGTGCATTTTTTGAAAATTTTGAAAAAGTCAATTTTTAGGGGTGCTTTTTAGAAAATTTTGAAAAAGTCGATCCTTAGGGATGTATTTTTTGTTTCTATCGCTGTTCTGAGTGCGCAAAAAAAATATGGATTTCCATATAAATCGCAGCCCTATTAATAAAGATAGATGAATTTTGAAGGTTTTTGACTAGATTTTGGTCATTTTTGGCACATATTTTAGCACATTTTTTTTTGGCATTTTTTGGGATTTTTAGCACATATTTTGGCATTTTTTAACACATAAAAACATCATATTTTGGCATTTTTTGCACATATAAATCCTATCCCTACTGATAACAAAAGTAAACTATGATATTCAAAATGTTTGAACCTTTTGTTTAATTAATCCAATCGAAAAATGGCGGCGATGAGAAAAATTATCAATTCGCCCGCTAAGTCCTAACCCAAGATTATGCACGCTGTTGTCGGGCCGCCAGCGGCCTTTCATTTTATTTTATCCGGCTTTTATTACTTAAAAGTCGTTTTTTCCTTAATTTTCAAAAACTTAAATACAATTTTTATTTATGGTCGTGTAAACTGCAATAGAGCCGTAATTTTGTTAGAAATTAGATTTATAAAATTTTTCAAAACATATGAAAAATATTAAATTTACAACTGTAGGAGCAAAATTAATAAAGATAGATGAATTTTGAAGGTTTTTATGCATAAACTGACTAGATTTTGGCCATTTTTGGCACATATTTAAGCGCATATTTTGGCTTTTTTGGGATTTTTAGCACATATTTTGGCATTTTTTAGCACATAAAAACATACATATTTTGGGTTTTTTAGCACATATAAATCCTATCCCTAGTTAGGACAATTGGTTGTTTGGTACATCAATAAAGAGTAAAATGGAGAGAAAAAGAAACTGATCGATAGAACATCAAACAACGGGAAGACAGAGTCGTCTGGGACAGTTGAGTCTGGTACGGTTGAGTCTGGTGAACAGTTGAGTCTGGACGGTTGAGTCTGGTTAAAAGGAAAAAAGTGAGTGTCCTAAAAATTAAAATCCAAGCAACATATGTTAAAAAAAAATTTTCTTTTAAACCAAAATTGAAAGCAAAACAAACATAACATATTCAACAAAAACTAAATAAACAACCATTGATTCAACTATTCATGTGATAATTTTTGGAAATTCCAGTGAGAAAATCGATTATTCTTTCCTCAGGTGCAAAGAGTGGCTGTCGACGTGTTCCATTGTTACGGAGCTGTCCAACATAGTTGTCAACGAACCTAGTTTATAAGCACAACTTTTCGCCGTATTTGGAGTTAGGGTTCTATTTGTTTGCTTTCAATTTTGGTTTAAGAAATTATATTTTTTAGCATATGTTGCCTGGATTTTAATTTTTAAGAAAACACTCAATTAAAAACTCAATTTGTTTTTTGCTTTAATGCTATCTCCGCATTAATCGTTTCCCATCGTCAACAAAATTTTGTTTTGGCGCTGATTGTTCTGTTGCCATTATCGTTCATTATAAATTTATTTTAATGTTTTATAACCAGTGATGTCCCGGTTCCATTTTTTCCGGCGGAACCGCGGTTCCGGTTCCAAAAACGGTTCCGGACTTTTGGCCGTTCCGGTTCCAAAGCGGTTCCGGATTTTGGCGGTTCCGGTTCCAAAGCGGTTCCGGATTTTGGCGGAACCGGAACCGGTTCCGGAACAGTTTCCAAAGCGGTTCCGGTTCCAAATTATAAAAATTTGTAAATGCGGCCAAAAATTTTTAAAAATCAGAAAATGTAAAAAATTTAATGGCAAAACTTTAAACTGGTATTTCTCGGCATGTTTGACTTAGTCTAACAACTCATAATCGAAATCAGCAGGCAAATTTTTGTGTTCTCCCGAAACCGGGGCTGTATCTAGTCTTGGATTTTGTTGCTGGGTCCGACGGCGCCGACAGGCGCCGTCGGGAAATTTTTAAAATAATTGAAACTTTTTATTAAGAAAATTGTATAAAATTTCGCAAAATATGCCGATTTTTTTTAAAATCTAATGTTTATTTGAATTCTGCTTTTTAGGAAGTGGAGGTTGTTGTGAAGAAATTTTCAACCAAAATTTCCGAACCCAGCAGACAAAAATAGACTTGACGCAAAGGGAAACCACTAAGGCACCGAGCTATTTGGATTAGTGTTCGGCACGGTACGGTATTACCGCGGTATTTTTCGGTATTACCGCGGTATTTTTTTCGGTATTACCGATTCGGTATACCGACCGAAGAAATTTTGGGATTTCGGGATTTTTTCGGTATCGGTATTTTACCGAAATACCGAACCGGTATACCGACCGAGCCATCTCGGAATACCGCGGTATTTTTCGGGATTCGGTATTTTTGAAAAATGGATATTTTTGAACTATTTTGAACAAATTGCCGCCAGTGTGGTGTAGTGGTGAGTGGCGGATCTGTTGGGGAGTCCAATTTCAGTAAGCATTATATGGTGGAGCAAACAATTTCTAAAAATTTAAAAATATTTAATATTTTTAAAATGTTTACAGCAACATTTTTGCTCAGCATGGGTGAATTTTTTTAAAATGCAGAACCCAGCTTAAAGTTGGGATTTTATGAAATAAAGTTTAAAAAATGCCTAAAAATTAAGCATTTTTACTTCTTGAGATGTTTTCTCCATTTTAAAAATTTAAAATAGTTTCAATCTTTTGTCAAAATAAATTTTCCCGATGGGGTACCCTTTTGGGATTTCATCGAAAATTTTTCTCCTCAAATTCAGTTGAAATGAACCCGGAAACCGCTGAAATGCTTATTTTTCTCAACAAAACATTGCCATAATCAATTATAAGTATTGAATAAAAGTTTTGTTCATTTTAAATTGAAATTCAAAATGTTTAAAAAAAATACCGAATACCGGTCGGTATACCGAATTTTTTTGGCCGGTATTTTTCGGTATCGGTATTTTACCGAAATACCGAACCGGTATACCGACCGAAAAAATTTTAGGATTTCGGGATTTTTTCGGTATCGGTATTTTACCGAAATACCGATACCGAATACCGAAAAACCCCATTTGCCGAACACTAATTTGGATGAATCCATGTAAAAAAATTGAAATTGTCATCGATAATGCCATCATTAGGGATGTGCATTTGGAACCGGTTTTGGAACCGGTTCCGAAGCAGTTCCATGCTTTACGCGGTTCCACGGTACCAAATTTTTCGCGGTTCCGGAACCGACGGTTCCAGTTCCGGAACCGGGGCATCACTGTTTATAACCTCAAAATATGTGCTAAAAAGTCAAAAAGGGCAAAATATGTGCTAAAAATTGCCAAATTTAGTCAATTTATGCATAAAAAGTTTGCTAGCACAATTACAGATGAACATTTTTCACAATTTTTGAAAATTTTGTTAAATCAAATCTAAAATTCGATAAAAGTTTTTGTGAAAAATCGAAATATTTCAAGCAGTTTAGGGTATAGATTGATCCAAAGACTACACCTTTTTCTGTTATTATAAACCAATTTGCATTAGTGACACTTGATCAACCGTGACAAATGATCAAAACTGATAATTGAACGATAAAAGATTATAAAACAAAATGTATACAATATTACCCGCAAATATATTTACAAAAAAAAATTATTGTGAGTATAAATAGGTAGTTTAAAAATTGTTTTATATTTATACATTTTTATTTATGAGCCTTCAATTGTGTCAATAGATTCATTTGTACTCACCAAAACAGTATCAAAAACATTCGCTCCACCACGGCAGCAAGCCTGAATTTCGGGGAAAAATTCAAGGGCCTACAAATTTGCAAAAATAAAATTACGTAGGCTTATGAATTAGAGTTCAACAGAATGCCAAATAATTTTTAAAAAATTATGGCCAATAGGGTCCAAAAAATCAGTGATCTAATTTTTAAAAAAATGAACTCCAAGCTAATGGAGTCTAAAAATTGAATTATCAGAATTTCGAAAAAAATAAAACCGGTTTAAATTACGACGATTTATGAAAACCGTTAAAGGCAAACCAATCGTATTTAATTTCGGCCAGATTCCGCTGCACTTGCGGATGCAGCGCGGCCAACGTGGCACTGGCCTCGGCCAGCGTTGTGCCGGTGTCCGTCGGAGCTGTGCCGCCAGCGGACGAAGTGCCGCCGCCGCCGCCACCAAACGCCGCGGGCTCCGCTGGTGTCGGCAACATTGAGGCGGCTAAAAATTTTTTTTAAAATATGCCAAAAATGCCGAAATATGTTCAAAATCCCAAAATATGCTCTTTCCCTGAAAACCCCCAAAATATGCAAAATATGTTTCTTTTTAATTTGTCCAAAAAAGGACAAACCGACGCCAAAAGGCTATTTTTGGGCTGTATTCATCAGAACCTAATTATGATATTGCCGCCCCATTTTGATACAAAAATAAGGAAATTGGAATTTGATGATACTTTAAACAAAAAATGCCGGTGCCCAAAAATACGAGGAACCGTTTTTTTAAAATTTCTCAAAGCTATAAATCAAAAAGCGGCGAAAGCTCTTATCCTAATATTTTTTACAGTATAATGCGCCATTTTCTTACCGTATAAATCTGCCAATTTTCCACGTATAATTCGCGCATTTTTCTTACCGTAATATTCACCTAAGTTTGCCCTATTCTCTTACCGTATAAATCCGCCCATTTTCTTACCGTATAATTTGCCCATTTTCCACGTATAATTCGCGCATTTTTCTTACCGTAATATTCACCTAAGTTTGCCCTATTCTCTTACCGTATAAATCCGCCCATTTTCTTACCGTATAATTTGCCCATTTTCCACGTATAATTCGCGCATTTTTCTTACCGTAATATTCACCTAAGTTTGCCCCATTCTCTTACCGTATAAATCCGCCTATTTTCTTACCGTATAAATTTGCCCATTTTTCGCGTATAATTAGCGCATTTTTCTTACCGTATAAATTCACCTAAGTTTGCCCCATTTTCTTACCGTATAAATCCGCCATTGACTGGTACGAGGTTGCGCGTCGTGTGTGCAGCGGTGTTGGGCCCTTGCCACCGTGCCGTTTGCGCGCCGCAGCATTCAGTCCCATCGTGCGCTCCAACTCGCGCTGCCGTTCCAGCATTTGTTGGGCCCACTGCTTCAGCAGCTCAACACAGGCCACGTTGGCCACCAATGGGTTTTCCAGGTTCATGGGCTGAAAATTTTATTTAATGTGTCCACTACCGGTGGATAGATAGTACGGTATTGTCGGCCATCGCATTACTGTAGACGTCGTTTTGCTGTGGAGGATAATGGGTTTGGGTGTACGGTGGTTGAGGCGATGACGAATGGTCCGTTGGTAAATTTGTGGCACTGTTTATATATAGCTAATAGAGACACCGGCACGGGATCGGGATGGAATCCCGTCGGGAAAAGTCAAAAAAGTCGCCCAGGGTGCGCGAGTAACTCGCGCAACAAAAAAATTCAAAAAACTAAAACAATTAAATATTAAATAAAGTTGCGCAGTGCGCAAGATGTTCAAACGTCTTAAGATTTTGAATTTTAAAAAAGTCGCGCAGTGACCCTGCCAATAGGTTTATGCTTCGGGACTCACTTAACTGGGTCTCAGTTGGCGCGCTCGCCTGGCTGGCGTTCACTTGGCGCCCCACCCCCTCCATAGGTAGGCTCCCAGAAAATGCGTCAGTGGAAAATGCGTCAGTGATTATTAATACTTATGCAAAACATGTTTCTAAAGGTTTTTGGGATCGAGGAATCCGATTCTGACCTCTGTTTCGACCAATTTCGAACCCCGGACCCGAATTCGAACATTTGACGAAAATTTAAATTTTTCCAAAAATCAAGTTTGGCGGCTACCAGTCCGAAGCCCACCACGATTGCGGATTCAGGCCCGCATTAAAGCTAAGACTAAGCCTAATCATAAGCCTAAACCACCCTGGCGTGTGGTTTGTTAGGCTTAGGCTTAAGCTTAGCTTAGACCAAGATTAGGCTTAGCGTAAGACGTGCAGGGGATTCGGGAATTTTAGCTTGGGTGGGATTCGAGAATGATTTTGATATAAAAAATAGATTTTTGTAAAATTTGGTTTTGAAAAATTGTTCGAATTAGGTTACGGGGTTCGAAATCAGGGATGCGATTTATGCACGTTTCCGTGATTTTCGCACGTTTTGGGGTGTTTTGTCACGGTTTTTCCACGTTTTTTAAAGCTGGCACGTTTTTCACGTTTTGGGCTTTTTTGTCACGTTTTTCCACGGTTTAACCTCGGATGGACTTTCTCTCAATTTATTGGATATATTTTAAAAATTTGTAAACGTTTCGCCAAAAAAGCGACAAAACAATATGTCCGAAGAAGAAATAGCATTTTTATCGTTATTTTTCTTTTTTGTATCTCTATCATTATTCCAATTAAGCATTAAAATGTCTCAAAAATCTATTATTAATTTTCTTTCATCAAAAATTAATTTACGTTCTATTTCTTCCACACCGCCTCCCATGGAACAGGAGCAGTACAACACAACCGTCAATCCGAATCCATCTACATCAGCAACAAATGATGAACATCATTTTTCAAGTGCTGAAGAAGTCGATTCTGACCAGATTCCGCTGAGCGATGAATATGAACGAATTGTAAGCATAATTCAATGACTGCTTTTAATTTTCAATTGAAAGGTCCAATCTCCAATCAAACGAAAAAAGTACTCGCACAGAAGATCCAAATTCGAAGCAAATTATGCAGTGAAGTTCAAAACAGAGTTTATCCAGAGAAGCAGCAAGGAAGACACCAAATTTTACTGCAAAGCCTGTGACCAAGATTTGAAATTTCGTAGCGCGAGTGAAAGAGCGATTACTGACCACGTTGCAACAAATGGATGTCAGATTTGTAGTCTACACCTCTAAATCCTATAGAAAAATGTTTTACATGAGGTTTAATAATCACTGACGCATTTTCCACTGACGCATTTTCCGCACGCCCCATAGGTATGGGAGACTACCGTAATCCGGTGAAATGGAGGGCTGTAACTACTAAAGAAATGTGTACTAAATTTTGTGTTTCAAAAACATTTGAAAAGAATACATTCCCATTCTGAGAGAAAAATAATAAAAAAAGACGAATTTTGAAGGTTTTCATGCAAAATTTGACTGGATTTGTAGAATTTCGTTCCTTTTTAGCGCCTATTTTGCAACTTTCTTGCCTAAAAGTAGCAGACCTACACTGAATGATAATTTTTACATTTAAAAAACAAATTTTTTATTTTGTTATTTTTACAAACATTTTTTTTCGATTTTGCTTATGAACCCGGTTTTTTGATCCAGATTTTCGGTCCTAAAAGTAGCATCCCTGGTTATATAATTTCATGAAAACCCAAAGTTTAAAAAAAACAAATTTAGGAGACGGGTTTCAATAGCCAAAGGCTATTTTACGCTCAGGCATCCGACTTCGAATTCCATAAAAATTTATCGTAGACGGTTGACGAGTTTGACTAAAATTGCGATGGAAGAAACGGCATCATGTGGTTCCGACAGTAGTTGATTTCGACAGTGAGTGATTTCGACAGTGCCACTGTTAAAAATTCTGTAATTTTCCAAGAAGTCTAAAATTCGTATTTTTAGGCATTTCGACCTACGTAATGATATAAGATACCTGAAAAAGTAAAAAATTCGAACAATTCAAAAAATCTGTAATTTTCTAGGCAAGCCTAAAAATGTATTTTTTTTAGCAAAACGTATAACGTACAGGTCTAAAAAGCATTTAGAAGTTGAAAATTAGAAATGTCTAACAAGTTCGAAACATTTATTTAAAATTCACTATCGAAATCAACTACTGCCGGAACCACCTGATGCGGAAGAAACGGCTTCATTAAAAGCATTATCACAAACAGCCAAAAGCGAGAGGGGAGCTTATAAAAATGGTAAAATAAAATTTCTTAATGCAAGAAAAAGATAAATAAAATAAATTTTAGTAAAGTAAATTCTAAAAAAAAATAATCAATTAGTAATGTAATTTCTAAAAATAAAGGCAATGAAAGCACAAATTTTTGGAATCATGCCATTTCTTGGGGGCTTGGGGATGGCACCCGCGCACGCCAATGCCAAATTATGCCATCAAATGAAATTGTTTGTGCTTTGAATGTGTACAAATTAGCGTCATCTTTATGATGAGATATACTGTAGTTTTAGTTTTGTAGTTTTCAAACCACAAATCTTTGAAAATAATATAAACTACCCAGCGAGTTGTGTGACAACAGAGCAATCATTTTAAATCCAGTGTATGGCTCGTCCTGTTTCAACAGAATATAATTCTAATTTCTAACATAATTACTTTTTAATTGTGTTAACAAAATTTTTAAATAAATAATTCTCTTCTTTCTATAAAAGTTTATTTTTCATGAAAGTCTTCGCAATGCTGCGGACTTTTTCCGAAGCCCGGAGTCTCGCCCCACCTACTGGCCGCCGTAGGGGAGCTTATAAAAATGATAAAATAAAATTTATTAATATAAATCTAGAAAATAAAAGATAAATAAATTTTAATAAAGTGGTTATGCCATCAAATGCACTTTGCGCGCTTTTCACTCTAATTTTGGTGATCATATGCCATTTCTTGGGGCTGGGGGATGACATGCGCGCTAAATCCACCGTGGCAATGAAAGCTTCATGCCATTTCTTGGGGGCTTGGGGATGGCACCCGCGCGCGCCAATTTCAAACTATGACACCAAATGCGCACTGTGCGTAGTGTGTTGTTTGTGCTTTGAATGTGTACAAATTAGCGTCATCTTTATGATGAGATATACTGTAGTTTTAGTTTTGTAGTTTCAAACCACAAATCGTTGTGGGCAATATAAATAACCCTTCGAGTGGTGTGTCAACAGATCATTTTAAATCCAGTTTATGGTTCGCCTTGCTTCAACCGAATATAATTCTAATTTTTAACAAAATAACTTTTTAATTGTATAGGTATATAGATAGAGTAGGCCGGGACCGGAATTTTTGGGAAAAATCGGGACAGGCAATAATTGTTTTTTGTAATGGTTAAAGGTAAAACAAAAATTTTTTTTTATTCAAATTCATCTTCCTCATTCTAAACCCATTTTATTCTTTCATATATAATTTATTTTTTAACAAATTATTTAAAAAAAATTATTTATAAAACATAATTCTTTTTTTTGAGAAAAAAATGAAATGTCATCAAATGCACTTTACGCGCTTTTACTCCAATTTTGGGGATCATATGCCATTTCTTGGGGGCTTGGGGAGGGCATCCGCGCGCGCCAATGTCAAATTATGCCACAAATTTTTTGAGGGCAATATAAAAACCCCAGTGAGTAGTGTCATCAGATCATTTTAAATCCATTTTATTCTCATTTAGTCATTTATAATTTATTTTCTAACAAATTATTTATAAATGATTATTTATAAAAAATAATTTTTTTTTAATTTAGAAAAAAAATGAAAGTGTTCGCAATGCTTATGTTGCGTTGTACACTTATAATGCTTTTGTTTTCGTTTCTTCAAAGCGGAACATTGGCAACTTTGGCAGAATGGGATACATTGTGCCATAAATTGAAAAAATGGACGGAATCGTGCAAAGTCTTGGTCAATATCATTCCAATTTCGCTAGGCTTAATCACTTTGGGTTAGTTAAATTCTTTGGCGTTGTCCTAATTTGTAAGTAAAACAGGGATCGTATCGAAAATCTTAGCTCAAAATATCAGATTTTACAAATTTTGGTCCTTTTCATTATTAATTTTGATAAAAGCAGATGATCTAAGCAATATTCCTACTATCAATCAATCATTGAATGTGTTGCTTTACGAACTGGACAAATTTCCAATCGATGGAATGGACGAACTTTTGAAGCGTCGACTTAAAGAACCTCTGGAAAATGCAATAAGCATTTGCAAGAAATGTGAAAAAGTTAAACAATCTGGACTGGAGAACGACAAAAAATATTTGGAGAATTTATTGTCCAAAACAGGTTCAATTGCAGACGGAATTGACAAGGAGTTCAACACGTTCATCCTCGAGGTTGAGCTGGAACTTTTTACAAAGTTTTACCGGACATTGCAAAAAAGATTCCAATTGTCAAACAAACTTTACGATTTTGTCCGATTGTCAACCAATTCTTATATTGACGACACTTATTTTGCGGAAGAATCGCTTAAGATTTCTCCTCGCTATGAACCGGGCACAACAGAATTTGTCGATTTTGTTGAGTCACTCATTCTGGATGCAAAACTTAAAATTTTGGAGACAGAATTTCCTGCAAAAATTGCTGGGTTTGCACAACAACAACCACACCTTGATTGGGATGGATTCGTAGCGTTTTCCCAATACTTTAAAATTGAATGGAACCAAATTGAACAAATGATCAGACAACTCACAAGCAATGATGATAAAGATGTAAATTGATTTTTGTTTTTAAAATAAATTTATAATTTAGACTTTCCGTACAAGGTTGGACAATTTGGCTGAAAAGGCGATGGAAGAAACGGATCCATTAAAAGCCATTATCACAGAAAAGCTTGGCCAACTGTTCACAAAATGCCAAAATTCGAGCGGGAAGTTTAACAAAGAAGAAACATCAAACCAACGGGTTGCGACGAAAGGAAAGGGTCCATCGAAAACAATTTTCAAAAAAGTCCGGGGATCGCACAAACGTGATCAAAAAGAACAAAAAGAAGAAGCTAAAAAGAAAGAAATTGATGCAATGAATGAGATTATAAGTGACATTGGCATGTTTGATGGTGCCGCATATAAACTACTGGTACGCTTTGAACATGAGGAGTTGGACAATACTGACTTCTGTGCTGAATTAGAAAAGGCTGTTAAAGAAGACAAGAAAATGGTCTCAAATGCATATCAAGTCCAGCAGGTAATTTACGTTGCATTTCTGTTGCGCGGTTTTTTAATAATTGGCTATTTTTAAAACTCAAAAAATATTTTTAGGACAACGAGTTACGTCGAAAGAAGTGCAGGATGTGAAGATTGAGGTCGAGAAGTAATTGGAGCTGTTTACTCATTTATTTCGCGATTTTTGGCTTTCTTTTTCTTTTATCTTTCATTTTGGTTTAGAATTTAGTCGTATTTCATAAACTTTATGCTTTTTATTCGATTATAAATTTGTTTACTTTCTTCGTGTTAAAAAAATCATCGGCATTGGCACTCAATCTTGGGTTAGGACAATTGGTTGTTTGGTACATCAATAAAGAGTAAAATGGAGAGAAAAAAAAAACAAAACTGCAGAGCTGGACGAAAGCGTTCGTTTCGTAAAATTAAATTTAACTTTTTTCGTTTCGTTTCGTCGGAAAAAAATTTGAGTTTCGTCCAGCTCTGGTCCTGGCACAGAGCTTGAATGGTCCAATCGAGTGCCAAAATATGCTCCCATGCCAATAGCAATCAATCCAAAAACCACGGCAACAAAACATGCTTCTAAATACTCGTTGCGATTATTTGCCCTTTCCCCGCCTCCTCCGCTTTCAATGTTCAAAGCTGTTCATGCGCTTTCGTCGTCGTCGTTGCAGCATTGTTGCATTTCGAACTGTTTCGCCAAAAAATAATTACCTAAAATATTTAGTAAGACATGTGATCAAAAAATCCCACGACAAAATGTCCTCACGCTAAATTAGACAAATGGTCCTACGGACAAATGATACCACTGGGTACTACTGCTCTCTTATGACTAGGGCCACGATTTATATGGAAATCCATATTTTTTTATTTTATTGCTCTTATTACTTCTATTAGGAAATCTTGCCCATTTTTTTGCGATATTCGAAAAATTTTTTATCCATATTTCGTCCATATTTTTCAATTTTTGTCCATATTTTGCAATTTTTCATCCATATTTTATGGCCATATTTCGAGCTTTTTTATCCATATAAATCGTGGCCCTACTTATGACTAGGGCCCGGATTTATATGTGCTAAAAATCCCAAAATATGTATGTTTTTATGTGCTTAAAAATGCTAAAATATGTATTAAAAACCCAAAAAATGCCAAAATATTTTTGTCAGTGGGACATTTTGTACACGTACAAATTATGAGTTAAGTGTAAACCACATAAATTTACGTTTAATAACTTTATAAAAGTTGTCAATTGCCAGAACAAAGTTTCCCATTAGTTTTCCCCATTTATTCTCAATTTTCCTATTGAGAAATGCAATGCCAATTTTTTGAATATTTTGCTGTACGACTTGCTTAACATCCAAATTTTCTATTAATCTTAGCGCCGAGCCTTCAACTTTTACCGCAGCTTCTTCAATGCTTTTGCCGTTTTTCAATTGCTGGCAAAAATTATTTAAAATTTTCATTTATTTCAAATTTTGGCTCAATTTTTTGACAAGACAAAACGCCAAAGGCATATTTTTGAAGCCATTTTAAGGCCACGTTGATGTCAAAACTTTCCGATTTGATTCCATTCAATAGAGTTGGGGTCGAGCCCAACAATCCTGTCCCGTCTTGATCGGATCTTAAACGATGTTTATAATCCATATTTTCCATTTTTTGCCATATTTCGCGTTTTTTTTAATCAATATTCCATATTTTTATCCATATTTCGCCATTTTTCAAAAAATTCTTTTAACAAAAATGCCATCATAAAAACGAAAAATACACCCCTAAAAATCGACTTTTTCAAAATTTTCAAAAAATGCACCCATAAAAATTGACTTTTTTGCGACAAAAAATTCTGCCACCAAAAAAATGAAAATTTTTAAAATTCTGCTTATTTTCAAAAATTTTCTAAAATGTCTTTAATTTGCATATAAAATTGTTTAATGCTATTTTTACTTCTATTAGGAAATCTTGCCCATTTTTTGCAATATTTGAAAACATTTTTATCCATATTTCGTCAATATTTTGCAATTTTTCGTAATTTTCGAATTGAAAGCATTTTTGTTAAAAATTATAAAATAAATTGATAAAATGTAAAGGCTAAGCATTTATATTTATGCTGCACGTCAACATTTTTATGACCTCCAATTTCCGATTTTTTTTTTTTGAAAAAAACAATGCTGTACGCAATTTTGTAAATCTCATTAAAGACCGGAAAAAACTTGATTAATGTAAAGTACAAATACATAATTATATAATTGAAAAAAAAAATTTTTTTTTTCGCTTTAATGCTATCTCCGCATTAATCGTTTCCCATCGTCAACAAAATTTTATTTGGCGCTGATTGTTCTGTTGCCATTATCGTTCATTATAAATTTATTTTAATGTTTTATAACCTCAAAATATGTGCTAAAAAGTCAAAAAGGGCAAAATATGTGCTAAAAATTGCCAAATTTAGTCAATTTATGCATAAAAAGTTTGCTAGCACAATTACAGATGAACATTTTTCACAATTTTTGAAAATTTTGTTAAATAAAAACTAAAATTCGATAAAAGTTTTTGTGAAAAATCGAAATATTTCAAGCAGTTTAGGGTATAGATTGATCCAAAGACGACACCTTTTTCTGTTATTATAAAATTTGCATTAGTGACACTTGATCAACCGTGACAAATGATCAAAACTGATAATTGAACGATAAAAGATTATAAAACAAAATGTACACAATTTTACCCGCAAAATATATTTACAAAAAAAAATGATTATGAGTATAAATAGTTTAAAAATTGTTTTAGATTTATACATTTTTATTTATGAGCCTTCAATTTTGTCATCAAAGAAGAAGTACCAGTAGTAGAGGCCAATTCCGTTGATGCCGAAAGACATCAGAAAAAATAATGAGCTGCATAATAAAATTGATTTTTTAATTAAAAAATATTTGTATTGTTTATTTTTATAAGAGGTTAAAAATTCGTTTAAAAAATTGTGATTAAAACCATTTTTATTGCAAATTTATTATTTTTTAAATTATGCATACCAAAATTAACAATTTTACAATCAAAATATAATTAAAATTTGGGCCTATTATTTTTTACATTATTATTTTTCACTAAATATAATATATTAATTTGTACTCACCAAAACAGTATCAAAAACATTCGCTCCACCACGGCAGCAAGCCTGAATTTCGGGGAAAAATTCAAGGGCCTACAAATTTGCAAAAATAAAATTACGTAGGCTTATGAATTAGAGTTCAACAGAATGCCAAATAATTTCAAATTATGGCCAATAGGGTCCATTCGGAGCCGGTCATTTGGGCACCAATTCCGGATTTTTTTAAATAATACATTACGAAATAGGGTAATACTGTTGTTTGTGAGCTCCCTGTTTTGGAAAAAATCATTTGTTTTTTCAAAATCGATAAAAAAGTGTTTCTAGGGGGGTATTCGGGTGGTTAGAATCCGAATCTGACTTCCGTTTCGACTAAATGCTAACCCCGAACCCGAAAGCTTAAAATTTTCCCAAAATTGTTCTGATTAGGGTTTGGGGTTCGCATTTGGTCGAAACGGACAGATTCGGATTCTACTCCACCTGAATACCCCTGGAAACACTTTTTTATCGACTTTGAAAAAGAACAAATTATTTTTTCCAAACAGGGAGCCCACAAACAACAGTATTACCCTATTTCGTAATGTATTATTTAAAAAAAAATCTGACTTTTGCCCAAATGACTTGTGCCCAAATGACGTGGCGCCAAAAAATCAGTGATCAGATTTTTTAAAATGAACTTTAGACTAATGGAGTCTAAAAATTCAATGATCAGAATTCGAAAAAATGAAAGCGGTCCTCTGATTTTCTAAAATTTTAAATTACGACAATTTATGAAACCCGTTAAAGGCAAACCAATCGTATTCAATTTCGGCCAAATTCCGCTGCACTTGCGGATGCAGCGCGGCCAACGTGGCACTGGCCTCGGCCAGCGTTGTGCCGGTGTCCGTCGGAGCTGTGCCGCCAGCGGACGAAGTGCCGCCACCGCCACCAAACGCCGCGGGCTCCGCTTGGTGTCGGCACTGGGGCCTCGGCCCAGCGTTGGCC
>JAIXHY010000054.1:122563-329401 GCA_020449905.1 Globodera pallida
CGCCAAAAATTTCGGCATCCAACCACGGGTCCGTTTTGGCCAGTCGATTCGACCTCGGGACCGGATGCTGGTTGTCTTTTTCAAGCTGTCCTTCTCCATCTGCTGCTGCTGCTGCTCCTCCTCCATGTCGATCATGGCTGATGCCCTCCGGCGTTGGCATTGTGCCCGAATGCTTTTTGCTGACGGTGCCCGATGGTGGTGCATCTTTGGCACTGAGCAAGCTGGTCGTCTCCATGTCGCTGCTGGATTCACCTTCTTCCTGCAGATCATCCGACGCCTCTTCATCTGAGTGAAATTTATCCAATTTTTGATCAAACATTTTTTGATGAACCTCCTGATCAAGGCTTGATCTTCTGATCAGTCAGTTTCTGTATTATTTTACACAATTTTACTGTAAAAAACCCCACTGATGGACTGCGACACTTTTTGCGCGAGAGGCGGACTCTCAGCTCCACGCGACGCGCCGCCGGTCCCCCGGGGCATCAACAAACTCATCGCATGGCCAAGCGTCGGGCCGACAAACGCAGTGCCACTGGCCAAGTCGCTTACGGCACCGGCACTGCTGCTTGTCTGTGTACGGTAGCGACCAAACGCTGTGCCAAGTCCCGTCATCACAGTCATCTGCTGCTGGAGAATGGAGGGAGAGAAGAAAATTGTGCCAAAATTAAAATAAATTTTTAGTTCTCAATGATCAAATAAATTTCGGGATAAAAAAGGGTCCCGATCAAAGGTCCTGATCAATTTTGCGAGAAAACAAAATTGTAGGGGGACCAACCGCTGCTTCATTCTGCTGTTGTCCGGCAACGGTGCCGGCGATGCGAGGTCGAAGTTGCCAAAATGTGGGCTTTCTGGGCGAAGTGCCGCCGCCAAACTGTTGATTTGGACCGCCATTCTGTTGTTGACGACGAAGCAGTTTCTGATGTTGCAGTTCCAAATGTTGACGGATTTTTTGAATTTTGTCTTGCTAAAATGTTTTTTGAGTTAAACAAATAAAATAGGTATGCTAAATTTAATCAATTTTTTTGTTTCACGATAAAAATTAAACAAAAATTAAGAGTTTGACCAAAAATCATTGGGTGCCATCAAAACATTGCCGCCCCTCTTCTGACCTTGGCCTTGATGGCATAGGCTTGCTTCATCATCAACGGCATCTCCATCCACACCATTTTGCCCAGCCGACGTGCCCATCGCATTGTGTTCCGTGACGGTCGTTGCCCTAAAAATAATAAAATTCAGAAGAAAAAAATGAACATCCTCATATATGTATATATATTTTTTAATTGTTACATTAAATTTATAATTATGTTAGAAATTAGGTTAGAGCGGTACCGGAACTGGTACGGAACTGTCGATTTTTTTATACCCTTTTGGGCCTGACATTTGGTGACGGTTTTTTCAAAAATTCCTTCTAAATTCCCCTTATATGGTACCGGTTTTTAGCTTTGATTTTTCTTTAGTTTTGTCCATTAGTCCCGGCGTCAATTAAATTTGTAATTTTGCTAAGTAAAGAAACAAAAAAATGTTTTATTCAAAGTGTGACCAACAAAAACGCACCGATGATGCCCATTTTCTGCACGTAAATGACAAACGAAGCCGCAAGAGTGCCGCCTATTTAAGGTTTTTAGTTTAAAATTTTCAGTTGCTATTGTACAGCTTCAGAGCGAGAAAACCGATTTTGGAAAGATCCCGGCTAAATTTTGATCCCGGCACAATGCCGAAAATCCCCCAAAGCATGGTCGGTCGGGATCCCGGCTAAATTTGACCACCAACCCAATACCGAATTCCCCAAATATGTCAGGTCAGGATCCCGACGCGGAATGCCGACAAATATCAATCTCAATCAATTTCGATCAATTCAAAACAGGCTTGACCGGATCCCGAGAAAATGCCGTCTGGTCTTTGATATGTAAATACCCGAAATTAAGGCCATCATCGATGTGTAGAACCAGCCGATCAGCGGGATGAACGAGCTGGTGGAGGGCATTTGATCGGACACCATGAAGATCAGAATGGACATCGAAAGCAGCTGAACACATTATTATTAAAAGAAAAAGGTTTTAAATTGATTCGTTTAATTACATTATTATTTTTAAAAAAGGTTTTAAATTTTAATTACCGTAGTGATCCCGAGGCTGATCTTCTCGTCTCGAACATCGTTTACTGTCGAAGAGCTGAAGAAGCCCACAATGGCGATCAGAGCTGACAAAAGAATATTTGTAATGTCCGGTTTTCCATCAATCGGCAAAATGTCTTGATTTTTGATGTGTCGGCGGAATGCTCGTTTTAATTAACCGTCGCTGTTTCCGACCATGATTTTTATACATTTGAAAAATTTGTTAAATTTTTTAAAACCCAATTTTCCTTTTTTAATCTAAGTTTCCTCAAAATTTCTCTTTAATTTTTTCTTCTTGGAATTACTGATGATCGAAGTTGGTATGATCAGATTGACTAAGTAGAAGAGTGGCCTTCGCTGAATGTGCAGCTTGAACTCCAGCAGCGTGTAATTCTGAGTAGAAAAATTTAAAAAAAAAACAATAACTTCTTGAGGTTTTGCTCACATTTTCGCAGCAATGGAATTTGACTTCATCGCCTCGACACTAAATAAATTTATGCAAAAAAAAAAGAGTCCACTTTACATTTTTTAAATTAAAAATTCCATTTTATTTTGCTTAAATGAATGGAACTTTTTTTTGAATTAAAGCATAAGAATTGGCACGGACAGCACCCGCCAGTTTCGACTACGAGACTTTGTCGAGGATTCCAAAATTTTTTCATGGAAAAATTTTTTAGATTCCTTGAAGCTTGTCCAACAATCCCCCGAACCACCCGATCAATGTTTTGGCACCACTCCGGGCATGGCACACCTTCGGTGGAGAGGATGTTCCAGCCCTCGTTGGGTATGCAATGCTCAATGCTAATGCCGCCGCTTGCAGTCGCGTCGTGCAGCGGTGTGCCGTCCGCGCGCAAGCTGGGCATCACCGCGTCCGCAATGTCATCGTAGGCGAAGTAGTCAATGTGCGTGTTGTCGTGCGACCAACTGCCGAACATCATCACGCAATGCTTTAGTTGAATTTCTTTTTTGTTGTAAAATTAGCGAAAATTTATTAGACTTTTAGGGTTAGCCTATTTAAATTAAAATCTAAAAATTATATCAGAGCTAATAAAATTGGGTTTTTATTAAAAAAAAGTTAGAGAAGTAACAAATTAAAATTAGCGTCCTCAAGAATTTTGTTTTATATATTGTGGCATTATTTGATTTAAGCTTAGGGTTGTTCCCCGACGTCCCCGAAGAATTGCCCCCCCCGACCCCCCCCCCCGCCTTTTCCACCCCCGAAGGGTCCTATTTAAGCCTTAATAGGACTATAATTTTAATCCTTTAACTATACCTGAATGTCATATGGAAAAAAGCGAAGGTCTAACATGCACGAAAATTGGTATAATGTCGGGTAGAGCATTCTGTAATTTTTAAACATTTTTTTTGTTTCATTTCGCGCCAATTAGGTTACAACACACTCACTCGACCAGAGCTGATCGCTCCCTTTGCAAGGTGTTCAACTGAAATTTGCTACATTTAATTTTTAATCATAAACTCACAAATTTTTATTGAAATTTTAAGTACACAAAAAATATTTAAATTATAATTTTAACGAATTTCATTTCCGCACTTTGACGTTGAGAATCCGACGACTTTGCTGATCGTCCATCACCAATGAATTGTACAATGTTGTGTCCGGAATCCATACCTGCGCGTTTTTTCCAATAAAATTAGATTGGTTTAATTATTGCAGAAAAGACGATGCCAAAACGTCCAAAACTCTTGGGGACTCTGACGGGAGTCCCGTCAAGCGTTTCGGGAGTCCCGATGCTGAAACCCAAGAAAACCCCGAAATTCAAGATTAATTTTGTACTGCGTTTCCGTCCACAAAGGTGTCTTGATTAGTTTTACAAAAATGTAAAAATTTGTTTTATTCATTTAAATTATTCTGCTGATACCGACCGCTTCACGTGGCAACACAATTTCGCGCATGCCGCCAAATTGAGACGGCGTCCAGTGGAGCAGGTCGTCACGCCAACGCTTTAAATTTTAAACATTTTACATCTTTTTTTTAGAATTTAAATTAAAAATTTTCTTTAATGGTTTTGCACCTCGACGATCCACGAATTGAGTAAAATGTATTGTTGTGGTTCATTCACTTCAATGATTTGGTAAAGACCAATTGTGAATAGCACCTGTATGGGCCTAAATAAAAATTTGTTTTTGCTTTTTATTTAAATTCAAAATGTGTTACTTGGCGGTTGATCGGCGTGGGATTAATCTAAAATATAACATAATTCATTTTAAACGTTTAATTTGAGCACTGTTTTTAATTGGCTAATAATAACATTGGCACGGGCTCTGGATTCCACCGGGATTTTGTCAGGATCCCACGGGATTGAATTCGGGATCCCGATCGAGCCGGTTTTTGATTGTCGGGATTGATCGGGAGCGGGACTTGGTCGGGTTCCCGGCAATTGCTAATCTCTTCGTTTTTAACAAAAATGGCACTATTTTTTTCAAAAAAAAATTCACTTTTCCACCCCTAAATTGATCGGGGGATTTGTCGGGATCACACGACCAATCAGGATTTCGGGGAGTTTTAATTTTATTAGTTTTAGATTTAATTTAATAATAAGTCAGTTTAATTCATTTAGCTTTTTGATTGGTTTAATTTGATTCATTTCAATTAGCTAACTTTATTGAGCTAATTTGTTTGATTTTAATCACCGATTATTGTAGCGTGACATCAGATGTCGCTCCAGCCTGTAATGTACGGGCTCCTCATCAGAATTCTCATCTACGTCATGTTCATCGTATCCGTTGAGATTTTGCAAGATTGTAGCACTCATGGCACGGTCTTAAAGATTATGCCGATTCAGTCCCGTACTGAAGCTAAGCCTACGCCTAGCTTAGGCCTAAACCACCCTGGCTTGGGTTTGTTAGGCTTAGGCCTAAGTCTAAGCCTAAGCCAGCTTAAGCCTATAGCTTAGACCAAGCTTAGGCTTAGCCTAAGACGTTCAGGGGATTCGGGCAGTTTTGGCTTGGGTGGGATTCGGACCGGAAGCAATTTAACACCAAAAATTACCGCTTGTATTTTTGTTGTCGTGACGTGCGACCTCGCGCCACAGCAACGCATGGACGCCCGGATCGATTTCACTGGCCACAATCACTGCGGCCCAGACGAGCAGCGTTGTTGAGGCACACTGGTGCCGATTTGGCCACACCGAACAGCTAACGAGCAGCAGAAGAAGCATTAGCCGAAGGGCATGTGCCATGATTAATTTTCTTAAATGGATTTGTCAAATTTAAATATGAAAATTTAAACACATAAATAGGTATCAGGATTAACGGCATTCATTTATCATTGTATGGAATTTTAATATAATTTAGAGTAGAGCGGGATCAGGGATTGAGACTGAAATGTTTTTTTTTGGGACTGAAATTTTTCCTTTATATGATTCCGCTTTTCTTTTTTTCAAAATGTACAAATCTTTAAGTTTTTGTTCGTTAATTCAGGTTTTTTTGAGCGAATTTGTTTTTCTCCTTATAAGCCGGCCTTTTAATTCAGATTCCGAGTTTTCCTAAAAATCCCGATCGCGCTTTGCTTTTATTTAAATTCAGAAGACGCCATGCCAGAGGGCATGAAAATAGAAAAATTTTTGATAGAAGAATCAAGAAATAACTTTGAAAAACTTCTTTCTTTTTTTGGGCATTGACTTCTGCCAAAAAAACATACAAAAAACGAACATTTTATCTAATTTATTGGTTTAACTCTCAAATTTTGCAACAAAAATAAATTTTTCAATTTCTTCAAACAAACAAACTGTACAGAAGAAAGGTTGTTCATTTGTTCCAAAAGAAAGCGAGAATGTTTTAACTGTTTACTGTGAAGGTCGTGCCGTGCCAACAATCGTCAAATTTCCACAATTAATTTCCTCTCCCAAAAAAGCAGCACAAGCAGTAAAAAAAAGCCCCCCCCCCCACTCTAATGCCCTCGGGGCAACTTTTGTGGTCGGGCGGGTGCCAATGGTGTGGGGGCAAAATTAAGCCCTCCGCCAGCAAAATTTTTTTTTTGGTGGTGGACGAAAATGTAATGAATGGCGCGGCTTAAGAAGACCAAAAAGTCAGAAAAAAAAATTCTATAAAAAATTTTAAGCAAATTTAAAAAATGTTAACCCTTAAAATTGCGTATCACAAAAAATCAATAATGAAATGAAACGAGAAATTAATTGGACAAATTTTGGCGACAGTTGTTGAAAAAGTGGTTTTATTAATTAACTTATTCCCCCATGAGTTTCGAGGAAAAATGTGCCAAAAATTATGATCTTTGAGCATCGGTTAAATTCAAGAAGTAGCCAAAAAATGGCTTTTTAGTGGTTATAAATGCCTATTTTGGAGGTTTAGCTGTCTAGAGCCTATTTTACTATTTTATCGGAAAATTTCATTTTAAAAAATGCAACAAAAAAAATGCACCCCTTAAGATTGATTTTTTTGGTTTTTGCAAAAATATCCAAAAAAAATGAGGCGTCTCCTGACAGAAAATTGGCTTATTTTGAGGTTTTTAGTGCCATATTTTGTGGATGTCCAAAGGTTCATAATGTGCGCCACAATTTTTTTTGTTCATTAATGGAATTTTGAATAATTTATGTCCCAACAAAATTGGCAATGAAATCTTTTTTGACGGCTATGAATGTGAGAATGGATTTTACATGACGAGTTCCAACCGAAAATTTGTCACTTTGCTTGAGGCAATTGTCGAAAATTCGATTTTCCCTTTTGCAGAAAATGGAAATTGTTAACCCATGTGAAAATAAAAAAGTTGTTCATATAAAAAAAATTTTAAAATTCAATTTAATGAGTGTTTGACAATTAAAATAAAAAATATATAATTAGAACATCAACGATTTTTAGCATTGTAACTAATAATAATGATTTCTTAATTTAAATGCTTTTAATTTAAGAATAAATAAAAGTGTTTGTGCTATTTTAATATTAAAAAAAAATTATGAATGCATAAAGGTCAGAAAATTTGAGAATAATGTGGCAAATTGTCTCTTTTCTAATTAAATATTTCTTCGAATAAAAGTGCATATTAAAAGGCTAATAAATGTTGAACACCAATGAGGCTATAAAATGTGTGTCGAGCAATCCATCGATCCTTCAAATTAATCACTTTGTTCCTTCCCCCCGGGGGGGGGGGGGCGTCTCTTCAATCGGATCGGCTGGCAGCAAAGCGGCAGTGAATGCCAGCCGCCGCAAAAAACAACAACTGCGTCTGGCCAAATCCGCGAAAAATGCAATTGTCCCCCCCCCCCCCCCCCCCCTCCCCACAGATGGGGAGTATGAATTGTGTGAGTTTTGTCCTAAAGTCTTGAATCTTCAACATAGCGAACGAACCGACCGAAAACCCAAAAAGCTTGACATTTTGTTTCTGCTTTGGTCACCGGTTTAGTTCGCCTAAATATTTGATTTGGTTTGACAAAAAATTTCTGGAAAAAATGAATCTAATAGTATAAAATTAGACACACTCACAAAAAATCAAGCAAAAAATAAAGTGCTTTAACAAGCCGGGCTTTGGTTATTCGGCTAAAAACTGTCAAAAAAAGAGGGGGGGGGGGAGTGCCCAAAAATGCCAAAATTCTCGCGCTACCAGGGCAGAGTAAACGAAGGTTTGGCATTGGAGTTAATTAAATATTACCATACTTTAATTGCGCTGCCAATTGTTACCAAAAATGATTAAAAAAAAAGCCCATTTTTTAAACAAATAAATTTCCGGGGCTAAAGCCTAACCCAACTCATTGAGTGCCAATGAAGTAAAGAAATTTATAATCAAACAAAAAAGCAAAAGATTTTCTGAAAAAATAGGAGAAAAATTCAAAATCGAAAACGAAGAAAAATGGACAGCCAAAGATCGCAAAATAACAATGTGTATGTAAACAGCTCCAATTACTTCTCATTGGTCACTTCCATCCTTTCGTTCATCGACCAAATTTTTCTTTAAAATATTTTTGAAATTTAAATTACTTAATTATTCAAATAAACTGCGCTTATCGTAGATTTAAAGACGTTAGATTCGTGGTGAGACATTTGCGCCGCGGACATTTGCGCAGCAAGCCAAAATCGACATTTGCGCCGCAAAAAAAAATCTAACTCAAAATTAAAAAATTCGGAAAACCGGTTTTTGGACCGGTTAAAATCTTTAAAGCATAGGAGGACCTTATTTTATTTTAAGCTTCACTTATTCATCAATAATTCCAATCTTAGGCCTAAGCCTAACAAACCCCTTTTTGATTGATTTGAGCTTGGGCATTATGCTCCATACTTTCCGCATTTTTAATTTTGAGTTAGATTTTTTTTCGCGGCGCAAATGTCGATTTTGGCTTGCGGCGCAGTCTGCGGCGCAAGTGTCCCGGCGCAAAAGTCTAATTTGGCTTGCGGCGCAAATGTCTGCTAATCGTTAGATTGAGTCATTAGGTAAATCTGCTGTTATACAAAAACTGTCAATAAAAAAAAAGTACCGTATTGTCTGTCTATAACAGAAAGTACCGTACATTTTGTCTGTAACAGAAAAGCAGAAAACTACCGTACATTTTGTCTATAACAGAAAAGTACCGTATTGTCTGTCTATAACAGAAAAGTACCGTACATTTTGTCTATAACAGAAAACTACCGTACATTAATTACCTTGACTTGATATGCCGTTGCGACCATTTGCTTGTCTTCCGCAACAGCCTCTTTCAATTTAACACAGAAAGCAGCATTGTCAATCGTTTCATCAAAGTTCGACAGTTCATCATATACTGCACCCGAAAACATGCTCTCACTTATGATTGGGATTTCTGAGATTGCAATGTTTTTGATTTGTTCCAGATTTTGGCATTTTGTGACCAGTTGATCCAGCTTTTCTGTCATAATGGCTTTTAATGGAGCCGTTTTTTTCATCGCGATTTCCGCCAAATCGTCCAACTTTTTGCGGAAAGTCTAAATTATAAATTTATTTAAAAGCTACTTTACTATAGAGAAAAAAATCAAACTTACATCTTTATCATCTTTTTTTGTGATTTTGTCAATATTTTGTTTAATTTCGTTCCATTCATCTATAAAGTCATCGGAAAATAGCATAAATCTGTCCCCATCAATGTGTAGTTGTTGTTGTGCAAACACAGCAATTTTTGCACGCAATTCTTTCTGCAAAATGCCCAATTTTGCGTCAAGAATGAGTATGCCAAGATATTCGACGAATTCTGTTGTACCCGGTTCATATTGAGGTCCACTTATTCCTGTTCCAATACATCAAGAATAGGTAATACTTCAGACTAAAGCCAATTTTCTAAATTTAAAATTTGGAAACGAATACGCTTAGCTTCAGAATGAAAATTTCTTGCTGCATTTTGCCCTTTCAACTAGGGTTAAGCCCCGACCCCGACCCCCGAACCCCGACCCCGAGCCCCAAAATGGGGTCGTCCCCGACCCCGACCCCCGACATGGCCAACCCCGGCCTCCCCGACCCCCGAACCCCAAACCCCGTCGGGGGTCGGGGGTGAACAAACACCCCTAAAGATCGACTTTTTTTGGGAGAAATAAGTACTTTTGAAAATTAAATTCGTATATTGTATGGTGGTGTAGTGGTGAGTGCTTTTGTCTGTGTGTTGGGTCTAGCGTTGGTTCGGATCCCGATTGAGTCAATGATTTTTTCCATTTAATATGAACATCAATAGTGGATTAAACAATTCATAAAAAATTTTTTAAATTGTTTCCGTTTTTAAAAATAGGTGCAGGACTTTTGGGTCACCCTGTATTTAAAAAATGTATTTATTACTTTGTTCAAAGTTGAATGATCATAAGTATTTTATTGTCATAAGTTCTAGAAAAATTTTTATTCTATCTATTTCTTTAAAATTTTGAAAGTTCAACAAGTTATAGTCAAAAATTTCACTGAAAATTTCCAAAATTTAAGAAGTGTTAGCCAAATTTCGTTAATTTTTAAGCAATTTTTCTTAACAAACATTGTTATAATCCTCAAAAAAATTTTCGGCGGCGCCTATCGGCACCGCCTACTCCTCCCATTCTTAAAACTAAAACACCGCCATTTTTTAAACTCTTTAATGGCAATCCAACAAAATTTCTAAAATTCTTGGCCACAACATGATTTTTGAATGAGGTTTAGCCTTTCGACAAATTTGGTGATTTCTATTATTTTGAGTTGTTGGGCGCTTGCCTAGTAAAGATTTGCTAAAATTTTTATGGAAAAAAAATTTTATTGAATTAAATTTTCTTCAACCCCGACCCCCGATCCCCGACCCCGACCCCCGACCCCGACCCCCGACCCCGACAATTTGGTCCTCCCCGACCCCGACCCCCGACATTGCCAACCCCGGCCTCCCCGACCCCCGACTTTCCCGCCCCCGAGGGGTCGGGGCTCAACCCTACTTTCAACATATTTTTCTCGAGCTCCCTAACTCGTTCCATATCAGTGCTTCTCCCAACCGTTTGCCAGCCCGTTTCGGCTTTATGCCGCTCTTCGTTGTTTTGTCTTTTATCGTATATATTTTCGCTAAGGAATCCGAAATTTCTGAAACCATTCTCTAACATCTTCGTCAAAGGGAACTTTTTCTCGAGCTTTAGTTGCTCGAATTAAAGCACCCCGTGCAGATCTGATATAATCATCGACCCTCGTCTGCCAACGATACTATTTCCCTCCAAAGCCTCTCGGCCTCTAGTTTGGCAGAATCAAGCAACACAATGGTGCAGTATCCCTTATTATTCATTTTTTTTTGTTTCATATTTTTTGTTATCAATTGTCTTTTATAGTTTTTTCATATTAAAAGGAAAAAACACGTACCAAAGGGTTCTTTAAACTGTCTTGCAAATACAGTTTTTGGGGATGTTAATTGTTATCCTTATGGAATTTAGGCCATCATTTTGATTTATTTTAACAGGTTGGTTGTGATGGGTTTGTCTAGAATATCAAACTTGATTTCTTTGGCGTTATTTTCTTGTTTGCGAGGCCTTCCTCGTTGTTTAGCTACGTTCTCCATTTTTACTTTAAAAGATATGCATTATTTTTATATCTTTAATTGTATTTATATCTTTTTTTTGTTTTGTTTAAGGCAAATAGACAATTTTTAACTTAGTTTAAACCCTGTTCAACCAATAGATAGAATATAAGAAACAAATAAAAAATATTTATTCGGGTCATAATGATAAAAAATATTCAATAAAGGTCTTAACGATTAGGCGCAGCATAAACAACACGTTTGCCAAGAGTTCTTTTTCGTTTTCATAGCTAAAAGGAGAAAATAAATACAAAAAACACCTTCTTATTATAATTATAGAGACATTCAATTATTCCATAAACTTGTTTTTAAAAGGATGGAAACGATAAATATTTCTGCAAGCCGGAAGGACATTCGGCAATTTTTATGCAGCATATCTAATGAGTCGGAACGCGTGTGTTTAGAAAACTCCACAAGTGATACAATTCCTTGAAGCAAGGAATTATGATTATTTGAACAATCACTTACCAATAACTTTGAAAAAAAACATTCATTGAAGATTTTTTCTTTCGGTTGGTATCCCGTTCAAATAGGCGTGCGAATCGTCTAAATGAACAGTACCGTTGCCATAATATCCTTAAAATAAAATATAAAGAATCATGTGCAACCCACTATTGTTGATTTTACAAACCGAACTAGATCCCGGTAAAAAAAATTCCGGGAAACGGGAACGGGGTTTTCAAATTTAGTGGGACGGAAACGGGACCGGGATTCCCGTACTTTTCCTGCGGAAATCCCGTTCCCGCCGGGCTCTAAACCGAATGAGTTGGCTAGGCGCCATTTAGACTTAAACACTGAAATTACTGTTGTGCTGGAGAAACAGTATCCTGTTCTTATCCCTTTCGAAAATGCCACGTCTAATACCCCGGTTGTTTAAACTCCCAGCTTCAAATAGCCCCAGTTCATCCAAATCTTCGAGGCACTGGTCCTTACCACTAGGGTAGGACTGTACCGGTTAAAAACCGATACCCCCGGTTTTCGGTTAACCGGGGTTTCAAAGACCCGGTTTTCGTAACCGGTTTAGAATTTTTGACCGGTTAACCGACCGGTTTTTTCGGTTTATGACCAGTGTTTTACTGTTCCAACTTTTTTGGATCTGTTCAGTTCTCAAAAACGTTTTGAAAATATTTTCATTAAAAATAATAATATATTTTATTTTCATTAATTTAAGTAATTTTTGTAAACTTTCAATTAATAAAATATTCAAACAGTGGAAGACTTTAATTGAAAGACGCCGCCGCAAGCGAATGCGAACCCTTGAAGCGGTTACCGAACGCTTTCCTTCATCTATGCCAAATCTTGCAAAAAACGGGCATAGGATAGAGAACATTAATTAATGGAATCGTGTCGATAAACAGCATTTTGAGTTTTTTTCTTCAGTAAAAAATTGACATGGACATTGCTCCGGAAAACTTCCGTTATATCCGCCAGATTTTTCTAAAATTTCCATTAATGCAGCCTTTTTTTGGTCAATGCAGCTATTCATGAGTTATAGTCAAAACCGTTAGAATTCTTTAGACCATATTTTTTCAAAATTATCCAAGCTCCGCCAAATTTTGGTAGGGGTAAGAAGGGAGCACTAGAAGCCCGTCTGCAAAATTTGGTCACAAAACTGCCACTCGGGTTTTCGTTGTTTAAACAATGAATTTCAGCGAGTGTCAAAACGATTTCTCTGTATTTATGTAATATCTCTAACTACAGGCAATGTCCGCCATTTTGCATAGGTGCCTTCAGCATTTTCTACAGAAAATCCAAGGCCAGCTCGGCCAATTCCGCCTGCGGGAGTGAAATTATGCATTGTGCTATTTGTGACGATCGCGTGTACAATTGGTGCGGCCATATTTCTGGCTACCACCGAGATAAGCCATCCCACATTAAAGATTACAATGTTTGCCTTTTTGGTTGTCGCTTTTTTGGTTCAGTCCCCCTTGTTCATTTGGAAATTGTGAAAAAACTGTGATCGCTACAACATGTTCAGAGGCTTTTCGGCTTCTTTTTTATTATTTGTTTAACAAATGTTGAGAATAAAATGCAATAATAATTTGTTGAACATCAACGCAAACCCATTGAAAGGATTGTCTTTTAAGAGGCGCGAAAGCCGTCCCCCGCACTCAAAAATTTAGCTGTGGGCCTATCCCAGTCAGAGCTGGGCGAAACTCAAATTTTTTTTCCGACGAAACGAAACGAAAAAAAAACGAAACGAAAAAAGACAAATTTCATTTTACGAAACGAAACAGCAAAAATTCTATGAAACGAAACGAAACACGAAACCAAAAAAAATTTATCTACGAAACGAAACGAAACACGAAACGCCCAAAAAGTCACGAAACACGAAAAAAAAAACGAAACGAAATAAAAAAAGCCGTATTTTTTTTTTTGCGAAATATTATGTTTAATCAAGATCAAAATTGAAAATGAGCAAGTTGTGGTGCAGAAATAGTTGTTTTTCAAGGCTTTCTTGAAAATAAGCATCTTTTCAAACCGGGACTGGCAATAAGGAATTTTTTTTTAGTAAGGGTCAAAGGTAAAACAAATTTTTTTTTTATTATTCAAAATCATCTTCCTTGTTGTCTTCAGTTTTACTTTGAGGTGGGGGTCGGCGGTGCCGATAGGCGCCGCCGGGGAAAATTTTGAATTTTTGACTTAATTTGTATAGAAATTTGGAGCCAAAATTTAAAAAATAACAAGATTTGTTAAGAAAATTGGTCCAAAAATTACAAATGTAGCACAACAAAAGGGCCCCTTATGGTTTGTGATTTCCTTCACCAAAAAATTAAATTAAAATATTGTCATCTAAAATTGTTCTAAATTGGTAAAAGTTAAAATAATTTTTAGAATTATTTGCAACACTGTAAATTTTTGACAATGGGTCCCCCCTATGGGTTTTTGCTTACAATAAGGTTGTTGTTGCCAGAAATTTTCTAAATCGTTGCTTTTCCTTTGCAATATGAATTTTGTTTTTTTAAAAAAAAAAGGTTTCCCATAAAATCGCTCGCTGTTGACATTTAAGAAGTTTTTTTTTTGAATTCTTTATTTGCTTCGATGAAAATTATGGAACAAATACTGTTTCAAACGATAAACGAGAAGAAAAAAATCTGCCGCTGGGATTTGCGCGCATTTCATACCAATTTTTGTGATCACATGCCATTTGTTGTCAACTTTTAAACTCACGAGGGGAACATCCCTTACTCTTGCAAATTTTCGGCTTTTTTGGCCCGCCCACACAGTGAAGAGTTGAAAAATTCAATTTAAATTTTTGCATGTTTTCTTAAAAAATCACTGCGCAGCAACTTCTTCTGGTGAAACTCCAAGATTTTAGCATTAAAAAATTGAGAAAACCAAGGAGGATTTTTTAAAAATAAATATGAATACCTGGCTTTAAAAAGATTGTAAGTTTAAACGGTAATAGTGGCGATGGTCACCACCAGCCCATTCCTTTTTTTAACAAATTAATTTTTTTTAAATCGGGAAAAAGGCGTTTCTAGGGGTATTCGGGGGCGATGAATCCATATCTGTCTTCCGTTTCGGCCGATTCCGAACCCGGAAAGATACTGCAATAAAATCGACTTTGAAAACATTGAATTGTTTAAATTAGGGTTGTCACCCCGCGTGCGGGGTTGAGAATTGCGGGGTCGGGGTTTTTCGGGGGCGGGACTGTCGGGGTCGGGGTCGGGGTTACCCAAATCGGTCGGGGTCGGGGTCGGGGTTGCGGGGTTTTTTAAAATTTTTCTTCAAAATTTTAGAGGTCAAATTTTTCTTTTTTTGAATAATTTCCAAAATTTATTGACATTATAGCCGATAATTTTTTTAATTTGTTCTTATTTTGAAGATAAGGGAAGCAGGGCTGTGTCGAAACTAAAAAGAAAGTCGAAATCGAAAATCGAAACTAAAAAGTTCGAAATCGAAAAGAAAGGAAAAACATCAAATCTAAATCGAAAGGAAATTAAAATTTTTTTTATGTGACTACAAAAAATTATTTTTATTAAAATAATTTATTTTAATAAATGTTGATAAATCGTCATTTTTTGCTTCAGTTGCCCTTCTTAGGCTTAAAGCTTTTGGGTGGGGAGAGGGGGGGGGGGGGGGGGGGGGGGTCGGCGGTGCCGATAGGCGCCGCCGAGAAAAATATTGAATTTTCGACTAATTTGTTAAAATATTTGCAACCAAAATTTTAAAAATGCAGTAATTTTTTGAAGCTTTTTAGGAGTGTACTTTTAGGCAAGAAACCTGCAAAATACTCGTCTAAAAAAGCACGAAATTCTATAAAAGATCCTGACAAATAAAATCTAATTTTATTGTATATTTTATAAAATTTTTCAAAAAATTTAGTGATTTTGGCAAGATAAATTCGAATTTTATTTATTTTTCTTAAAATTTTTTCGAAAAAAGCTTGAAATAGGCACAAAAGTTCAAAAAAGTCGCCAAAAATGCCAAAAAAAAACCTCGAAAAAATCTTAAAACACTCACGAGAGCCTGTTTTAGACGCGAAACCCCAAAATAGGGTTTCCTAGGTATAAATAGCCTCGTTAAAACGGCAAAATTTCCGACTAAAAACATGTTTTTCGTGCTTAACTTGCTAAAACAAAGCTGCAGAAAAAATAGGCAAAAATCTAAAAATCCCATCCCTAGTGATTTATTCAAAAACTCATCTTTTGCACGCATTTTAATTAAAAAATATTTGGAAATTTATTAAAAAAGTTCCATTATTGAGGGAGAGTAAGGCCAAATAAAAATAAATAAGTTGTTGCACTCACGCGGGTTCGAACCCAAACGAAAACTTGACTGCCAAACAGACATACCACCAAGCCACTAAACATCTAACGCATTATTGTAAAAGTTCAATAAATTTTTTGTCAAAAAGTACGCAAGACCACTGCCAAGTCCTCGGAAAAAATAAATTTTATCACTCAATGATGCCATCTTTAGGGGTGTATGTTAACCCCGACCCCGAGTCGGGGATGGGGTTCGGGGTCGGGGTTTTTCGGGGTCAGAAGTGTCGGGGTCGGGGTCGGGGAAAACCCCGAAAAAAGGCCTAAATTTGCGGGGTCGGGGTCGGGGACGGGGTCGGGGTGACAACCCTAGTTTAAATATTCGAATTCGGGTTTTGATTAAAATCAGGCAAAACGGAAGACAGAAATGGATTCAACGCCCCCGAATCAGGGTTGCAGCGGATTGGGAAAAAAATCGGATACGGATTTCGGATCGGATTGCCCAAAATTTCTCGGATCGGATTTCGGATTGGGAAAAACACCGGATTTCGGATAACGGATTTCGGATAATGAAATAAAAAAATTTTTTGGTTGAAAAAGTTCAAACTTTTGTGATTTTTTAAAACTTTTCGCTATATCAATTTATTCAATGTAAGCCGCGAGTGGGGTGGCTTTAACTTCAATTTTATCATATCATATTTTTGAGATTCTTCTTTACTTTTAGGGGTGGGGGTCGGCGGTGCCGATAGGCGCCGCCGAGAAAAATTTTTGACTTAATTTTGTTATAGAAATTTCATCAAAATTTTAGCAAAATTATGAATTTTGCTTCAGAATTTCGGGAAAAAACTGGTTTACGTAAGAGTGGAGGATGTCCGGCGGTGCCGACAGGCGCCGCCGGGGAAATTTTTTGAACATTTTAATGATATTTGTTGAGAAATTGAAGCAAAAATTCGGGAAGACATGATGAATTTGTTTCAAAAATTCTTGTATCTATTCTTTTTTTGCGCGCATTCTTAATTAAAAAATGTTTAGAATATTTATTTAAATCTTATTAATGAGGGGATGCCTATTTGAGTAGAGGGGAAACCAATAAAAAAGTGTCTGCACACAAGCGGGTTCGAACCCAACACATAACATGAGAATCACAAAGAAGAGGACCCACTAGGCCATCGACTTAATTGGGCGAAACAAGACATTTTTTTTATTAAAAAGTTTTAACTTTAATTTTTTTTCTTATAATGTTGAAAAAATATCAGACAAAAAAATCTATTTATCCGGATTTCGGATCGGATTACCCAAAATTTCTCGGATCGGATTGGGAAAAACACCGGATTTCGGATAAAGGATTTCGGATGCTCCGCTGCAAACCTGATCACAGTTCGAGACCGCCCTGCGGGTCAGCCCTAACCGAAAGTGCAATGATGGAGCCTCGCCACAGGAGTCATGCCTCTGATCGCAGGAACTCCCCAACCAGGTAAGTTTATGAAGGGCCGCACAGCCCACGGACAAACAATGGGCGAGGCAAATGTCCGATGGGTTGCAAAAGGGGGAAGGGTGGGAGGAGAAAGGGAGTGAATATGCACTCTCTCTCACTGATGCTCTTGTTTCTTTTTTCCCTCAGATGCACTATTTCGTTTGATTGTTTGCAGCTGTCTGTCTTATAGAAAAACAATGAGTGAAAGAGAAACGGTGAAAAGACTCACTATCAGTTAAACTAGGATGAAGAAAGAAGAAGAAAGAGAATAGAGTAATAATGAGAGAGTGTGTGACAGAGAAGGAAAGTTGAGAGAGAGTGGGTGCATTCACTCGCTCTTCTTGGACAATAAACTTTTCAAATATTTTTTGTTGTTCTCCAGTCCAGAATTTTTAACTTCAAATAAATCCTGTCAATATGCGTAAAACCTTTAATTCTCTGACCGATCGAAGAAAGTAATCAATTTATAATCGAATAAAAAGCATAAAGTTATGAAAATACGACTAAATTCTAAACCAAAAAAAAGGATAAAAGAAAAAGAAAGCCAAAAATCGCCAAATAAATGAGTAAGCACCACCAATACTTCTCCACTTCATACCGTCACATCCATCATTTCATCGTCGGTGTTTTTGTCCTGAAATATTTTTAAAAATTTTAAAATCACAAGGTATTCAAAAAGTTGCGCTTATCATAGATATTTAAAGACGTTAGATTGAGTCATTAGGTAAATCTGCTGTTATACAAAAACTGTCAATAAAAAAAAAGTACCGTATTGTCTGTCTATAACAGAAAGTACCGTACATTTTGTCTGTAACAGAAAAGCAGAAAACTACCGTACATTTTGTCTATAACAGAAAAGTACCGTATTGTCTGTCTATAACAGAAAAGTACCGTACATTTTGTCTATAACAGAAAACTACCGTACATTAATTACCTTGACTTGATATGCCGTTGCGACCATTTGCTTGTCTTCCGCAACAGCCTCTTTCAATTTAACACAGAAAGCAGCAGTTTCAATCGTTTCATCAAAGTTCGACAGTACATCATATACTGCACCCGAAAACATGCTCTCACTTATGATTGGGATTTCTGAGATTGCAATGTTTTTGATTTGTTCCAGATTTTGGCATTTTGTGACCAGTTGATCCAGCTTTTCTGTCATAATGGCTTTTAATGGAGCCGTTTTTTTCATCGCGATTTCCGCCAAATCGTCCAACTTTTTGCAGTAAAGTCTAAATTATAAATTTATTTAAAAGCTACTTTTACTATAGAGCAAAAAATCAAACTTACATCTTTATCATCTTTTTTTGTGAGTTTGTCAATATTTTGGTTCATTTCGTTCCATTCATTTATAAAGTTATAGGAAAATAGCATAAATCCTGTCCCCATCAATGTGTAGTTGTTGTTGTGCAAACACAGCAATTTTTGCACGCAATTCTTTCTGCAAAATGCCCAATTTTGCGTCAAGAATGAGTATGCCAAGATATTCGACGAATTCTGGTGTACCCGGTTCATATTGAGGTCGTCTACCCTTTCCTGATACCCAGTAAGTTGCGCGGTTAAAAGGTTGGGGGATACAATAAGACTCAATCTTTTGTACCAATGCCGAAAGATTCGTAAATTTGTTTTCCAATTCTTTTTTGCTTTCTGACGTCCATTTGACCTTCTTGATGAGCTCCAGCTCAACCTCGATGATGAACGTGTTGAACTCCGCGCGAATTCCTTTTGTAATTGAACTTGTCTTTGACACAAAACTTTCCAAATATTTTTTGTTGTCCTCCAGTTCAGAATGTTTAGCTTGAACCACCAATTTTTTGCAATTTAATTTTGACATTTTCAGAGGTAGTTTCAGTCGACGCTTCAAAAGTTTTCCCATTCCTTCGATTGGAAATTGGTTAACTTTGTCCAGCATGTCATACAATGTTTTATCGATTTGAGGAATACCGTTTTCATCTGGTTAATTAATTATCAAATTAAAGGCTATTTAGCTCTTAAGCAATTAGACAATTTTAGCCGCTTGAATCAATGCGCAACCCAAAAAGTTCAGCGCTTTATTAGAGAATAAATGTAACTGGTGTACGGAGAATTGCGCACCGCCAAAAAAGAAAGGAATATTGCGCACCACCGGTAAAAATTTGTGAAAAATATTTTTACACAAAATTGTCTGAATTATGTTATTTGATGCGCTGATTGAACCCCTAAGCTCAGGGCGGCTTAGGCCTAAGCCCAACGAACCCCAAGCCAGGGTGGCTTAGGCCTAAGCCCAACGAATCCCAAGCCAGGGTGGCTTAGGCCTAAGCCCAACGAACCCCAAGCCAGGGTGGCTTAGGCCTAAGCCCAACGAACCCCAAGCCAGGGTGGCTTAGGCCTAAGCCCAACGAATCCCAAGCCAGGGTGGCTTAGGCCTAAGCCCAACGAACCCCAAGCCAGGGTGGCTTAGGCCTAAGCCCAACGAACCCCAAGGTTGGTTCTTTCGTCTTCTGCACTTTAATTTTGTTAGTTTGTTTTTTATTGTAAGGTTCTTACATTTTTTAAAAGGATTTTTTTATTCGAGCTTTCGGTTAGCCAGGGTGGCTTAGGCCTAAGCCCAACGAACCCCAAGCCAGGGTGGATTAACCCACTTTAAATTCTCAATGCTGAGTACATTTTCTACAAAACACAATACGCCCAAATTGTAATTGGCTTTGATATAGGAAAGCGGACAACTATTTTCAGAATTTACCCACTATTGAAGAATTCGTAATCAGCGCATCAAATAACTTTGCAGACAATTTTGAGTAAAAATATTTTTTCACAAATTTTACCCGTGGTGCGCAATTCTCCTAGCGCCCTGAACTAACCCAAAGAGATTGGTACTTGCGCCGTTGAAATGGCTTCAACCAATGAATCGGACGATGTCTTCCATTTTTTCCATTCATCCAAGGTTGCCAAAGTTCCGTTTTTAAAAAGCGAATACAAAAGCATTATAAGTGTACAACGCAACATAAGCATTGCGAACACTTTCATTTTTTTTCTAAAATTAAAAAAGAATTATTTTTTATAAATAATAATTTCTAAATAATTTGTTAGAAAATAAATTATATATGACTAAATGAGAATAAAATGGATTTAAAATGATCTGATGACACTACTCACTGGGGTTTTTATATTGCCCTCAAAAATTTTGTGGCATAATTTGGCATTGGCGCGCGCGGATGCCATCCCCCAGCCCCAAGAAATGGCATGAAGCTTTCATTGCCACGGTGGATTTAGCGCGCATGTCATCCCCCAGCCCCACGAAATGGCATATGATCACCAAAATTAGAATGAGAAGCGCGCAAAAGTGCATTTGGTGGCATAACCACTTTATTAAAATTTATTTATCTTTTAATTTTCAAGATTTGCATTAATAAATTTTATTTTATCATTTTTATAAGCTCCCCTACGGCGGCCAGTAGGCGGGGCGAGACTCCGGGCTCCGGAAAAAGTCCGCAGCATTGCAAAGACTCATTTTTTCCTGATAAATAAACTTTTATCGAAAAAAGAGAATTATTTATTAAAAAAATTTTGTTACACAATTAAAAAGTAATTTTGTTAGAAATTAGAATTATATTCGGTTGAAGCAAGGCGAATCATAAACTGGATTTAAAATGATTGCTCTGTTGACACACAACTCGCTGGGTAGTTTATATTATTTTCAAAGATTTGTGGTTTGAAAACTACAAAACAAAAACTACAGTATATCTCATCATAAAGATGACGCTAATTTGTACACATACAAAGCACAAACAAACACACTACGAAAAGTGCATTTGGTGGCATAATTTGACATTGGCGCACGCGGGTGCCATCCCCAAGCCCGAAGAATGGCATGATTCCAAAAAATTTGTGCTTTCATTGCCTTTATTTTTAGAAATTACATTACTAAAATTGATTTTTTTTTTTTAGGATTTACTTTACTAAAATTTATTTTATTTATCTTTTTTTGCATTAATAAATTTTATTTTACCATTTTTTAAGCTCCTCTCGCTTTTGGCTTTTTGTGCTAATGCTTTTTTAATGAAGCCGTTTCTTCCATCGCAATTTTAGCCAAATCGTCCAACCTTTTACGATAAATTTTTATGGCATTCGAAGTCGGATGCTCTGAGCAGTAAAAATAGCCTTTTGGCTATTAACAAAAAATTACTTTCAGAAGTTTTATTTTATGATTTTTTTGTTAGATTTTATTTTTACGAAAATAAAAAAAAATAAGGAGGAAGACCCGTCTCCTAAATTTGTTTTTCCCCTATTTTTGCTTCTACGCTAGGTTCTAATGCGGTTTTCTTATTTCTAAATTTACTCGTTTTCGCATTAGTTAGAGCTTTTAGCATATTTTGGGGCTTGTGCATATTTTTTGCATATCGGTGCATATTTTGGCATGTTTGCATATTTTTGGAGCATATTTTGGCCATTTTTGACAAAAATTCAAGAACATTCTTCCTTGTCGTCAAGAAAAATTGTAACTGTTTACTTCCGCCACAACTCGCATTGTCAGCGAAAGAACAACCACCGTTCCAGGCCCAACTTTGGGACACTTGGCCGGCCGTGCCGTGCTCGTCAGCCTCCGCCTGTTCCACTCCCGGAAAATGCGACACCAGAATATGCAACACTAAGAAAATGTTTTAAAATTGAAAAACTTTTTAAAACTTATTTATCTATTAATTTTTAATAAATAATATATGTAATTGGTAATCCTTTATTAAAACAATTGCAATAATGATGACCAGGGGAGATATAAATTGGGGCGCATTGCTAACGACACGCATCGGCACCCGCGCGTTCACGAATCCGCAAGTTTGCCGGTGGCTATTAATGATTCTATTAGATAAAGGAGGGCCCAATGCAACTGCGCCAGCAAGTGACAGATGTAAACCCCACCACAACACGTCAAGCAGAGACGGAGGGCGGGGTCCACTATTTTTTGCCTAAGTCAAAGCCTAAGCCTAAGCCTAAGTCAAAGCCTAAGCCTAAGCCTAAGTCTAAGCCTATGGTGGCTTAGGCCTAAGCCTAACGAACCTCTAAGTCTCTAACTTTCCCCAAGTTATTCTATCCGGCTTTGGTGTTACTTAAAAAATCAGGTTTTACTTAATTTTCAAAAATTTCAACCAATTTAAAAATTTTCTTTCAAATTAGTGTCGTATTTTCTTAATGTCGCTTTTTAGTGTCGCATTTTCTGTCGCTGTCGCATTTTCCGGTGTCGAATTTTCCGGGTGCCGCCTGTTCATACTCCGCTCCGTTAATTGTCCGTTTGCCTCCGGTTATTTATTAGTCACGTGGTATTTTTTAACGAATTCTTTCTTTTTGGGGCTCTAATTTTGTTTCCGGCCCTGTTATTGTCAATTCCGTGGGCCATTCTCGTCACATCAAGCCCAATCATTCCATCATTTGAACGCTTTCGTTTTGTTTTTTTGGACTTCAACAATACTTTCCTGCTTAAGCATTTCTTTGCCCTCATTCAACAAGCGCGTGTGCATTATGTTGTTATTTAACTTTACCGGGCGATGTTATGATAATTTATTTAAATTAATTTGGGATGGCTTGTTCATTATTTTTAATTTTGATGGGTTTTTTATAATTTTGATTTATTTTTGGAATAATAAATTATTAAGCGCCGCCGGGAAACATTTTTAATTATTTTCCTAAAGAAAATTGTCCTCTTTATTCACCAAAATGCCTTTGGTAAGATTGCCTCATAGCTCCCAGATTAAAAATCACCCAAAACCATTTTTAAGGGTTGCTTAGGTGCTGAAAACGAATTTTTACCTCTGACAATTAGAGCTCGGCACGATACGATATTTCTATCGAAATATCGCATCGATGCCATTGTCGAGGAGCACTACGGACAATTGTAGATTTGTCTGTTAATTTATTGTTATTTATTGGAATTTCCATGGAATTAGTTTTGTGATTATTTTTGGTTTATCGATTGAATGTTGCGCATAGCCGAGATGAAGCCGACCATTCCAATGGGGGCAACGCATTGCGGCAACATCAAAGATGACGCCGCAAGCGAATGCAAACCCTGGAAGCAGTCACCGGACGCTTTTCAACATTTCAATAGCAAAAATGCGGGTCAATCCCAGCCGGCTACGCCTTTTGGAGTGATGGGATGCGTTGTGCTGTTTGTGATGAGCGCATGTACAATTGGTGCGGCCATATTTCTGGCCATCACCGGGATGAGCCATGCCCCAGTGAAGATTGTAGAGCTGTTCGAGACTTGAAATTTACCGAGAACCGAGACCGAGAAATGAACACGAGACTCGCGACCAAGAACGAAAAACAAAAAAGCGAGAAATTTACCAACTCGAGAACCGAGAAATTTCGATTTTTTTTTGAAATTTACTAAAAAAAAAATTTCCAGTCGATTTTTAAGGGTGCATTTTCCGTTTTTACTGTTATTTTGTTGAGGATTTTCAAAAATACGATTTTTTACAAATTCTTTTTCACTTTTAGTGTGGTGGAGTCGGCGGTGCCGATAGGCGCCGCCGGAGAAAATTTTGAATTTTTTACTCAATTTGTTAAGAGATTTGCAACCAAAATTTTAAAAATGCGGTAATTTTTTGAAGCTTTTTAGGAATAGGAGGGGTCCGTCCGGTTGTGCCGATAGGCGCCGCCGGGGAAAAAAGAGTTTAGTGAATTCGTTAGGAAAATGTGCTCCAAATTTTTTTAGAACTAAATTGAATTTGGCGAAATAACCCCACACTAAAATTTGCAAAATAAACCATTTTATACGGTTTTCTGAATGATTTTTTTGTTTTTTGACTAACAAATATGAATCAATAAAAAGGAATAATTCATTAAATTAAAAGAATAAAATCGGTTCTAAGTAAGGGAACAGAACCTTCGGTAAATAAACTATGAAACAAAATCAACCACTGAGCCCTGTCGCGTGCTCAATCGTGCAAAAGATATTAAATTAACGCTAAAATTTGATTTATTATGTATTTGCAAAAAAAGTCTCGTTTTCCGAGACTAAAAACCCGAGAGTCGAGACCGAGACCCAAAAAAACAGAGAAATTCATGACTCGAGAGCCGAGACTCTCGAACAGCTCTAGAAGATTGCACTGTTTGCCTTTTTGGTTGTCGCCTTTTTGATTCAGTTTCCCGTGTTCTTTTGGCAATGTGTTGTGAACAAACTGTGATCGCAACAATATGTTCAGAGGCTTTTCGGCTTCTTTTTATATTAGTTGTTTAACAAATTGTTGGAAAATAAAATTCAGAATTGTTGTGTTCCCATGGCGAGATATAAGCTCTCAAAGTTTTTGCATTTTTACTTAGTGAAAAACACTTATATCTCGCCCCCCCACCCCAGGCGTCCGCAGCAAAACCCCACGGGCACTTGGGGACTTTCCCTTTGTACAAAAAGTCAGAGCTAATCAATATCTTCGTCTAATAGCGCCCTAGAGACTTCATTCTTCACCTCCAATTCCCACTTGCTCAAGGGAGCCTCCGCCCTGCGGACCGAAACCAAATCATTTGTGTGCCAGTGCTAATGTTTTCTTTAACCGATCAAAGAAAGTAAACATGCGAAAAAGCGGTACAAATAAATGCCATAATTATTGTAATAAGCATTTTCTAGTTTAAATCAAAATATTTTTTGTTTATTATTATGTAGTATATTGGCACCAGAGCTTCTATCGATTAAAAATTTGAAATACAATAAAAATAATCTTTTTAAATCTTAAGGAAAAAACTGCAAAATCGGCAATTAATAAAATAAACAATTGTAAAATGTCAACACTTCAGCATAAAGTTTCACTAAAGCCAAAACCCTTTATTTTATCTGTAGTGTTTATTTGGCGATGTGTTGTGAAAAAACTGTGATCGCAATAATATATTCAGAGGCTTTTCGGCTTCTTTTTTATTATTTGTTTAACAAAATTGTTGAGAATAAAATGCAATAATAATTTGTTGAACATAAACGCAAACCCCTCGTATTTTAAAGGGGAGGCGCGAACGCCGTCCCCCGCACTCAAAAATTTAGCTGTGGGCCTATCCCAGTTCGGGACCGCCCTGCGGGTCAGCCCCAACCGAAAGTGCAATGGTGGAGCCTCGCCACAGGAGTCCTGCCTCAGTGATCGCAGGAACTCCCCAGCCAGGTAAGTTTATGAAGGGTCGCACAGCCCACGGACAAGCAATGGACGAGGGAAATGTTCGCTAGGGTGCAAAAGTGGGAAGAATGAGAGGAGAAAAGGAAGTGAAATGTGCACTCTCTCTTACTGATGCTCTCGTTTCTTTTTTCCCTCAGAAAATCTGCACTCGCTTGATTGCTCTATCTTCCCCTCGAAACTGAGGCGCAGAGAAAGCAGCAGTCTGTCTTATAGACATACAATGAGAGAAAGAGAAAGGGTGAAAAGACTCCGTTAAACTGGGTTGAATAAACAAGAAGAAGAGAATAGAGTAATAGTGAGAGAGTACGTGACAGAGAAAGAAGTTGAGAGAGAGTGACCGGAACCGGGACCAGGGTTGCAGCGGATTGGGGAAAAAATCGGATACGGATTTCGGATCGGATTGCCCAAAATTTCTCGGATCGGATTTCGGATTGGGAAAAACACCGGATTTCGGATAACGGATTTCGGATGATCCGCTGCAACCCTGATTGACACCCGCCTCCTAAATTTGCATATTTTTGCTTCTACGCTAGGTTCTAGTGCGGTTTTCTTATTTATAAATTTTACTCTTTTTCGCGTTAGTTAGAGCTTTTATAGTCAAGTTTAAAATTGTATATTTTGGGGCTTGTGCATATTTTTCGCATATCGGTGCATATTTTGGTATGTTTGCATATGTTTGGAGCATATTTTGGCCATTTTTGACCAAAATTCAAGAACATTCTTCCTTATCGTCAAGAACAATTGTAACTGTTTACTTCCGCCACAACTCGCGTTGTCAGCGAAAGAACAATCACCGTTCCAGCCAATTCCCAATCTTTGGGACACTTGGACGGCCGTGCCGTCGTGCTCGTCAGCCTCCGCCTGTTCCACTCCCGGAAAATGCGACACTAAGAAAATGTTTTTAAAAATTGAAATACTTTTTAAAACTTATTTTTTATTAATTTTTAATAAATAATATATGTAATTGGTAATCCTTATATTAAAACAATTGCAATAATGATCAGGGAAGGTATATAAATTGGGGCGCATCGCTAACGCAACGCATAGGCACCAGGGATGTGCTCTGGTCGCCTTTTTAAAAACCAGAAATCAGAATTCTGGTTGCATAAAAATATCAGAAATCAGAAAACAGAATTCTGGTCCCCATTTTAAAAATCAGAAACCAGAAAACAGAATTCTGGTGCCCAAAACGACCAGAAATTCTGGTAAATCAGAAAATCAGAACAAAATTTTTTTTAAATTCTACAAAAAATTTTTTCTCCAAAATCTTATGGTTGCAAATCTCGTAACAAAATGGAGTTAAAATTCAAAAATTTCTCGGCGGCGCCTCATAGATTAGATAGTAGATTCTGATCAATTGGCGGGAAACGTCCTTAGAATGCAAACGAGCAACTTTGATTCAAAAATGATGAATTTAAAAAAAAATGGCATTAAAAAAAAGTTTGAATTCCGGCATTGGTATCCATCATACACAAAGGTCGAATTTTTGACATGAGTCATGCGCCTCCGACAACCATTACGACCACAAATCAGGGGCAATTTGCCGCAAAAGTCCGCAATTACGCATATAAGCAATTGTATGCTCATTTGTTGCAAATTGTTCGCAAAATGCAAATGTTAAAAAGATGATAGAATATGTTAGCTGAAACAAAGTAGAAACGCAGAAAAAAAAAATTTTTCAAAAAATCTCAGATGTTGAAATCATAGATTAGATGATGTCATATGGTTAATCTGATGTCATATTCGTGATCAGCGACCTCGATAACCCCCGCGTACTTCTCAGAATTGCTTAAAACCTCCATTAAAACAAAATCGGGACCAATGTTCTTTAAGATTACCATTTTTAAAGCATATTTTGGCAAAAAAAAATTGTTAAAAATGCATATTTTGGCCATTTTTGGTGCATAAATCCGATCCCTAGTTATTATGTATGTGTTTAAATGGACGCTTTGATTTTTAATGGAAAACTAATACGATTATACTCGCCAAAAGTAGTCTAAAACTGCACCAGCTTCTTCATGTATCGCTGAAGTTTAAAGTTGCCCTGCGGCGCAAATGTCGGCTAACCATTTTTTTTACGGCATGAATGTTGGTTGATTTTGCCTAAGGCTGAAATGTCGATTTTGGCTTACAGCGCATGTGTCGCAGCCAGGGTGACCGAGGGCCGGTAAATTGCTCTCCGACAATTTTCGGAAAATTGCTCTCCGTGAGAAAAAATAAATAAAAATTAGCAAAATTCATCACAGAATTTTTCAATTTACCTTTTCTTTCATCAACACTGCTAGCCATAAACAGGAAAGAGTGGCTTAGGCCTAAGCCTAACAAACCTCAAGCCAGGGTGGCTTAGGTCTAAGCCTAACGAACCCCAAGTCTCTACTTTTCCCTCTGTTAGTTCTAATTCAGTATAAAATATTTTAAAAAATCGGAAATAGTTTAAAATGTCTTTAAAAATTGTTTATTCCTCCATAGACACTCACCGAATGTTATAGGAAATCATTTACAAAATCGGGGTTCAAACCACCAGTATTTTATGTTTTTTCACGGAGAGCAATTTACCGCGTTGGAGAAGAATTTTTCCGAGAGCATTCCGAAAATTGTCGGAGAGCAAATTACCTAGACTCGGGTGACCATCGGCAAAACCCAAAAATCAAAGATTAGCAGCTGAAAAAATCAGGAATAATTTTTAGGCGTCTAAATATACGAATCGAAATCAAAATCAGCAGTAAAATTTTTGTTTTAGGCCGTATCTAGGCGAAAATTTTGATGATTTTCGAGTTTTATCGCCGATCGCATATCGCTATCGCGTTAAAAATTCGATATCGTTTATCGCCGATCGCTTTTTTTTTCGGCGCATTCATATCCCTGATACACACCCTACAGTAAATTTGGGGTTTGTGAAACATTGAAAAATGTAACCGTACTTTTTTGTTTGTAAAATTTTAAATGAATTACTAAATGTTGTATGCAATTTTATAGGATTTATATTATAAGCCCGAAAAAACATTTATTTAATAATTGACGTCATAAAACCGAGGGAACAGTGCCGCGTAAGCCAAAATGCCGTTGAACCATAACTTTCTTTGGGAATAACATTTCCGAATGTTTTATTGGAGCATTAATTCTCTTCTAACAATAATATCAATTTTTTTCACCGGAAATTGGGACGTCATAATGATTACATTTTAATTGATTAATCGAAAAGCTTATTAGGCAAATGGAATATTTTTAAGCTCTTTCGTATTAACATAAAAATTAATATTTTATTTTCCCGTGAACATTTAAATAATTAATAAATACGCCCGGACACAAATCATTAATTAATTATTTTAGGTATCAAATGAGGATTTTTTAATGCTCCGATGCGGATTTTAAAAATTTTGAGATCGGAACCCTGCTTTAGATCCAATTAAGACGGGACAGGAATTGCTGGACACGGGCCCCAACTCTATTCAACGGAATTAAATCAAAAAGTTTTAACGGTGAAATGACCACAAAATGGCTTCAAAAATATGTGGTTGTGCCAAAGAAAGTTGAACCAATTGGTTGTGCCATAGAAAATTGAACCAACTGGTTGTGCCAAAGAAAATTGAACCAACTGGTTGTGCCAAAGAAAATTGAACCAATTGGTTATGCCGAAGAAAATTGAACCAATTGGTTATGCCGAAGAAAATTGAACCAATTGGTTATAACGAAAGAAAGAGGTAAACAAGTGCCCGGAAATCCAAATCCACCGCGGCAAAAAGAGCCAACAATTTTTGTAGGCAATATAAATAACCCGGTGATTAATGTCAACAATCATTTTAAATCCATTATATTCGCCCGTCGAACAAATTACTTTTTAATTAATAATATTTGATTTTTTCGTGAATATTGAAATAATCAAAAAAAAACGCTTGAACACAAATCATTTAATTAATATAATAAGATTTATTTTTTAAATATTTAGGCAATTAATGATGTTTTATTCACCCAAATTCAATCAACATTTATATGGACATTTGATATTTGCCGTTTTGTATATGTTTATTAGTCAATCGACAGCAAAACATGAATGTCTAAAAGGTTTGGAGAAATTCATATTAACAAATATTTAAATCAATTAAATCACTTTAGATCCAATTAAGACGGGACAGGAATTGTTGGACACGGCCTCAACTTTATTCAATGGAATAAAATCGAAAAGTTTTGGCGGTGAAATGGCCATAAAATTTCTTCAAAAATACGCCTTTGGCGTTTTGTGTTGTCAAAAAATTGGGCCAAAATTTAAAATGAATGAAAATTTTAATGTTTTGCAAAACAATTTTTGTCAACAATTGAAAAACGGCAAAAATATGGAAGAAGCAGCGGTAAATGTTGAAGGCTCAGCAATAAAAGTGATGCAAAATTTGGATAAGCCAAACATTTTGCAAAATATTAGTCAAAAAATTGCCGAAAATTCGTTTCTCGATGAAAAAAACAAAGAGAAAATTGCAAAACTTTTGGGACAGTTTCAAATTGGACTGGACAAATTTTATGGCGTAATTAAAGGTAATAGCGCTCCCAAACTAAACTTATGTGCTGAAAACTAATTTTTACCTCTGACAATTGTAGAATTTGTCTGTTAATTTATTGGTTTTTATTGGACTTTCCATGAAAAAGTTTTGTGATTATTTTCGTGTTTAGCTCGTTTGAATGTTGCGCATAGCCGAGATGAAGCCAGTCATTCCAATGGGGGCAACGCATTGCGGCAACATCAAAGACGCCGCCGCAAGCGAATGCAAAGCCTTGAAGCAATCACTGGACGCTTGTCTTCAGCATTTTCTACAGAAAATCCAAGGCCAGCTGAGCCAATTCCGCAAGCGGGAGTGAAGGTATGCGTTGTGCTGTTTGTGATGACCGCGTGTACAATTGGTACGGCCATATTTTTGGCCATCACCGGGTTGAGCCATGCCCCAATGAAGATTGCACTGCTTGCCTTTTTGGTTGTCGCCTTTTTGCTGATGTTTGCCGTGTTCATTTGGCAATGTATTGTGAACAAATTGTGATCAGAATATGTTCAGGCTTTTCGGCTTCTTTGTATTATTTGTTTAACAAATTTGTTGAGAATAAAATGTGATAATAAACCAAATTAAAATAATAATCGAATTCATGCTTTTTGAATGATTTTGAGGCAAAGATTTTAGAGAAATTTTGTATTTTTGAAAAAATGTTCGAATTCGGGTCCGGGGTTTGAAATTGGTCGAAATAATTGTAAAAACATTTGAATAACTTGCTGTGTTCCAAAAGTTGTGCCATTTCTCTTTGTTTTTTTCATCGAGAAATTTTGTAAAATGTTTGGCTTATGCAATTGCTGACAAAAATTGTCTTGCAATTTTTAATCAGAGACAAAACAAATTTTTGCCCATTTACGCGATAATAATTTGCTGGTCCGTCGCCAACTTTCAACTCCACAACCGCATTATTCTCTTATTAAACTATAAAATAAAAGCGTAAAGTACAAAATATATTTATTTAAAATTATAGAATTGAAAAAAGAAAATTGGCATTAACAATTTGGTAATAAAACCAGGCGTGCGCACGGATACGAATCGAATTTTCGTATCCGTGCGCCCTCAAAATCTCATATCCGCGGATATATCCAGATAAGTGGATTCTTCATATCCGGTATGCGTCAATATCCGCATATCTGGATTTCGTGCGCAAGCCTGAATAAAACTGCAAAATTTAAAAAAAATTATAGAAATCTTAATTATTAAAGAGATAATTTGAATATTATTATTTTTTATCATATGCAGACCCCAAATAGAGCGATTAAAAGTGCTGAAAAGATTGAAGGCCGAAAAATTTAGTTTAATTAAGTTTATTCAATCCGTTGATTTACTTAGCGCTCATTTTTCTAATTTTCAGCGCCTAATTTTTCGGTTTTTTATTCTTGTGCCCAATTGATTAATATAGTACCTAGTTTTGTATCCAATTTTTCAAAACAAAATATAACACAAAATAGAGAGCGCACGCCGTTGAAGTTTTTGTGTAGTTTGTTGTCACCACAACGCGCGCGCCCGCACAAACTACAACATACAACATTTTTGTTTGCTATTTAAAGGATGAGAATTTGAATGGCCCCCACTAAATGCATTCATTTCATTCTTTCACTTTTAACTCACAATGGCGAGATGTACAAAATATTGAACGTAAACAAAAAAAATTTGCAAGAAATGTATTCAGACAAAAAATACAAGCCATTTGAACAAGAATAAATATTTTTTGTTTTGATAAAAATATGATTATTGTTTGTAAACTGAACCCTAGCCGGCCTAATAGAGGTAGGAAACTCGACTTGAAACCGGGCGGGCTTTTTCTTAGATTAATATCATATTTTTGCTTAGTTGATGAAATTTTGTGTGTATGAAATGTCGCGTGTATGAAGTGTCGTATTTTGGGTTTATGTATGAAGTGTCGTTTTTTTGCTTAGTGTATGAAATGTCGCGTGTATGAAATGTCAGTGTATGAAATGTCGCATGTATGAAATGTCGGCGCCCCCATAGCTCAGTTTGCCGACCCGTAGCTCCATTCGCCTCCTTCCCCCCCCCCCCCCCCCTCCCCTCCCAAAATAACTTTATAAAATAATCTTGGTAAAGCTTCACCGAGAGAATCTTGATCGTCGGATCTCTAGGTATCACCGACTGTTGACAAAATTAGGGTTCTCCCGACCACTCGGGGCGGGAAAAGTCGAGGTCGGGGTTTTCGTCTCCGACCATAAAGTCGGGGGTTTTCCCAGCAAAAACCCCGAAAATTCAAAAAAGTCGGGGACGAAAACCCCGACTAAAAAAAGTCGGGGTTCGGGGACGGGGAGGAACCCTAGACAAAATGTTACAGATTTTTGAAAAATTCTGGGCTTTTTCTTAAAATTAACAACAACAACAACAAAATCACAGGCGATATCCAAAAGATTAAAATTACCTTAAAAATAAGTACATATTTGTTTTAAATTTGACACATTTTCTTACTCAAAAATATATTTGATCGCATAAAATGCTTACAAATTAAGATAATCATCAATCAATATCCAAAAATGGTCAAATACAAATTGTATTACTTCGACCTTCGCGGTATGGGCGAGCCCATTCGTCTGCTCCTCCATTACGTTGGCCAACAATTTGAAGACGTTCGCTTTGGCATGGAGGAATGGCCGACCAAATACAAGTCGAGTAAGTGTAAAGGGTTGGCACAGTGCCAAAAATTTAAAATTTGGTGGATTCCGGGGCGGGAAAATCCCCGAAAAATGGCCTAAGTTTGCGTGGACGGGGACAATTTTTTGGTGTTCAGAATTTTTCTACGGCAAAGTGCCGGTGTTAGAGGTTGACGGGAAGCAGCTGGGCCAAAGCACGACGATTTTGCGCTTTTTAGCACAAAAATTTGGTAAAAATTTTTGAAAATTTCCCTAAAATATTTTAAAATTATACTTTTTGTAGCATTGGCCGGGAAAGATGAGTGGGAGAAGGCGAAGGCCGACGAAATCATCAATTTTCAAAAGGATGCTAACACGGAGTTTGCCCCGTACATTTTTGCCAAACTGGGATTCCGCGAAGGCGATTTGGTGAAATATATTTTTTTCAAAAATATATGTAAGATTGTTATAAAAATGAATAGAATACAAATACAATTTTATTTATTTAAAAAAAAACATAAAATTTGTTTTTAAAATTAATTTAAATATTTTCAAGGACAAACTCCGTACGGAAGTGCTTGAGCCAGGCGTCAGGCGCATTTTTCCATTGTTTGAGGCGCTTTTGAAGGAGTCCGGTTCGGACTATATGCTCCCGTCCGGCTTGTCCATGGTGGACTTTCAGGCAAACATTTTTGGCGTTTTGTTCAAGAATTTGAAATTTTATACTTGAAAAATTGTTGAATTTTGACGCGCCGAAACTTTCTAATCCCTTTCTTGATTGTCGTGTATTCAGGTCGGCAACTTCTTGTACACCTTCACCAAGTTGGAGCCGGACACGATCAAGGCGTACCCGGAGCTGGTCAAATATGTGGAGCGTGTCCATGCACTGCCTCAGCTGCAGAAGTATTTGCAGCAGCGTCCGCAAGACCGCTGAACGAAGGAGAAAACCGATTGCTGCTTGCTGAGAGAATTCCCGAAAATACTAGAAATACCGACAATTTTTGAATTTGGCATCATGATAAGCAGCTTTTGATCGATTATTTAAATTTTGTATAATCACTACTGATCTGGCTAACTTAAAAAATGCCCCGTATTTAATGAAAAAAAAGTTTAAACATGAAAAAGTCCACAGGAAGTTGAAGATTTTGATTGAATTGCATTAGAAGCATTTTAGGTTTCACTTTAATAAATTTATGGGTTTAATTGGTTAAATATCAACTCGTACCCCCCCCCCCCCACCCTCACCCCAACTCGTTCCCTTCAAGTCCGGCCTCAACTCTTGGAGTCAACAATTCTAAAACAATGTTCCTCTAAATGTTTGATGTTCGCATTTTTTTTAAAAATTGGCCACTTTTCAACGTTTTGCGGTGGACCAACCGACAAAATAAATAACACAAACTTTAAACATATAGTAAAAGCAACACAACAATGGGACGACGTCCATCGGCGCGGACGGGGGAATGTAAGGAAATTGGGTTAGGCCAAATCCCCTGAAGATGGGGCTCCGGACAGCGCCGTAATTGGATTGGCCTTGGCCAAAGAATGTGCCGGCAAAGTGGTATATGGCCACATGGATTCGGGGGAATATGAATAAACTCGTTGCCATTCGTTGAATTTTGGAAAATTTTGCGAAATTTTAAACAATTGTTGAATGAAAATGGAAGCAGCACTAGCAAGTGATTGAACACTGTACAAAAATCGCAATACGACGAGAACTCGACACTTTTTAAGCTTGGATTTTAAAGGGGAGGCGCGAACGCCGTCCCCCGCACTCAAAAATTTAGCTGTGGGCCTATCCCAGTTCGGGACCGCCCTGCGGGTCAGCCCCAACCGAAAGTGCAATGGTGGAGCCTCGCCACAGGAGTCCTGCCTCAGTGATCGCAGGAACTCCCCAGCCAGGTAAGTTTATGAAGGGCCGCATAGCCCACGGACAAGCAATGAGCGAGGCAAATGTCCGATGGGGTGCAAAAGGGGGAAGAGAGGGAGGAGAAAGGGAGTGAAATATGCACTCTCTCTCACATAATACACTCGTTTCTTTTCCCTCAAAATCTGCTGTTTCGTTTGATTGTTTTCAGCTGTCTGTCTTATAGATGAACAATGAGAGAAAGAGAAAAGGTGAAAAGACTCAGTTAAACTGGGTTGAAGAAAGAAGAAGAAGAGAACAGAGTAATAGTGAGAGAGTACGTGACAGAGAAAGAAAGTTGAGAGAGAGTGAGTGCATTCTCTCGCTCTTCTCTGTCCCTTTCTCAAACCCATCAATTAATTTAGTGAACATTCGCTTCTTTCATATATAAAGGGTGGGATTCCATATGCCTTCGTTCATTCCAAATGGACATATACTAAAATTGGAACAATACAGAGAAGATTAGCATGGCCCCTGCGCAAGGATGACACGCAAATTCGTGAAGCGTTCCAAATTTTTTGCCAATTTTTTTTTTGTTTTCATTAAAATTGTTTTCTTTATTCTTAAAAATTAGAATTCGACTTTATCAGTCACATCCAATAGCTTCATTCATCGACCAAATCTTTGTCCTTAAATATTTTTGAGAAGTTTAAAATTATGTACTTAATTATTCAATGCGTTTAAGGTAAATCTGTTGTTATATGTAATCTACCAATACCAGAAAAGTACTGTACAATATGTCTTTAACAGAAAAGTACCGTACAATATGTCTTTAACAGCAGAACTCACTGATTAATCACAATTTTGAACATAAAAAAACGACATTTTCAATGTTTAATCCAATTAAATTTCTCTCCAACTTCCATTCGTCCTCATCTTTTTCTCTTTTTGGGCTTACTTGGGCCTTCGTTTGCGTCAAACAAACTGAAAATTAGAAATTAAAAACAGAATTGAAAGAATACACAATCAATGGATCCCGGGAATAATCGGAATTTGTTGAAAAATGTAACGATTGGACGTCCCCATTTCATTTATGGCTTACTCGTCGCCAATGTCCCGGGCTTTGAAGTCAATAATCAAATGATTCCACTGCCAATAGCAATCCCATTCAACCGCCTCCTTCTCCCACTTGGCCCATTCGTCTTCATCGCGCTCAATTGGACAACGAATCAACAGCCAAAAGTCTTCGTCAAAACGTCGCAGCGCCAATCGCTCCCCCGTCAAATTGTTGGCCAATTCAAATGACACAATGCCATCCGAAGAGCAATTCCAGATAAATATGATGAAATTGAGAGGACCGGTCGAATTGGCAAATGCCTAAAATAGCACAAAGTAATTTGAAGCCCAATGAAAAGCATCAGCACCATTTTGAAATCTTCCATTACTGGCCAATGTTCGCATTTGACCACTTTCGGATGGCCATCCCCGCGGGGCGTGTGCAACCATTTGGCCAATGCTTGGGCAGATAAAGCGTCAGCATCGTCATCAGCCGGGAACATTGGAAAAACATAGCCGGAATGGATCACTCGGAGGTTGGCGCAATCGGCGAGAACGGACGGCGAGAATTGTCGTAAACGATCCAATTTGGAAGAATACAAAGAACAGCCGCCAATGTTGGCATTGATCAATGGCCAAATCCGGTGCCAAATAATCTCCCAACTTTTTCTTTGGTTTATTCCCAAGTGAATGGAAAGAACGGGCCCTTGGAAGTCGAAAAGTGGTCGAATGCGTTGAAGAAATTTGATGACACTTCGATCAATGTATCTAAAAAACGAAAAATTATGATCAATAAAAGCAAATTGATAACCAGATCACTCTTCCTTTACATTTTTAAGCAAAAGCTCGTTTATTAATATTCTTAAACATACCTATTTAGATAAATTCATTTTATTTTATTATGCTTTATAAGCAAATTATTTTAAAAATGTTTTACAAAACAATTTACACCGTTAATGACCTTATTGTAAGGCTTTCAAAGCCAATTAAATTGTCAGGAAGCGGCTCTTGCGGAATTGGCAGCTGACGCTTTCCATCATCGCCAAAGCGTTTGACAATTTCGGCGCCATTCCCGTCCTTTGCGCGACGAATTAACAGACGACCCAACGACCATTCAATCGATTGGAAATGCGCGTCCACTAAACGATCAAATCGATCGCTGAGAAGCGCCACTTTCTGTCCAAGCACAAATGGGCCACAGAATTTGAAGACATTGAACAAAACGTCGACACAAACAAAACTGAAATTCGATTTAAAGAGTTTAGTTGAATTGTCGTCTAAAACATTACTTTGAAAAATTGATTTTTGGAACATTTTGATTTTCCAAAAATTATTTGACTGGTCTCGGGTTCGAAATTGGTCTAAACGGAGGTCAGAGACGGATTTGACGCCCCCGAACACCCTTCGGTTTTCCTCCATTTTATGAGTCCAATCAATTATATTCTTGCGCATTTTAAACTACATATTGTTTGCTTAATGTAAAACCTTGTTTGTTTGCTTTCAATTTTATCCAAAGAAAATTCTTTTCAATTTTCTATTATCTTTTGTTGAATCTGGAGAGCTCTTAAAACTGGTTAGCGACATTGCACGTACGGCACTAACTCCGATTTATTGCCAACTTATCTTTATCAATATATGTTTCGCCGTTTTCATGGCAATTCAAAAACTTTTCAACACATTCTAGAAGAAATCAGGACTCAGTACCCCGTCTGAACATTTGTAATCTTCCTTCAGTCTTCAAATTAGCATCTAATTAGTAATTACGGTACAAGTTGTTGATTAGACTTATAAAATTTTGATTGGACTCACCGAAAATTCTAATTAAATTCATCCACTTCAAGCCAGAATTGCTCAAAAAATTTAATGAATACTCACATTTCTTTCAATTGTTTCTGCGCTTCTTTCGGATTGTCCATTAAAGCAGTGTATACACGGTAGATAAATTAAAAAGTTAACGTCTTTTCGAATGATTTTGTGACGAAATAGTTAAAATGCGGTGGGGGAAGAGAACAAAGCGCTGCGGCGGCCTCGCACGCGTGAGAAGTAGAGCAGACAGACAAAAATTGGGGAAAGAAAGACAGGAGTGGGGCAGACTAGAGATAGTATAGAGAACGATCAGAGAGAAGAGAGAAAGTGCAGACAAAAATTAGGGAAAGAAAGAAAGGATTGGGGCAGACTAGAGAAACAGTATAGAGAATGGACAGAGAGAAGAGAGAAAGATTAGAAAATTTATTTGAGTAAAAACTACCTTGATTTTGGGTGTTTTTTTACATTAAACTTTTAAAAACGAATTAAACCGCTTGGCTTTTTTTAAAAAGATTTTCCTCATTTAAAACTTTCGAATGATATTTTTTTATTTGATTTGGTTGAGTTTAAAAAAAGTTATAGCTAGAGAGCGGATTTATATGGACTAAAAAACTTCAAATATGGACTAAAAACCCCAAAATATGGACCAAAAACCCCAAAAAGTGCCAAAATATGGACTAAAAAATGTGCGAAAACTGACAAAATCCAGTCAATTTAGGCGTAAAACCCTTCAAAATTCGTCATTTTTAAGCAATTTTTCTCTCAGGAATAGAAAATGTACTATTTTTCATTTATTTTTATAAAAAATATAAATAAAATTTTTAAGGAAAATGTCGATCTTGGGGGTGGATTTTTCGTCAAAGAAAAAAAGTCATTTTTTAGGGGTGTATTTTTGGTTCGAAAAATTTTTAATTTTTAGGAGTACATTTTTTGTTTTTAATGCATTTTTCTTATTAAATTTTCACAAAAACTCCGAATTTTTATTGAATTTTTGACCAAAAATGCCAAAATATGGATTTATTATGGAAAAATGGCGAAATATGGATTTATTCTCAAAAAAGCCAAAATATGGATTTATATGGACTAAAAAGTCGCCCTAATTCTAAAATTTTTTGAAATGAATGCTATTTTTGGGCTTCTCTCATGACTAGAGACGAGATTTATATTGACTAAAAAACGCGAAATATTGACTTAAAATATTGACCAAAAAACCCCAAAATATTGACCAAAAACCCCAAAAAGTGCCAAAATATTGATTAAAAAATGTGCAAAAACTGACCAAATCCAGTCAAATTTTGCGCAAAACCTTCAAATTTCGTCAATCTTTATTAATTTTCCTCTTACAATTGTAAATGTATTATTTTTCCAAGTTTTTGAAAATTTTATAAAAAATATCAAATAAAAAAAGTTTAAGAAAAATGTCGATCTTTGGGGGCGGATTTTTGGTCAGAGAAAAAAGTCATTTTTTAGGGGTGCATTTTTGGTTTGAAAAATTTTTTGATTTTCGAGGGTACATTTTTCGTTTTTATTGCATTTTTCTTAACAAATTTTCGGAAAAAGTGCTTGAAATAGTGAATTTCTTTCAAACATTTTTGGAAAAAGGCCTAAAAATTGGATTTTTCTCAAGAAAAATGCCTAAAATATGGATTTATTACGGAAAAATGTCGAAATATTGATTTATTCTCAAAAAAGCCAAAATATTGATTTATATGGACTAAAAAGTCGCTCTAATTCTAAAATTTTTCAAAATGAATGCTATTTTTGGGCTTCTCTCGTGATTCTCTATTCGCAAAAAAAACATGTTAAAACTTGAAAATCTCGTCTCTACTCATGACCCCTATTCTGCAAAAAAACATGTTAAAACATGAAAATCCGCTCTCTAGTTATAGCCTTTCAATTGCTGGTACTGAACCGTCCGACATTGAACCGTGGACACTGAACTGATCGCCGCCGTTTAAATTCCTTTATTCCATTTTAGGCATTTTTCAATTCGACCAATCCGGTCAATTTCATCATCCGTCTTTGGCAATGTTCTTCTGTTGACATTGTGCCATTTGAATTGAAGAACAATTTGACGGGCGAACGATTGGTTTTAAGGTAGGGTTGTACGGGACCGGGACTTTTGGGAAAACCCGGGACCGGGACCAGAAAAACCGGGATTTATGTATAATTTAGTCCCGGTTCCGGCGGGACCAAAAAATCGGGACCGGGACTTTCATTTTTCAAAAAATCGGGACCGGGACTTTCATTTTTCAAAAAATCGGGACCGGGACCTGAAAAACCCGGGAAATCTCGTCCCGGTCCCGTACAATCCTACTTTAAGGATGAAAATTGGCTGTTGGTTCGTTGTCCAATTGAGCGCGGACGTAGCCAAAAAAAATTGACGGGAGGGGGGGTTGGCCGAAGATAAAAAAAGGTGGCGCAACAACAGAGACCGACAGGAGAAAAATTTTAATTCTCTGACGAAATTTGTTTTGTTAAGAAACTTGGTCCCAAAACTATCGATTTTTGCCGATTTTTTTGCTTGGGAAATGTTTTCCCTTTTCGCTGGCCTCGTTTCGGGGGTTCGGGGTGGGAAATCCCCCCCCCCCCCCCCCGGCTGCGTCCCTAAACTGAGAAATTTTTGTTTTTTTTGAAAAAAGTTTCCCATAAAATCGCAGTTGGCATTTTAAGAAGCTTTTTTTTGAATCTTTATTTGCTTCGATGAAAATTAAGGAACAAATACTTTTTCAAACGATAAACGAGACTGCCGGTGGCATTTGCGCGCACTTCATCCCAATTTTTGTGATCACATGCCATTTTTTGTCAACTTTAAACTCAGTGACAAAAGTGATCAGTGACGAAACGAAACGTGACTAAATGATAGGTAACCCCAAAACTGAGCCCGAGCCTTTTTTGAATTTTGGTTAAAACTTAAAATATCGCTTTATGCAGTTTTTAAATCAATTTAACAATTTGTCGAGAAAATCTGAGGCTAAGTCCTAGCCAATACAACTTATTGAGTGCCAATGCTTTCTACAACCAGTTGGTTCAACTTTCTTCGGCACAACCAGTTAAGTTCAATTTTCTCAGAAAATGAACCAATTGGTTGTGCCGAAAAAGTTGACATATTGTTTGTGCCGAAGAAACCCAATTGGTTGTGTCGAAGAAAATTGAACCAATTGGTTGTGTCGAAGAAAATAACAAATTTTATTTCTGGGCTCAAAAATCTTATTTACCCTTTCCAAATTTATTCAGTGGAAAGGTAAAGGAATTTTTATAACCATATGCCATACTTGGGGGTAGGGGATGACATCCCCGCGCGGCACTTTCAAATTATGCCACCAAATGCACTTTGCGCGTTTTTACTCCAATTTTGGTGATCATGTGCAATTTCTTGTGGGCTTGGGGATGGCATGCCCGCGCGGCACTTTCAAATTATGCCACCAAATGCACTTTTCGTAGTGTGTTTGTTTGTGCTTTGAATGTGTACAAATTAGCGTCATCTTTATGACAAGCTATACTGTAGTTTTAGTTTTGTAGTTTTCAAACCACAAATCTTTGAAAATAATATAAACTACCCAGCGAGTTGTGTGTCAACAGAGCAATCATTTTAAATCCAGTTTATGATTCGCCTTGCTTCAACCGAATATAATTCTAATTTCTAACAAAATTACTTTTTAATTGTGTAACAAAATTTTTTTAATAAATAATTCTCTTTTTTCGATAAAAGTTTATTTATCAGGAAAAAATGAGTCTTTGCAATGCTGCGGACTTTTTCCGGAGCCCGGAGTCTCGCCCCACCTACTGGCCGCCGTAGGGGAGCTTATAAAAATCTTGAAAATAAAAAAGATAAATAAATTTTAATAAAGTGGTTATGCCACCAAATGCACTTTGCGCGCTTTTCACTCTAATTTTGGTATCATATGCCATTTATTGGGGCTGGGGGATGGCATGCGCGCCAAATCCACCGTGGCAATGAAAGCTTCATGCCATTTCTTGGGGGCTTGGGGATGGCATCCGCGCGCGCCAATGCCAAATTATGCCACAAATTTTTGAGGGCAATATAAAAACCCCAGTGAGTGAGAGTGTCATCAGATCATTTTAAATCCATTTTATTCTCATTTAGTCATATATAATTTATTTGCTAACAAATTATTTAGAAATTATTATTTATAAAAAATAATTCTTTTTTAATTTTAGAAAAAAATGAAAGTGTTCGCAATGCTTATGTTGCGTTGTGCGCTTGTAATGCTTTTATCTTCACTTTTTCAAAACGGAACTTTGGCACAGAACGAAGAATATTTGAAATTGCATTTGCAATTGCTAAAATGGGAGGGTTCGTGCCGGCCATTTGTCGTGGCATTTTCAGATTGGCAAAACAAAATCACTTTGGGTTAGTTTTAATTTTGCATTTTTAGCAAAAATGCAAAAAACAAAATGTTTTTTTGAAAAATTTTAAATCGCAAAATTTTCGAAAATTTTAAAAAAGCTAAAGATTATAAAAAAAAATTGCCGACGACGAATGTCGGACCCACGGCAATGGTATGGAATTGGGGGCCGACCGAAAATAATTTAATTGAGTTCATTAATACCTAATTCTGAATCCCGGACCCGAATTTATGCTTTTTAAGAACGATTTTGAGGCCAAAATTGATTTCTGAACATTTTTGAATTTTCAAAAAAATGTTCTAATTCGGGTTCGGTTCGGAATTGGTTAAAATAGAGGTCATTCGGGTTCTACGCCGTTGTAAACCCCTAACAAAAACTTTTTATCGACTTTGAAAAATCTCATTTTTTCATTTCGTGTTTTTTGGCTGAGTCGACATTTCGTGGCTTTGACATTATGTGGTAGGGTTCGGACTACAAATTTTTGGGTTTTGTCAACCCAGAAATAACTAAAACCTTCTGTTTTGTTTGTTTGGTCAAATTGGAGCGCAACCCAAAAAATCCAAATAATAAAAAATTCCCAAAACTTTTGAACTTTTTAGAAATATTTGTTTGGCCCCAGTCTCTAGTAAAAATATATGTCGAACGCGAATCCGATCTTGAAACTTTTTGCTTGAAAGTGTGTGTTTTTAAATTCATAATGCATAATTAACCAGATGACCCAAACGACATTCATCAAATCAATCAAGCATTTTTACAAATTTTGTCCTTATTCATTAATTCATTTGATGGCATGCTGGACAAATTGAAGGAATTTCCACTAAAAGATGAAATGGAAGTACCCAAAGTGAATGAATGTCCAATCGAAGGAATGGAAGAACGTTTGAAGCGTCGACTGCAAAAACCTCTGAAAATTGCAAAATTAAATTGCAAGAAATTGGAGGACAAAATTAACCATTCTGGACTGGAGGAGAACAAAAACTATTTGGCAAGTTTATCGTCCAAAATACGTTCAATTGCAAAGGGAATTGAAAAGGAGTTCATCACGTTCATCTCCGAGGTTGAGCTTGAACTCATCATCAAGAAGTTCAAATGGCCGTCGGACAGCAGGCTCGTGGTTAAACTGCGCCTAATATTTGACAGACTTTTGGAATTGACAGAAAAGAATTTCTCTTATTGTAACACTTCTTCATTTCTAAACGGACAAATGTGGACAGGTCAAATTGAAAAGAATCCTCTCGAAAATCAAAAAGAATTCGATGATCAACTTGAGACAATTATTCTTAACGCAAAATTGGGCATTTTGGAAAATGAATTGTCTGCCAAAATTGTTGCGTTTGAAGAACAAGAACCACAAGATGTGGACGGATTTATGGAATTTTCCGAGTACTTTAAACTTGAATGGAACAAAATTGAACAAAAAACCGAACAACTCAAAAGAAATAATGCTGAAAAAAAAGTTGATTTTTTGATTAATGGAAAAGTAGCTTTTAACAATTAAATTATGTTTAGGAAGATTATAGTAAAAGGTTGGACGATTTGGCGGAAATCGCGATGAAAAAAACGGCTCCATTAAAAGCCATTATCACAAAAAAGCTGGACCAACTGTGCCCCGGCTCACTGAAAAACTTGTTAAAAAAAGTGAAAAAATCTTTCAAAAGTGATCAAAAAGAAGAAGCAAAGAAAGAAATTGATGCTTTGAAGCAAATTATAAGTGACATTGGCATGTTTGATGGTGCCGCATATAAACTATTGGTCAGTTTTGGACAGAAGTTGGACAATACGGCGTTTTCGTTTGCTAAATTGAAAGAGGCTGTTGAACAAGACAAGAAAATGGTCTTAGCGGCATATCAAGTCAAGGTAATATACGGTATTCTTTTTTGTTATAGACAAATTTACAGTACATTTCCATTGTACACAAATTGTACGGTACTTAACATGACAACAGAACCTATCTTATGATAAGCGCAATTTTTTAAATAAAAAATTTTTGAAAATATTTCAGGACAAAATTACATCGACGATGAAATGATGGATGTGACTGACGGAAGAAGTATTTGGAGCTGTTTACTCACTTTGGCGATTTTTTGGCTTTCTTTTTCTTTTATCTTTCATTTCGGTTTAGAATTTAGTCGTATTTTCATAACTTTATGCTTTTTATTCGATTATAAATTGATTACTTTCTTCGATCGGTCAGAGAATTAAAGGTTTTTACGCATAGTGACTGGATTTGGTCAATTTTAGCACATTTTTACCGAGATTTTCTATCGAAAAATTTTGAGATTTCGATTGAAAAAGTACCGAGATTCTCGATTTCCGTAAATAAATTTTTGCCAATGAAAAAGGGTGGTGGTTTTGCGTACTTTTTGACCAAAATTTCAATAGATTAAATCGAGTCTAGGAGAATTGCGCACTGGAGAATTGCGCACCGACAGTTTTCGGAGAATTGCGCACGGAGGATTGCGCACCGTGGAGAATTGCGCACCAGAAAAAAAGAGAGTAGTATTGCGCACCAAAATTGCGCACCATCGCGGAGAATTGCGCACCACTGGTCAAAATTTGTGAAAAATATTTCTACACGAAATTGTCTGAAATTATGTTATTTGATGCGCTGATTGAACCCCTAAGCTCAGGGTGGCTTAGGCCTAAGCCTAACGAACCCCAAGCCAGGGTGGCTTAGGCCTAAGCCTAACGAACCCCAGACCAGGGTGCCTTAAACCACTTTAAATTCTTAATTTTATTTTCTATTGACGAATTCGTAATCAGCGTACCAAATAATATAATTTCAAACAATTTTTAGAATAAAAAAATTTCCAAAACTTTTGACCCGCGGTGCGCAATTCTCCGCGGTGGTGCGCAATTCTTGGTGCGCAATACTACTCTCTTTTTTTCTGGTGCGCAATTCTCCACGGTGCGCAATCCTCCGTGCGCAATTCTCCGAAAACTGTCGGTGCGCAATTCTCCAGTGCGCAATTCTCCGGCCCCCGATTAAATCGGTGACCTAGTGGTTTTCTTTTCGACATGTCTGATGTTTCCGGGTCCCAATTTTTTGGTCCGGCCGGGTCACGTACTCTCTCTTAGTTTTCTTTCTCTGTCACGTACTCTCTCACTATTACTCTGTTCTCTTCTTCTCTTTATTCAACCCAGTTTAACTGAGTCTTTTCACTCTTTCTCTTTCTCTCATTGTATGTTTATAAGACAGACTGCTGCAAACAATCAAACAAAATAGTGCACGGAAAAGAAACGAGAGCATCAGTGAGAGAGAGTGCATATTTCACTCCCTTTTCCTCACATTCTTTCCCCTTTTGCACCCCATCGGACATTTGCCTCGCCCATTGCTTGTCACCGCTGCTTCTTCCATACTTTATTTTTCAATTGTGACAAAAATCATTTTGCAAAACATTCAAATTTTCAATCATTTCAAATTTTGGCTCAATGTTTTGACAACACAAAACGCCGAAGGAATATTTTTGAAGCCATTTTTTGGCCATTTCACCGTCAAAACTTCCCGATTTGATTCCATTGAATAGAGTTGGGGGGCCGTCCGTGTCCAACAATTTCTGCCCCGTCTTAATTGTATCTAAAGTGATTTAATTGATTTAAAACTATTTGTTATGGTTCAATTCTCTTAAAAAATGAACCAATTGGTTGTCCCGCGCGCGCCAATGTCAAATTATGCCACCAAAGGGCTGGACATGATTTTAAAAAAAATCCGTGAGCCGTGATCCGTGATCACGGACCCACGTGATTGGCGTGATCCGTAATTTTGAAAAAACACAAACACTTAAAAAAAATTTATAATACCCTTTCCAAATTTATTCAGTGGAAAGGTGAACCTGGAGAAGACTAGACTCCGGTAAAATAAAATTTTGAGAACGGCAATTTTAAAATTTAACCAGGAAGGAAATCCCGAACGAGATTCCCCAAACCCGTTGAGTTTTCACGGGAATCCCGCGGGAACGGCTTGTGGGATTGGGGATGGCATGCCCGCGCGGCAAATTCAATATGCCACCAAATGCACTTTGCACGCTTTTACTCCAATGTTTGTGATCATATGCCATTTCTTGGGGGATTGGGGATGGCATCCCCGCACGGCACTTTCAAATTATGCCACCAAATGCACTTTGCACGCTTTTACTCCAATGTTTGTGATCATATGCCATTTCTTGGGGGATTGGGGATGGCATCCCCGCACGGCACTTTCAAATTATGCCACCAAATGCACTTTGCACGCTTTTACTCCAATGTTTGTGATTTCTTGGGGGGTTGGGGGGTGGCATCCCCGCGCGGCAAATTCAAATTATGCCACCAAATGCACTTTGCACGCTTTTACTCCAATTTTGGTGATCATATGCCATTTCTTGGGGGGTTGGGGGGTGGCATCCCCGCGCGGCAAATTCAAATTATGCCACCAAATGCACTTTGCACGCTTTTACTCCAATTTTGGTGATCATATGCCATTTCTTGGGGGCTTGGGGATGGCATCCCCGCGCGGCACTTTCAAATTATGCCACCAAATGCACTTTGCACGCTTTTACTCCAATTTTGGTGATCATATGCCATTTTTTGGGGGGTTGGGGGTGGCATCCCCGCGCGGCAAATTCAATATGCCACCAAATGCACTTTGCACGCTTTTACTCCAATGTTTGTGATCATATGCCATTTCTTGGGGGATTGGGGATGGCATCCCCGCACGGCACTTTCAAATTATGCCACCAAATGCACTTTGCACGCTTTTACTCCAATTTTGGTGATCATATGCCATTTCTTGGGGGGTTGGGGGGGTGGCATCCCCGCGCGGCAAATTCAATATGCCACCAAATGCACTTTGCACGCTTTTACTCCAATTTTGGTGATCATATGCCATTTCTTGGGGGGTTGGGGGGTGGCATCCCCGCGCGGCAAATTCAATATGCCACCAAATGCACTTTGCACGCTTTTACTCCAATTTTGGTGATCATATGCCATTTCTTGGGGGGTTGGGGGTGGCATCCCCGCGCGGCAAATTCAAATTATGCCACCAAATGCACTTTGCACGCTTTTACTCCAATTTTGGTGATCATATGCCATTTCTTGGGGGTGAAAGTAACGAGTGCTGGGAGCTTTTGAGGGAAAAACTTGGGGGCGGGCCGGAATTGAACCGGCGTCTCTGGTTGACCGGACCAGTGTTCTAACCGACTGAACTACCGACCCTGCCCACGCCAGCTCCCTAGCTTTCTCGTTCTTATGGGATCATCCTTCTCCTCTAATGATCCCATTGTGTCCTCATTGTGAAGTCCTCTCTCTTCACTATATCATTCCGGCCCTCACTGTGCGAACGCCCTCGTTCGCTTCATCTTTTGAACAGCTGCGTCGCCGAGATTGCCGATTCGATCACTTCCAGTGCCAGCCTCTTTCTTTTTCGCTTCTCTCTTCTCTGCTGGGATTGGAAGCCGCCAGGGTCGCCATGAAAGTAACGAGTGCTGGGAGCTTTTGAGGGAAAAACTTGGGGGCGGGCCGGAATTGAACCGGCGTCTCTGGTTGACCGGACCAGTGTTCTAACCGACTGAACTACCGACCCTGCCCACGCCAGCTCCCTAGCTTTCTCGTTCTTATGGGATCATCCTTCTCCTCTAATGATCCCATTGTGTCCTCATTGTGAAGTCCTCTCTCTTCACTATATCAGGGGCTTGGGGATGGCATCCCCGCGCGGCACTTTCAAATTATGCCACCAAATGCACTTTGCACGCTTTTACTCCAATTTTGGTGATCATATGCCATTTCTTGGGGGGTTGGGGGGTGGCATCCCCGCGCGGCAAATTCAAATTATGCCACCAAATGCACTTTGCACGCTTTTACTCCAATTTTGGTGATCATATGCCATTTCTTGGGGGGTTGGGGGGTGGCATCCCCGCGCGGCAAATTCAAATAATGCCACAAAATCCACGTGGCACAGATAGCCACTGAAGGCAATATAAACGCCCCAGTGCGCAGTGTCACCAGATAAATCTATTTTATATTTGCCATTTTCAATCAAATATTATTTTAATTTAATATAAAAAAGATTCTTTGTTTTTACAAAAATCATTTTCAGAAAAAATGAAACTCTTTGCAATGCTTATGTTGCGTTGTGCGCTTGTAATGCTTTTATCTTCACTTCTTCAAAACGGAACTTTGGCACAGAACAAAAAAGAATATTTGAAATTGTATTGGCAATTGGAAAAATGGGAGGGTTCGTGCCGGCCATTTGTCGTGGCATTTTCAGATTGGGACAAGAAAATCACTTTGGGTTAGTTTAAATTTTGTATCGGTCTGCAATGTAAGAATCCGAAAAAATTATTGGGAAAACATTCCCTAAACAGTTACAGACCCGGGACTTTTTAAACATAAAGCCGGAACCGACCAAACAAAATTTGAGTACCGAAAAAAGTACGGAAGTCCTTATTGTCTGAGGATCGAGTCTTATCTTTTTATTATTGAATGCCCTGGTGAGTGGTGGCCTGGGGTTCAAACTCCGACTGAGTTTTTTGTGTCTTTCAATTAACTTCATGGCAAAGAAAACCAATATTTTTTCTTTTAATATGTATTTAAGATTTTTTAAGTTTTATGAACCTAAAATTAAATTTTTTGGAAAAAATCTCAAGTCAAGACTCGGAATCTGGATTTCAAAAATGTCCGGAAAATTTTGAAATCTTATTTGATTTTTAAAAATTTTTTTAAATCCTTTTTTCGCTCTTCCGCAATGCATTTTTTGGGTCATTTTTCTTTAAAATTCCGGCGTCCGATCCGAATGCAAACCGCTCGAATGCAGACTGGAGGCAATAACTGACTTCAAGCCTAACCGATTAAGACATATGAAAAAACACTGGAAGGCTCTTGTCGAGACGAAGCGATAGTTAAGCTAAAGCTTTGCGATTGGCCAAGTCTCAAAAAAGTTATGGCCAGAAAACTCAAAAAATCAATATTTTTGAACTTTTTTGAGTTTTTTGGCCATATCTTTTTTGAGACTTGGCCAATCACAAAACTTCAGCTTAACTATCGCTTCGTCTCGACAAGAGCCTTCCAATGTTTTTTCATATGTCTTAATCGGTTAGGCTTGAAGTCAGTTATTGCCTCCAGTCTGCATTCGAGCGGTCTGCATTCGGATATGTAGCCAAAATTCCATCAAAAATTTAAAATTTTCTCGGCGGCGCCTCCGAACCTTCTGGCCGGTCTCTAGTTTTGTCAACCCAGAAATAACTAAAACCAAAAAATTACTGTTTTTGTTAAGCGAATCCGAGCTTGAAACTTTTTGCTTGAAAGTTTGTGTTTTTAAATTCATAATGCATAATTAACCAGATGACCAAAACGACATTCATCAAATCAATCAAGCATTTTTACAAATTTTGTCCTTATTCATTCATTCATTTGATGGCATGCTGGGCAAAGTGAAGGAATTTCCAATTGGAGGAATGGAAGAACGTTTGAAGCGTCGACTGCAAAAACCTCTGGAAATTGCAAAATTAAATTGCAATAAATTATTGGATGAAGTTGAACATGGACTGGAGGAGAACAAAAACTATTTGGAAAGTTTACTGTCCAAAATCCGTTCAATTGCAAACGGAATTGAAAAGGAGTTCAACACGTTCATCTATGAGATTGAACTGGAACTCATCATCAAGATCGAATGGACGCCGAGGCTCTTGATCAACCTGCACATAAAATTTGGGAAACTTTTGAAATCGACAGAAAAAAATTTCTCTTATTGTAACACTGATTCATTTAGAAACGGACAAATGTGGGCAGATCAAAATTCGAATCCCCCTCAAAATCAAAGAGAATTTGTCGAGGATTTTGAGGAACTAATTCTTGAAGCAAAATTGGGCATTTTGGAGAATGAATTGTCTGAAAAAATTGCTGCGTTTGCACAACAACAACCACAAGATGGGAACGGATTTATGGAATTTTCCGATTACTTTATAGATGAATGGGGCAAAATTAAACAAAAAATCGGACAACTCAAAAGAATTAATGCTGAAAAAAAAGTTGATTTTTTGATTAATGGAAAAGTAGCTTTTAACAATTAAATTATGTTTAGAAAGTTTATCGTAAAAGGTTGAACGATTTGGCTGAAAGCGCGATGGAAAAAACGGCTCCATTAAAAGGCATTATCACGAAAAAGCTGGACGAACTGATCGCAAAATGCCATAACGACGGAATGGACGCAATGAAGGATATTATTAGTGACATTGGCATTTTTGATGGTGCCGCATATAAACTACTGGTCAGTTTTGGACAGAAATTGGAAGAGGCTGTTGAGGTAGACAAGGAAATGCTCAAAACGGCATATCAAGTGAAGGTAATTTAATATACGGTACTCTTTTTTGTTATAGACAAATTTTACATGTACATTTCTATTGTACACAAATTGTACGGTACTTAACACGGCAACAGAACCTATCTTGCAATTTTTTGAATAATTATGAGATTTTTGAATTTTTTAAAAATATTTCAGGACAAAATTACACCGACGATGAAATGATGGATGTGACGGAGAAGTGGAGAAGTATTTGGAGCTGTTTACTCATTTATTTGGCGATTTTTGGCTTTCTTTTATCTTTCACTTCGGTTTAGAATTTAGTCAGTATTTTCATAAAGATATATGCTTTTTTATTCGAAAAGTTTTTGGACTTTTTACTGAGTGATTAGGTTTTTGCACTTTTTTTGTGGGAAATCACAAAGATATCATATTTTTAAATTTGGCATATGTTCGTTCATCCTTCTTTTTTGTGCGAGTTTTGACAAAAACAAAATTTTAAAAATATGTTTGACCCTTCTTCCTTACATACTAATTGAATTCAAGATTTTAGTGGCTAAGGAAAACAACAAAACAAAACAATTTTAATGAAAAAAAAGGCCAAAGATTTAGAACGCTTCACGAATTTGTGAAAGAAGCGAATGTTCAATAAATAATTTGATGGGTTCAAGAAAAGGCGAGAGAATGAGCGAGTGAATGCACTCACTCTCTCTCAACTTTCTTTCTCTCTCATATACTCTCTCACTATTACTCTATTCTCTTCTTCTTCTTTATTCAGCCTAATTTAATTGAGTCTTTTCACCCTTTCTCTTTGTCTCTTGTTTTTTATACGACAGACGGCTGTTTTTTCTCTGCGCTTCAGTTTCGAGGGGAAGATAGAGAAAGGAAATGTGAGAAACAGAAAGGTTATACAATGAGCAATCAAACGAAATAGTGAGTGAAAAGAAACGAGAGCATCAGTGAGAGAGAATGCATATTTCACTCCCCTTCTCCTCTCATTCTTTCCCCTTTGCACCCCATCGGACATTTACCTCGCCCATTGCTTGTCCGTGGGCTGTGCGTTCCTTCATAAACTTACCTGGCTGGGGAGTTCCTGCGATCACTGAGGCAGGACTCCTGTGGCGAGGCTCCACCATTGCACTTTCGGTTGGGGCTGACCCGCAGGGCGGTCCCGAACTGGGATAGGCCCACAGCTAAATTTTTGAGTGCGGGGTACGGCGTTCGCGCCTCCCCTTTAAAAGAACACATTGGCAAATTAAAATTTCTGCAATTTTTTGACGAAGATTTCGCAAAATTTTTGGCTTATCCAAATTTTCATCAAATTTATTGCTTTCGCTTTTAACATTTACCGCTGCTTCTTCCATACTTTTGCCGTTTTTCAATTGTTGACAAAAATCATTTTGCAAAACATCAAAATTTTCATTCATTTCAAATTTTGGTACTTTCCTGTTATGTGACCACAAGCCAAAATTTTAAAAAATCAACAAAAGGCGCGCAAATCAACAAAGGGCGCGCACAATTACACACTCTCGATTGATGGATTATCCCCTTTTCTTGTAGAAAATTTGCAGCTGACACTTCATTGGGTGTTTTTTGGATTAGGGAAATAAAATTAACGGCCATTTTAAAATTGAGGGTAATGCGAAATGGTTTGGCCAAAAATGAAGGCCATAGCGCGCTAATTTATGCGTTCATCGGGTAGGGAGAAGGGTGGAATTCGTCAAATTGTTAATTTATGCGGTGGGAATGTGAATTTTGCGCGCCCCTTTGTTGATTTTTTAAAATTTTGGCTTGTGGTCACATAACAGGAAAGTACCCAAATTTTGGCTCAATTTTTTGACAACACAAAATGCCAAAGGCATATTTTTGAAGAAATTTTATGGCCATTTCACCGCCAAAACTTTCCGATTTCATTCCATCGAATAGAGTTGAGGGCCGTGTCCAACAATTCCTGTCCGGTCATGAGCGGGTCTTAAGCGATTTAATTAATTTAAATATTTGTTAATATAAATTTCTCCAAACCTTTTTGACATTCATTTTTTGCTGTCGTTTGATGACTAAACGCCAACAAAACGGCAATGTTAAATATCCAAATAAATTTTGATTGAATTTGGGTGAATAAAACATTATTCCAATTGCCTAAATATTTTTAAAATAAATCTTATTATATTAATTAAATGATTTGTGTCCGGGCGTATTTATTTTATTTCAAGCTTCACGAAAAAATCAAATATTATTAATTAAAAAGTAATTTGTTTCGACGGGCGATATAATGGACTTAAAATGATTTGATGACATTAATCACCTGGATTATTTATATTGCCTACAAAAGTTGAAGGCTCTTTATGCCGCGGTGGATTTGGATATGGATTTCCGGGCACTTTTTTACCTCTTTCTTTCGTCATAACCAATTCGTTCAAGTTTCTTCGTCATAATCAATTCGTTCAAGTTTCTTCGTCATAACCAATTCGTTCAAGTTTCTTCGTCATAACCAATTCGTTCAAGTTTCTTCGTCATAACCAATTCGTTCAAGTTTCTTCGTCATAACCAATTCGTTCAAGTTTCTTCGTCATAACCAATTCGTTCAATTTTCTTCGTTATAACCAATTGGTTCAATGTTTCTTTCGTCATAACCAATTCGTTCAATATTCTTCGTCATAACCAATTGGTTCAATGTTTCTTCGGCATAACCAATTGGTTCAATATTCTTCGTCATAACCAATTGGTTCAATGTTTCTTTCGTCATAACCAATTCGTTCAATATTCTTCGTCATAACCAATTGGTTCAATGTTTCTTTCGTCATAACCAATTCGTTCAATATTCTTCGTCATAACCAGTTGGTTCAATGTTTTCGGCACATTCGAGATTAGTTAATTAAAAATAAGACAATTTTCCGTTTTTATTACATCGTAAGCAATTTTTTAAAAAAATGTTTGATTTTCGGGGGTGAATGTCAGATTTCCGTTTTTACTGCATTTTAAACATGTTAATTCAGATATGTTAATTAGTACGAGATTGAATGAACCATTTGAATGTTGAATAGTTTTAGATCATTCCAATTTTTAAAAAGAGACCAATTAAAGCGGACGTATTTTAATGGTGAGCGCCAACACCATCTCCCGCACTCAAAAGTGTGGCTGTAGGCCTATCCCAGTTCGGAATTGCCCTGCGGGTTCAGCCCCTCAACTGAAACCCAACTATTTGAGTACCAGTGCCAATGTTTTCTTTAACCGATCGAGAAAAGTAAACAAATTTATAATCGAATAAAAAGCTGCAAGAAAATTCAAAACCGAAATTAAAAAAAGAAAAAAAAAAGGCAAAAGTGCCGAAATAAAAATGTGTAGACAGTTCCAAATTACTTCTCGACCTTCCAATTACTTCTCGACCAGCAGAAAAGTACTGTACAATTTGTCTACAACAGAAAAGTACCGTATATTACCTTGACTTGAAATGCACTTGAGACCATTTTCTTGTCTTTATTAACAGCCTTTTCCAGTTCAGCCCAATCAGTATTGCCCAACTTCTCTCCAAAGCTGACCAGTAGTTTATTTGCGGCACCATCAAACATGCCAATGTCACTTATAATCTGCTTCATTGCATAAATTTTTTCCTTTTGGATTTCTTTTTGTTCTTTTTGATTCCTTTTGATGGATTGTTCCAGTCTTTTTAACAAGTTTTTCAGTGGACCGGGGCTTAGTTGGTCCAGCTTTTTTTTGATACTGGCTTTTAATGGAGCTGTTTCTTTCAGCGCGCGATTAGCCAACTCGTCCAACCTTTCACGGTAAGTCTAAATTATTAAATTTATTTTTAAAAATTACTTTCTACAAATTAAATAATCAACTTTTTCTGTATCATCAATTTTTTTATCGGCAATATTTGCGGTGATCATTTTGTCTTCAATTTGTTTCCATTCATCTTTAAATTCATCGGAAAATCCCATAAATCCGTCCACATCTTGTGGTTGTTGTTGTTGTTGTGCAAATCCAGCAATTTTTTTAGACAATTCTTTCTCCAAAATTTTCAGTTTTGCTTCAAGAATGAATGTCTGAAGTTCTTTAACTTCGGTTTCACTGCGCGGGCTTTTATTTTTTCTTGTCCATACCACTACGCGTGTAAAAGAATCGGTCTCACAATAAGATTCTTTATCTCGTGACGATGTCCAAAGATCATAAAATTTGTTTCCCAATTTTTGGTTGATTCCCGACGTCCATTTGACCTTCTTGATGAGTTCCAGTTCAACCTCAAAGATGAACGTGATGAACTCCTTGTCAATTCCCTTTGCAAGTGAATGTATTTTGGACGATAAACTTTCCAAATAGTTGTTGTTCTCCTCCAGTCCAGATTGTTTAACTTCATTCAACAATTTATTGCAATTGCGTAGTGCAGTTTCCAGAGGTTTTTTTAGTCGGCGGTCCAAAAGTTCGTCCATTTCTTTTAGTGGAAATATGTTCACTACGTTAAGCAAGTAAGTCAAAGGCATCTTGATCTTTTTAATATTGGCTGGATGATCTGTGTTAATTGTCAAATTAAAGGTGAAGACTTTAAGAGCGCTAGACCGCAATGCTTTTACATGGGGTTGAGCGGGACCGGGACTTTTGGGAAAAACCGGGACCGGGACTTACCGGGACCAGAAAAACCGGGACCGGGACTTTTGGGAAAAACCGGGACCGGGACTTTTGGGAAAAACCGGGACCGGGACTTTTGGGAAAAACCGGGACCGGGACTTACCGGGACCAGAAAAACCGGGACTTTTGGGAAAAACCGGGACCGGGACTTACCGGGACCAGAAAAACCGGGACCAAGGTATTCAAAACCGGGACCAAGGTATTCAACCGGGACCGGGACCAAGGTTTCAACCGGGACCGGGACCAAGGTTTTCAACCGGGACCAACCGGGACTTTTCAAGGAAGAAATTTTTTTTGTAATGTTCAAGGTAAAATGTTTTTTTTGTTATTCAAAAATATCTTCCTTATTGTCTTTAACTTGAATTTATCATCATCATCATTCTTTCTTTTTTTTAAATATCTTATTAATGAGGGGAAGCGTATTTGAGTAAAGGGGAAAACAAGTAAATAAGTGCTTGCACTCACCCGGCGAGACCAAAAAACCGGGACCGGGACCTTTCATTTTTCAAAAGTCCCGACCAGGACCGGGACCTGAAAAAACCGGGAAATCCCGTCCCGGTACCGGTCCCGCTTAACTCTACTTTTACATATTAGTGGTCAAGACAACTAATTTTGTTTGTGCTTTTTTCATATTTATGCGCTTAATTGAAGCGGGCAATTCATTTTACTAAAAATATGCCGAAAATTTAACTAACGGCAAATGATTGGTTCTTGCTGCGCAATTGAAACTGCCAACTTTTGGTACGATTTTTTCCATTGTTCCAAATCATTCAATTCGTCGAAAGTTGCCAAAGTTCCGTTTTGAAGAAGTGACGACAAAAGCATTACAAGCGCAAAACGCACCATGTAGTACTTTAACGTTAATTGACTTAAGTTGCCCATCATTGTTCATTTAAATTAATGTGGCGTTTTACAATGTTCTGGAATTTGTAAGACATTTCATCCCTTTTTGTCCCCGGACCTTTTTGGGCATTATCATGCTCTCTTCTTCTCCTCTCGTTTTCTATCGTTTTGACCCTCCCGATATAATCGCTTTTGTTGATATTGTCGCCAAGAGAACGGATAAAGAAGTGAGGCTAGTGGACCCAAACGGAGAAGAATTCTATTTGGCGCTCCCGAGGAACAGGTACTCTCAGCGACATTTTAAAGGGGGAGATCGGAAGGTAAAAAGGGTTGGGCCACGGTTCATCTTAGTGCGGAAGTGAATATCGGTCCGGTCCGGACGATATTAATTGCTGGAGTGGAGCTTGTTGATTCCGGGTCGGAACGACATTTCTACAGAGAAAAGTTAAAGTTGAGCATCGGAAAATTTAGAGTTCGGGCCGAACCTAATTTTCCTCGACAACGGAAAAACTAGTGACACCGGGTCGGTGCTTAGTTTCGATTTCGACTCTCGCCTCACCAAGCAGAACTGATAAGTGATCAGATCGAATAATGTTTCGGACACCACCATTGACTCGCCAACGCGCTTTGAATTTGGGAATTGTTATAAATCGTGACGGAAATGCTGAGAACGGCGAACACATCGAAGGAAATCGGCAACAACAACAACAACAAATTAGGGAGGCAAGGGAACTATTGGTACAACCGGATGAAAACGTCCGCCCGATCTCCCCTATTCCGGCGTTGGGTGATCCAAGGCTTGATTTGGAAAATACGTACCTTTCAGAAGCTATAATGGCAGATGAAGAGCTTCGCAGGAGACTATTGGAGGTGAGCATCGAAAGGAGTAACGCGCCGGCGGACAACCATAATGCGGTAGCATTCGACATCGAAGGAGGTTTGGAAAGAATTAACGAATACCATCTAAACATGGGAGACCGAGTTGAAAGGGTTAGAAATGTGGTAGTAAGGCAAGAAGGGGGATATGGTAATTTTGAAGAGGGTCAGAGAAACCAATTCGGGAATTGGCCGCAAAATATCGCGCCACCCCAACGCGCTTCGACCCCAACACGAGAGAATGAACAGAGACAGAGAGTAGGCCCGTACCCAGTGACAGTTGGCGAGGTCAGAGGACCGGAGCAACGAGTGCACTATGCGCCGGTGGTTCAACAGAACGTCGCACACCCTCTCCCGGTTTACCACCAATACGCGAACCTACCGCCAGTGCCCAACGCCCAACAGAATGTTGGAAGGCAACCAATTGCAACAGGTTTTGTCCACGGAAATCAAAATTTCGGGCAACAAGCGGGGTACGCACAGCAACCAGTGCCTGGAAGCAAATTTCTCCAAAACATTCCAGCACAGGCACAGCTTTGGCAAGGGCCAGACGGAAATATTAAAGTGGTTTACCCACAAAGTCAGCAACCCCCCCAGCCAATTTTGCGAGCGCAGTCAAACCAGGCACCCCACCAGCCTAATTTTCCACACGGAAACCAAAGGCAAAATGGAGTCCAAAACGACCCGAATCTCATAGTTCCGGGCAACCTCGAATTAAACATGGTGATGGAACGAATTCCAGACATAACGGGGAAAGAAGGAACGGAGGAAATAAGGCGTTTCTTTAAGAAATTTGACGCATATACAGACAACTGGACAAGCAAAAAGCGACTCTTTGCACTGGAGAGCAAGGTGTCAGGCAAAGCCGAAAGAGCTTTGGAGTCCGCAAAAGCTACTCAGCCTTTCCGGTACGAGAATATCCGAAGAGAGATGATACGGCAGTTGGTGGAAACGGATTCGAGGCAGCTTAACGCATTCGACGACCTGATGACTGGAGTCCAAAGGAAACCCAACGAAAACATCGACGATTTGGCAGGAAGAATTTCCAGCCTAGTGAAGAGCGCATATCCGGGTTTAACCAACAACCTGTGCGACGAATACGCGATCAAGTTTTTGATCAGATCAATGGGAAACCCAGATCTGGCTTTGAACCTCGAACTGGTGAGAACCCCAGGAATGACGCTAGACCATTTCGTCTCACTGGCCGCGAGAGCCGAATCAACACAGCAGGCGGCGAAACGTTTTTCAGTGCCGACTGAGAGTAGAGCGAACAGTCAATACCGCGTACCAGTGCCACTAGGACGACAGCCTTTCAATAATGGTCCGAATTTCTATTCGGCTACCAATCAGCATAGCTTTGGGAGAAGCCCCAACGCACAGCAGCAACAAGACCGAAGTCATTGGAAATGTTACAACTGTGGCGAATCGGGTCACTTGTCTCGCAATTGCACACGGCCAAGATTTGCTGGGTCAGGCCACCAAAGCACGTCTAACGGTCCGAGGAACTTCACAGCAACAGGTGCTAACCGAACGCAAATTCCTGACGCAACTGCAAACCGAAATTTGAACGGCAACAAGCCGAATTCGTTCAATTTTCTCAAGCAGAATTGCTTAATTGTCCAACACGGGGAAGTTTTACCCGAAGCGCGCATCAACAAAATTGAGTTAGCGCCCGAAGTAAACGAATTTTATGGGAAATTGACAGACATTCTCGACAAAAGTGAAGAAAAGGTGCTACCACCTGTGGGAAAAGTGATGTCGCTGAAGTTGGAAGTTTTCGGAGTGGAAGTCGAAGCAATGTTAGATGGAGGCGCACAAATCTCGTTGATAGGAGGAGATTTTCTTTGCAATTTGACTACGGACAAAAAGCTGAAGTTGGACTCGCTGGACATCTGCAAAGCCAGCTCCCGAATTTTCGACGTGAATGGCCAACAAGTCAAATGTTTTGGCACAGTGAAGTTGCCAATACAAAGACGCGGACTTCCGGCACCAGTGGACGTTGCACTCCACATAACAAACGCTCCCATCGGATTTGGACTGCTGATTGGAACAAATTCACTGCAAGATTTGGGATTTAAGTTGTATGACGAGGCAAACGACGCGATGGTCGACTTCGAACAAATCGATATAGGGAAAAAAGATTTTCTCACCGTCATTTATCGCACAACGCTGGAACCGGGCTCAATCAGAAATTTGGAGCTATACGCGGGGATTGAATACGAAGGCAGCGAAGTGGTGGTCACTTCCGAAGACGAAGCAACTGTCCGAGTCGAACCCACTCTGGGCACTGTCGAGGGAGGCAAAATAATTGTGCCGATCACAAATCTGTCGACAGGCGCCATTACATTGAAGGAAAAAGCAAGAATCGGGAAAGTCGAATTTGTTCACGAAGTTGGAGAAGCCGAAAATTTTTTGGGCAGTCCAATCATCTCCACCGCGTTACACAACTCACAAGACGCAGTCTCCCAAAGCGAACATAAGTTGGAATTGCGCAAAATTCTCCAAAACAAAACCGACCAATTACCAGAAAAAGACTCCTTGGATTTAGAAACTCTTATTGGGGAGTTTACTGAGATTTTTGCTTTGCGGGACGACGATCTGAAACAAACGAGCTTAGTTGAGCATCGGATCGAAACCGAAGGTCATGCGCCAGTAAAGTTGAAGACGAGACCTGTCCCTTATGCCTACCGCGAGAAAATCGCAGAAATGCTTCAAGACTACCTAGGCAGAGGCTTGGTACAACCATCAATGTCGCCATGGGCAAGTCCGATTGTGCTAGTCCCGAAACGAGACGGCACATTAAGGTTCTGCGTTGACTACAGGGGGCTAAATTCCATAACGCGGAAAGACAGTTTTCCCCTCCCCAATATCGATAATACACTGCTTATGTTAGGCGGGAAAAAATTCTTCAGCACCTTAGATTTTATGGCTGGATATTGGCAAATTAAAATGGAGAAACACTCGGTCGAAAAGACTGCATTCACAACTGAACACGGCCTTTACGAGTTTACAGTAATGCCTTTTGGGCTAACGAACGCTGTAGCGACGTTTCAAAGGTTCATGACGCGTCTCTTTGACGGAATGATCAACGATTTCCTTTTCGTCTACATAGACGATCTTCTGATCGCTTCAAAATCGTTCGAGGAACATTTAAAGCACCTCGACGCTGTCTTTTCCAGGATTAAGGACGCAGGACTGAAATTAAAATTGGCCAAATGTCATTTCTGCGCAACCGAACTGCCATTTCTGGGGCATATACTCACCAGAGAAGGCATAAAAATGGACGCCGATAAGCTCAAACCGGTTATGGATTTACCCACACCAAAGACCAAAAAAGAGCTCCATTCTCTCCTCGGGTTTTTGACGTATTACAGAAAGTTCATCTATTCGTTCGGAGAAATTGCAGCACCACTTTTTCGGTTGTTGAGCGACAAAGTCGAGTTCAAAATCGGTGAAAAAGAGAAGCAAGTGATCGCCGAATTAAAAACAAAAATTGCACGTGACGTGGTACTCTACTTTCCCGACTTTGACGCGGCTCAAAACGACCCAACAAGACAGTTCATAATAATGACGGACGCCAGCAAAGCAGGAATCGCAGCCATACTATGTCAAGCTGACCCGGAAAAGAGGATCAGGCCAATTTATTTTGCGTCACGGCAATGCAACGTACACGAAGCGCGCTATAGTGCGACGGAATTGGAGGCGTTAGCGGTAAAATTCGGCGCCAAAAAATTCGCGCAGTTTGTCACAGCGATACCGACAAGAGTTCTTACCGACCATAAAGCACTAATTTGGATGTTTCGAAGCAAAAACGAAACGGGGAACTCGCGAGTGGATCGTTGGCTCCTCGAATTAAGTTCAAGGTTCATCCTAAAGGTCGAGTATCAGCCGGGAAAGAAAAACGTAATTGCCGACCTCTTATCCCGCACGAGCGAATTCCAAAAGTCGAGCATTGCAGAACCACAAGAGGAAGAGGACCTCGCGTTTATAGGCCAACTTCGAGTTGAGAAGGAAGGACCCGAGGGAACTGAGTTTGACGAAACGCGCCAAAAATGGGTCAACGAGACGAAAAACGGCGAAATGCGGCCAATTTACGAATTTTTGGAACGGAAAGTTATGCCAGCCGATCCGCAAACGAGACAAAGCGTAGTGGACAAATCCCACAGATATACAATATTGGACGAACTACTGTATCTGTGCGAGAACGACGGCAGAACGCGACTTTTTGTCCCAAAATCATTTCGCGAAAATTTGGTAAAGGAACGACACGAAGGGAAATGCTCGGGACACATGAGTGGGAAAAAGCTTTTTCAGCAACTCATGGCAGCGTACTTTTGGCCAAACATGCTGTCAGATTGCATCAAGGCCCACCTTAGTTGCAGAATTTGCGCGCATACCCGGAATTCGCGCTCTAATCAACCGCCATTAAGCGTAGTCCAGTCAACAGAACCGCTGGAATTAGTCTGTATGGATGTATTGGACGTTGGACCAAGCCTAGCAAACCAGAAATATATTTTGGTAATAGTCGATCACTTCACAAAATATTTAGTCGCGAAGCCAATCCCCGACAAATCCGCGGATTCGATAGCGAAAGTTTTCGTGGAAAACTTCATTTTGCTTTTCGGCACACCGAAAACAATTCACTCAGACCGCGGGAAGGAATTTGTGAATTCCACGTTGGAGGAAATCGCCAAATTGCTTGGCATGAAAAAATCTTTGACAGCAGGCTATGACCCACAGGCAAACGGATTAGCCGAGAGAATGAATAGAATTTTGATTGGAATCCTCAAAAAGTCGACGGCAAGCAATTGGACGTGGGACGAACGACTCAGTTACTGCGTATTCGCACACAACATAACACCATCCAGCGTGACCGGCTATTCGCCTTTCCTACTGATGTTTGGGCGGAACGCACGGTTTCCCCTGGACGAAAATGTCCCCTTCCCGGTAAATCCAGCTTACACAATTGACTCGGGAAGATATATCCAGCTGTTCCGAGAAAATCTCATAAATATGTTGGACGAGGCGCGCAAAAATTCGGAGGAAGCGAGGGCGCAATCTAAATTGTGGTATGATTCCCTACCGCGTGTCACACCAAACAAATTTAAACCGGGAGACCGAGTTATGGTAGTATTTCCGGGCTTACACCGACGGTCCAAACACAAAAAGTTACTTTGGAATAACTTTGGACCGTACATCATCCTACAAACCACCGAGTCATCAGCAGAAATAGTTCCAATCGATAAACAAACGTCAAAACCCATCACAGCTCCATTAGAGAGACTAATTAAGGTTCCTTCGATTGTTCCGGACATTGCAACTCTCCCCAAAGGGAAAAATCCATACAAGAACATCCTCAATTTTATGATTTTAAGTGCATCGGTCCAAAATCGGGAAGAAATGAGAAAAGAAAACGGAAACAAGCAATTGAGGACAATTGCAATTGATTGTGTGGGGGAGGATAAGAGAAAAGAGGAAAGCCAGGGAAAAGAGAGTGAGAGGGCGTTAGGAGCGTCAGAAAAATTGGGAGAAGGTCAAATTATTTCAGGACCAATGGAGACGGAGGAAAAAGTGACTGCCGGATTCGGTTGGACGTCAGTTTGCAGCGGAGGCGGTCCAGGGCACGAATTATGTGAGGCAATTACGCTGGGAAGCCTCGACCCGGTTCTGAGCTTGACGAAGTTGGGGCCGGCCGTGACGAAAACGCCTCTACAGGCATTGCTGAGCACATTCCTGCTCCGATCGGGCGTCGCTTCGTCACTAACCGCCGCTCAGACGTTGGTTGGAGTTATTGTTGGTGCCGAGGCGAAGTTGGAGTTCTGCATGTACTTTGGGCAGAGAGGAGACCAGATCAGCACCGGTAAATACCCCACCGAAGAAGACCAACAGAGGACCCTCGAGCAGTGGGTTGGAGCGTGTTACACGGCACGGCAGGCGCTGGCAGCGACCGGATACAGGCCGTTGCGGATGGAAATCCCGGAAGGAGTTGAAGCGCTCACGGGATCAGAGAGGAAAAAGTGGGAAGAAGTGTTCGAGCAAAGTTCGTGGGCGTTAGAACGAGTGAGATCGGTCGTTGTGCACAAAGCAGGCCGCTTCTTAGCACACACGCGCGTACTGTTGGGAGATTCGTCCGCTCGGTTGATGTCGCAGTACATCACCAACTCATACTGCATTGGAGAAGAAGGCTCGATGGCCGACATCATCCGGCAATTCCAACCGACCATTCTCTCGAGCCGAGTTCAGGCGCTGCTGATACTCGCCGGGCGCGATTCGCTAATGGCAGGAGAAACGGCCGATTCCATTGCCGCCCAATTCGAAATGGTCGTCGAACTGTGCCGCCGATTCCCTCACGTGCGCATTTACTGGTGTCCGCCTCCGTATGTCCATGCCAAAGCCACCGAACACGAAGCGCTGGTCGCCAAAATGCAGGACGCGGTGCTGAAGGGACCGATCCTCCCGGTGTACACGACGGAAAAAGGCCGATCGGTGCTCGAAATATTCAGATTTGGCGATAACTTCAACAAGTTTCTGATCTCGGATGAGGGGGTCATGCGCAATTCCGGGTGCAAAATGTTGAGAGCATGGATTTACACCCAAACGACGTTTCCGGGCGACAACGACTTGCAAGTGCGCACTCTCCAGTCGGCAGTGACGATTCCGGTGGGAAATCGGGTCGATTCCCAGCCGACGGCGTCGAGTTCGAGGCAAGCTCAGAGAGATCGGGCCGATCCTCGTAGCGTTGACTCTCGTCCCGACCGCAACTTCCATCCCCCCGGCACCTCTGTGCGTTACCGTCCGTACGAGGCCAGGCCGCGCTGCCCGAGCCATCGCAACGTCGCTGACCGTCGCCGTGGCCGCGATGACTTCCGCCCTTTCGGTCGCTGAGATGTCCTGTCGAACCACCACCTGTCGAACGTTCGCCAATTTGACGGCGAGGACGCCTTTTTGATTGTGTGGGGGTGTAGTACTTTAACGTTAATTGACTTAAGTTGCCCATCATTGTTCATTTAAATTAATGTGGCGTTTTACAATGTTCTGGAATTTGTAAGACATTTCATCCCTTTTTGTCCCCGGACCTTTTTGGGCATTATCATGCTCTCTTCTTCTCCTCTCGTTTTCTATCGTTTTGACCCTCCCGATATAATCGCTTTTGTTGATATTGTCGCCAAGAGAACGGATAAAGAAGTGAGGCTAGTGGACCCAAACGGAGAAGAATTCTATTACCATAAGCATTGCGAAGAGTTTCATTTTTTTTTTCTGAAAATGAATAAACTTTTTGTAAAAAAACAAAGGATTTTTTATAAACATTTTTTAATAATTTTGTTAAAAAATAAAATAATATTTGATTGTAACTAGTGAATATAAATTGGATTTAAAATGATCTGATGCCACTACTCACTGAGTTATTTATATTGCCCTCAAAAATTTGTGGTTTAAAACTACAAAACTAAAACTACAGTATAGCTTGTCATAAAGATGACGCTAATTTGTACACATTCAAAGCACAAACAATTTCATTTGGTGGCATAATTTGACATTGGCGCACGCGGGTGCCATCCCCAAGCCCGAAGAATGGCATGATTCCAAAAATTTTGTGCTTTCATTGCCTTTATTTTTAGAAATTACATTACTAAAATTGATTTTTCTTTTTAGGATTTACTTTACTGAAAATTTATTTTATTTTTCTTTTTCAAGATTTGCATTAATAAATTTTAGTCAAAAAGGATTTGACCATGAAAGTTGTACAGCGCATCTGGGACAAATACTCTCAACCCGCTTGCATGCACGCCTGCAGTGCACTGCACCCGATTGCGGGTCAAAATTTCACTTTTTGTCAGTCGTTGTTAAGAAAACTTTTTGCTTTGGACCAGAAGCGCTTAACCCCCGCTGATAGGAACCCCAGTTGGAATGTTTCCAACAACTTTGCTGTTTTGATCATTTTTGATTAGAGCAAAACCCTAGCCTGCAAAAATCGGCAAAAATTGCTGGGCCAAAACGCCGATTTTTATTTGTTGTTCCTAACTTTTTTTGGCTTGACCGCAGCGCTTAGCGATCTTCTCCATTATTGTAGAGCTTCACAAGCTGCGTCGAGTGGTGTACCGTATGTCCGGGAAAGGTTCCGATTTGTCTAAGCCCCTCAAAGGTTCGTACTTGTTAGTACATGGCGTGAACCCACACTTCAAAGCTTCACCCCATGAACTGCACCGCACCACGTACTAAATAGCGAGGCTTTATAAGCGCGTCAGCGCTTATAAAGCACCACATAGCCACGCATGTACATGTCCAGCTAGTGATCATATTCGGATAAATTTAATGGGGAGGCGCGAACGCCGTTGCACTCCTCGGCTAAGTCGTAACCCAATTCATTTGAGTGCCAATGCCAATGATTTCTTTGACCGACCGAAGAAAGTAACCAAATTTAAAATCGAATAAAAAAGCATAAACTTTATGAAAATACAAAAAAATTCTAAACCGAAATGAAAGGTAAAAGAAAAAGAAAGCCAAAAATCGCCAAATAAATGGACTAAGCACCAACCAATTACTTGTGTTTGGCACGGTAATGTATTACCGCTATATTTTTTTCAGGTATTACTGATTCGGTCGGTATACCGACCGAAGAAATTTTGGAATTATTTTACCGAAATACCGAAAAACCCCATTTGCCGAACACATCAATTACTTCTCCACTTCATCCGTCAGTCACATCCATCCATCATTTCATCGTCGGTGTAATTTTGTCCTGAAATATTTTTAAAAATTTTTATTCAAAAAACTGTGCTTATCATAAGGTAAGTTCTGTTGTCGTGTTAACTACCGTACAATTTGTGTACAATAGAAAGGTACCGTAAAATTTTTCTATAACAAAAAAGAATACCGTATATTAAATTACCTTCACTTGATATGCCGTTTTGAGCATTTCCTTGTCTACCTCAACAGCCTCTTCCAACTTCTGTTCAAAACTGACCAGTTGTTTATATGCGGCACTATCAAAAATGCCAATGTCACTAATAACATCCTTCATTACGTCCATTCCGTCATTATGGCATTTTGTGGCCAGTTCGTCCATCTTTTTTGTGATAATGTCTTTTAATGAAGCCGTTTTTTCATCGCGTTTTCAGCAAAATCGTTCAACTTTTCACGGTAAGTTTGAATATAAATATTATTTTTAAAAGCAACTTTAGCTTTAAAACAAAAAGCAACCTACCTTTTTAGCTAAAACAACTTTATGATGTTCAATTTTGTTCCATTCAAGTTTAAAGTTGTGGGAAAATTCGATAAATCCGTCCCCATCAATGTGTGGTTGTTGTTCTTCAAACACAGCAATTTTGGCAAACAATTCATTCTCCAAAATGCTCAGTTTTGTGTTAACAATGAAATTCTTAATATCCGCGACAAATTCTTTTTGATTTTGAGAGGGATTTTCAGCTTGTGCCAATAACCATCCGCTTGAATTGGTGTCACAATAAGACATTTGATAAAGTGCCATTTCCAAAAGATACATAAATTTGCCTTTCAATTCCATCATGATCAGGTCGTTCGACGTCCATTTGACCTGCTTGATGAACTCCAGCACAGCCTCGAACAGGAACGTGTGGAACTCCTTTTCATATCCCACCTTTGCAATTGAACGTATTTTGGACAATAAACTTTCCAAATATTTTTTGTTGCCCTCCAGTCCAGAATTTGTAACTTTTTTGTGTTCCTCCTCTAATTTCCCTATTGCAATTTGTAGAGGTTTTTGTAATCGGCGATTCAAAAGTTCTTTCGTTTCTTTTTTTAGTGGAAAAGCGTTCACTTTGTCCAGCATCTCATTCAATTTTTGCTTGATTTCAGGAATATTGCTTAGATCATCTGGTTAATTAACAAATAAATTAATGAAAAAGGTCAAAATCTTTAATCATTTTTATATTTGCTCAATTTAAAAAGGGTCGACCAGCAATGTTTAGTGGTCAAGAAAACTAATTTTGTTTGTTTTTGATTGATTGTAAATTTTAATCTAAAATATTTCTAATACAACCAATTGGTTCAATGTTTCTTCGGCACAACCAATTGGTAAAATTTCTTCGGCATAACCAATTGGTTCAATTTTCTTCGGCACAACCAATTGGTTCAATTTTCTTTGGCATAACCAGTTGGTTCAATTTTCTTCGGCATAACTAGTTGGTTCAATTTTCTTCGGCATAACCAGTTGGCTCAATTTTCCAGAAGATACAAAAAAGGAGAGTTAATATTTTTAGAAAAATATTTAAAAAATTTTAAACAAAAAATCTGACTAAAATAAGTAAATTATGATATTCAAAAGGTCTGAACCTTTAGTTTAATTAACCAATCGACAAATGTCCGGCAATGAACAAAGTTATGAAATCGCCGGCTGAGCCCTAACCCAACCAGTGATGTGCCCGGTGCCATTTTTGCGGTGGTTCCGCGAACCGGTTCCAACGGTTCCAGTTCCAATTTTTTTAAAGGTTTTGTCTGTTTTCGTTAAACGATTTGAACCAAAATCTGGGTTTTAAAAAGTGATCATGCCAATGCCGATGATTTTTTTAACCAATCTGAGAAAGGTAAACAAATTTATCGAATAAAAAAGCATAAAGTTTATGAAAATACGACTAAATTCTAAACCGAAATGAAAGATAAAAGAAAAGAAAGCCAAAAATCGCCAAATAAATGGAGTAAGCACCACTCAATTACTTCTCCAACTTCATCCGTCAGTCACATCCATCAATCATTTCGTTGCCAATCTTCGGCCTAAAAAATTTTTAGTTTAAAAAAACGCATTTGTTAGATATTAAAGACGTTTTAAACAAATAAATCTGCTGTTATACAAAAAAAATACCGTAAATTTGTCGACTTGATATGCTTGGAAGATCTCTTCCCTGTCTTTCTCAACAACCTTTTGCAATTCATCAACTGAGAAATCATCATTGTCCCGTTCAAAGTGTTTCAGTAGTTTATATGCGTTACCATTAAAAATGCCAAAGTCACTTATGATGCCATCAATCTTTTTTCGTTTGTCTTTTTTGGGCAAAACTTTCAAAATTTTGTTTATAATGCTTTTTTCCTCCTGCCATTTTTTGACCACTTTGTCCAGCTTTTGTGTGATAATGGCTTTTAATGGAACCGTTTCGTTCAGTGCATTTTTAGCCAAATCGTCCAACTTTTTACGATAAACTTCCTTAATATAAATATAATTTTTAATTGATACTTTTGTTATACATCAAAAATCAACAAACATTTTTTCTCATCAAGATTTTTCGAGGTCTTCGATATTTTTTTTAATATCTTTCCATTTAACTTTAAAGTTGGTGGAAAATTCAAAAAATCCGTCCCAATCAAAAAAGGGTTGGGGTTGTTGTGCAAACACAGCAATTTTGGCATGCAATTCTTTCTCCAAACTGCTCAGTTTTGCGTCAATAATGAGTGGCTCAAGATGTTCATAGTTTCCATTTGTTGATGACCATGCTTGTTTAAAAGAATCGATGTCACAATAACACTCTTTCTGTTCTGTCGATGTCCAAAGAGCATTAAATTTGTTTCCCAATTCGTTGTTGATTCCCAACGTCCATGTGGCCTGCTTGGTCAGCTCCAGCTCAACCTCGAAGATGAACGTGTTGAACTCCTTTTCAAATTCCTTTGCAATGGACCTTATCTTGGGCAATAAACTTTCCAAAAAATATTTGTTGTCCTTCTTATATTCATCATCTTGAATTGAAAGAAAGTTGCAATTGAGTGATACAATACCCAGAGGTTTTTCCAGTCGACGCTTCAAAAGTTCTGGTATGATTCCTTTTGGTGACAAGTTTGAAAATTCACATAATTTACCGTACATGTTATCAAATGTTTTCCTGATTTGAAGAACACCGCTTAGATCATCTGGTTAATTATCAAATTAAAGGCCAATTAGCTCTTAAGCAATTAGACAATTTTAGCCGCTTGAATCATGCAAAAAGTTCAGCGCTTTATTAGAGGTGGAAATCTTTTTTTTTAAATGTAACTAACCCAAAGAAATTGGCACTTGCGCCGTTGAAATTTCATTGATCACTTCCTGGCACGATTTCTTCCATTCTTCCCATTTATGCACTTCATGCAAAGTTACCAAAGTTACGCTTTGAAAAAGTGAATACAAAAGCATTACAATCTCAAAACGCAACATAAGCATTGTGAAGAGTTTCATTTTTTTTTCTGAAAATGAAAAAACTTTTTGTAAAAAACAAAGAATTTTTTTAAATATTTATATTTAAATTAAAATAAAATAATATTTGATTGAAAATGGCAAATATAAAATAGATTTATCTGGTGACACTGCGCACTGGGGCGTTTATATTGCCTTCAGTTGCTATCTTTGCCAGGTGGATTTGGTGGCATAATTTGAAAGTGCCGCGCGGGCATGCCATCTCCAAGCCCCCAAGAAGTGGCATATGATCACCAAAATTGGAGTAAAAGCGTGCAAAGTGCATTTGGTGGCATAATTTGAATTTGGGCATCCCCAAGCCCCCAAGAAATAGCATATGATCACCAAAATTGGAGTAAAAGCGTGCAAAGTGCATTTGGTGGCATAATTTGAAAGTGCCGTGCGGGGATGGCATCCCCAAGCCCCCAAGAAATGGCATATGATCACTGAAGAACGCGCAAAGTGCAGGTGGCTTAGGCCTAAGCCTAATGATCCCCTATCTAACTTTCCCCCAGTTATTTTATCCGGGTTTGGGTTATTTTAGGTCGGGTTTTCATTAATTTCCAAAAATTACAAAGCTCGATTTAAATTCTCATTTTTTAAGAATGTAAAGCGGTTTTTGAACCGGTTTTAAATTTCTAAAATTATGGATAAAATTGTAAAATGGATACACTTCAGTACCAAAAGTAAAAATGAAACCCCTTTCTCCGCAGACACCTGTAAACAGAAGATAACTGTGAACAGGACCCCGGCAAGGGTAGGGAATTAAGGGATAGTCAAAAGGTGTGTGTGTGAAAAGCTATTTTCATCAAAACGGCTAAAATAAACTATTAATATTAACACATTAACTTAGCCGTTGATGAAAATAGCTTTTCACACACCCACCTTGGGCTACCGGTCCGAGTGTCGAATAAACCAAATACAGTCCGAGTGTCGAATAGTACTAAAAATGTCTGAGTGTCGAAAGTCCCAGTGTCGAAAAGTCTGAGTGTCGAATAGTGCAAATACTATTCGAGTGTCGAACAGTACCAAAAATGTCCGAGTGCCGAATAAACCAGAGAAGGTGCAAGTGCCGAATTTTTATAATGAATTAAAAAAAAATGAACCCGTAGCACAGTCACTGAGACACGAAAGCAGTTAAATCCTTAATGTTAATTAAGCAAATTAATGAGTTTTGAAAACCTTAAAGACTCATATCTCCCATCTTAAGCTTATTTAGCAGCTAAAAAATGTCTTAAAAATTTTTTCAAAAAATTAGCTATTTTTGATACCAAAATCATCCCGAAGTCCCACGGTAACCTGAATACCTTCCCTAGTGAGTTATCCAGATCAGGAGCAGGATTTTGGAAATGACCAGGATCAGGATTTACGAGGATCAAAAATCCTAGTTTTTCAGGATAGCCTGATCCTGGTGTTTTGACAAAAAACCAGGATTCCGGGTCAGGAGTCCTGGTAAATCCTGTCCGGGCTCCTACTTCGATCTCTTTTGTCGCAACTTTTTGTCTAGTAAATTTGGGGGTGTTATTTGATACCAAATCAAACAATATTGGTACCATTTGAAAGCACTATGTCTAATGGGTAATAGAAAGAGCTAGCAGACCATTGGACTAAAACAAAACAAAAAAAGTAATGACTACGACAAGTTGGCACCAAAATTGAGATTTTTACACGTTTTAAGTAGGGTTGGACGAAACCGGGACTTTTGGGAAAACCGGGACTTACCGGGACCAGAGAACCTGGGACCGAGACCAAGATTTTCAACCGGGACCGAGACCGGGACTTTTGGGAGAAATTTTCTTTTTGTAATGTTCAATGGTAAAACAAAAATACTTAGGGAATTCTTGTAAAAAAGATTGAAATTGTCACTTGATGATTCCATCATTAGGGGTGGGTAGGGGTCAACTGCATCCCGCCAACTGCGTCCCAGGAACGTTTAGCAGCTCATAACTTTTTTCAAGACTGACTACTCTTCATAATCTTTATATCATTCGAAAGCTCTAAATGATTAAAAGATATATTCGCAACATCGAGCCGGTCGATTTATTTTTAAAAGTTATAAGTGTAAAGTGTAAAAATCTGACTTTTTCATAGTTTTCTGGTCATAGCTTTGTTCATTTATCCATGCTTTTTCAAATGCTTACAAATAGCTGCTTCTTCTTATGGCCTTTCGAATGGTATAAAAATTATGAAGATTGGTCAGTTTTGAAAAAAAGTTATGAGCTGTTAATTTCCTGGGACGTAGTTGGCGGGACGCAGTTGGCCCGCTTTGTTAGGGGTGTACATTTAGTCCTAGTCAGGGATGTGCTCTGTTCTGTTCCGGTTTTCTGATTTACCAGAATTTCTGGTCGTTTTGGGCACCAGAATTCTGTTTTCTGATTTCTGTTTTTTAAAAGGGGCACCAGAATTCTGATTTCTGATTTTTTTTATGCAACCAGAATTCTGATTTCTGATTTTGGCTTGGGGGGGGGGGGGATTCGGACACTTTTTGCTTGGGGGGGATTTGGACGTGGGGGGATTCGGACCATTTTTGGCTTGGGGGGGGGGGGATTCGGACACTTTTTGCTTGGGGGGGATTTGGACGTGTGGGGATTCGGACCATTTTTGGCTTGGGGGTGGGGATTCGGACACTTTTTGCTTGGGGGGATTTGGACGTGGGGGGATTCGGACCATTTTTGGCTTGGGGGGGGGGGGGATTCGGACCATTTTTGGCTTGGGGGATTCGGACGGGAGGGATTCGGACCGGAAGCGATTTTTTTTGGTCCGGCATCGGTTTAGGTTAGCCTAACAATTGTGATTCGATTTGACAAAACGGCAATTTTGAGAGTTTAAAATTAGGTACTTAATTATTATTCAATGCGTTTAAGGTAAATCTGTTGTTATATGTAATATACCAACACCAGAAAAGTACCTTACAATATGTCTTTAACAGAAAAGTACCGTACAAAAATATAGTACAACCGTACAGTTTGTCTATTACAGAAAAGTACCGTAATTACTTGACCTGGGAATGCCTTTGAGACCATTTCCTTGTCTTTCTCAAAAGCCGTTTCGAATTCAACACATGAGAAATCAGTTTTGTCCAATTCCTTATGTTCAAAGCTGGTTCAATTTTTCGGGACAGCCCTGCGGGGTCAGCCCCCCAACTGAAACCCAACTATTTGAGTACCAGTGCCAATGTTTTCTTTAACCGATCAAAGAAAGTAAACAAATTTATAATCGAATAAAAAGCAATAGAGAGTTACTGAAAATGCTAGAAAAATTCAAAACCGAAATTTAAAAAAAAGAAAAAAAAAGGCAAAAGTGCCGAAATAAAAATGAGTAAACAGTTCCAAATTACTTCTCGACCTTCCAATTACTTCTCGACCTCAATCTTCACATCCTTCACTTCTTTCGACGCATCTTTTTGTCCTAAAAATATTTTTTGCGTTTTAAAAATAGGCAATTATTTAAAAACCGCGCAATAGAAATGCAACGTAAATTACCTGATAGAAAAGAGCTAGCTAGACCATTCGACTAAAACCAAACAAAAAAAAGTAATGACTACGACAAGTTGGCACCAAAATTGAGATTTTTACACGTTTTAAGTTGAGTTGGACGGGACCGGGACTTTTGGAAAAACCGGGACTTACCGGGACCAGAGAAGCCGGGACCGAGACCAAGATTTTCAACCGGGACCTAAACCTGGACTAACCGGGACTTTTGGGAGAAATTTTTTTTGTTGTAATGTTCAATGGTAAAACAAAAATATCTTATAAAAAAGATTGAAATTGTCACTTGATGATTCCATCATTAGGGGTGGATAGGGGTCAACTGCGTCCCGCCAACTGCGTCCCAGGAACGTTTAGCAGCTCATAACTTTTTTCAAGACTGACTACTCTTCATAATCTTTATATCATTCGAAAGCTCTAAATGATTAAAAGATATATCAACATCGAGCCGGTCGATTTATTTTTAAAAGTTATAAGTGAAAAGTGTAAAAATCTGACTTTTTCATAGTTTTCTGGTCATAACTTTGTTCATTTATCCATGCTTTTTCAAATGCTTACAAATAGCTGCTTCTTCTTATGGCCTTTCGAATGGTATAAAAATTATGAAGATTGGTCAGTTTTGAAAAAAGTTATGAGCTGTTAAATTTCCTGGGACGTAGTTGGCGGGACGCAGTTGGCCCGCTTTGTTAGAGGTGCACATTAAGTCCCGGTTGGTCCCGGTCCCGGCGCGACCAAAAAACCGGGAAATCCCGTCCGTCCCGGTCCCGGTACCGCTCCCGTCGGAGGTACATTAGCTGAGAAAGGTTCTTTAACCCTGGAACCGTTGTAAATTGATTGTGACTTAGATCGAGTATTTGCAGTTGAGGAAGTTTCTCTAATCCTTCAACTGTTTTAAGTTTATTGTGACTTAGAAAGAGGTTTTTCAGTTGAGGAAGTCCTAGTTTTAAGCTATAACTTTTTGTCAAAAGATGAATCGGCTAGCCGTTGTCTGATCAAAGGTTCAGCCAACATACAGAGTTTGGATAATACCAAATTTTGGGCGGAATACCTTTTCAGGAATTTATTTTTTTTAAAACGAAGTAGCATTTTAGGGCATAAATATTCAAATTCATATTTTAAAATCAGATTCTGTATTAATTACACGAATATTAGTTAGTATTTTTTTATTTGAACTAATTAGTTAAATGTCTAATATAATCATTGATTGATTGATATAAATATATATATATCAACAATGTCCCAGATCCCCGTGATCAATCACATCGTCGAGAGTAGGATGGAAACTGAGCCGATCACTGCTTACTTTAAAAAGCGAGCGTTTTTGAAAAAGTATTGTATTTATATTAAAGCATTTTATGAAAATGCACCAAATGTATTATCGGTGAACCAAAAGAATTCAACAATAAAAAAAGATAAATGTGAAAGATTCTTTTTTTTTAATTCATTTTTTATGCGTTTCTTTGGCAAACCAGAGGGAACTTTCAAGGGCAAATATGCACTCGTTGTCTTGGTCGTAGTTGATCCAGGCTATCGGAACCGTTGGATTCGGTCCCGATCAGTGATCAAGATCCAACTTTTGAATTTTCAGAAGGCACAAAAAGGAGAGTTAACATTTTTAGAAAAATATTAAAATGAAATTTTCTAACGAAAAACCTGATAACAAAAGTAAACTATGATATTCAAAAAGTCTGAACCATTTGTTTAATTAATCCAATCAAAAAATGGCGGCGATGAGCAAAATTATCAATTCGCCCGCTAAGTCCTAACCCAACTGATTATATCTTTATGAAAATACGACTAAATTCTAAACCAAAATGAAAAATAAAGGAAAAAGAAAGCCAAAAAATCGCCAAATAAATGAGTAAACAGCTCCAAATACAACTCGACCTCAATCTTCACATCCTTCACTTCTTTCGACGCATCTTTTTGTCCTAAAAATATTTTTTGAGTTTAAAAATAGCCAATTATTTAAAAACCGCGCAATAGAAATGCAACGTAAATTACCTTCTGGACTTGATATGCCTTTGAGACCATTTTCTTGTCTTCCGCAACAGCCTTTTCCAATTGATCACAGAAATCAGTATTGTCCAATTCGTCATGTTCAAAGAGTACCAGTAGTTTATATGCGGCACCATCAAACATGCCAATGTCACTTATAATCTCCTTCATTGCATCAATTTCTTTCTTTTTAGCTTCTTCTTTTTGTTCTTTTTGATCACGTTTGTGCGATCCCCGGACTTTTTTGAAAATTGTTTTCGATGGACCCTTTCCTTTCGTCGCAACCCGTTGGTTTGATGTTTCTTCTTTGTTAAACTTCCCGCTCGAATTTTGGCATTTTGTGAACAGTTGGCCAAGCTTTTCTGTGATAATGGCTTTTAATGGATCCGTTTCTTCCATCGCCTTTTCAGCCAAATTGTCCAACCTTGTACGGAAAGTCTAAATTATAAATTTATTTTAAAAGCAAAAATCAATTTACATCTTTATCATCATTGCTTGTGAGTTGTCTGATCATTTGTTCAATTTGGTTCCATTCAATTTTAAAGTATTGGGAAAACGCTACGAATCCATCCCAATCAAGGTGTGGTTGGTGTTGTGCAAACCCAGCAATTTTTGCAGCAAATTCTGTCTCCAAAATTTTAAGTTTTGCGTTCAGAATGAATGACTCAACAAAATCGACAAATTCTGTTGTGCCCGGTTCATAGCGAGGATTATTGCCCATTCCACTTAAAATCTTATGCCTTTCTTCCATAAAATAAGCGTCAATATAAGAATTGGTTGACAATCGGGCAAAATCCAAAAGTTTGTTTTCCAATTGGTATCTTTTTTGCAATGTCCGGTAAAACTTTGTGAAAAGTTCCAGCTCAACCTCGACGCTGAACGTGTTTAACTCCTTGTCAATTCCGTCTGCAATTGAACGTGTTTTGGACAGTAAACTTTCCAAATATTTTTTGTTGTCCTGACGCCCAGAATGTTCAACTTCATTCAACAATTTATCGCAATTGTCTATTGCAAGTCCCAAAGGTTTTTGTAGTCGACGGCTCAAAAGTTCTTCCATTCCTTCCATTGGAAATTTATTCACTTCGGGTACTTCCATATCATCTTTCAGTGAAAATTTGTTCACTTCAGAAAGAAATATCTTCAATGATTTCTTGATTTTAGGAATACGGCTTAGATCATCTGGTTAATTATCAACTCATTAATGAAAAATGCAAAAATTTGTAAAATCTGATATTTTGTGTCTAATGTACTGATTTTGAAAAACTTTCGATACGAACTTTGTTTTACGTACAAATTTGGACAAAGCCAAAGAATCTAACTAACCCAAAGTGATTGATAGCGGAAAAGAAATGGGGATGACATATAACCGGCACAATTCCGCCCATTTTTCCAATTTCTGGCACGATTTCTCCAATTCTCTCAAAGTTGCCAAAGTTCCGTTTTGAAGAAGCGAAGACAAAAGCATTACAAGCGCACAACGCAACATAATCAGTGCGAAGAGTTTCATTTTTTTTCTCAAAAAAAAGAAATATGTTTTATAAATAATTTTTTTAAAATAATTTGTTAAAAAATAAATTATATATGAGAGAATAAAATGGGTTTAGAATGATCTGATTACACTACTCTCTGGGGATTTTATATTGCCCTCAAAAAATTTGTGGCATAATTTGGCATTGGCGCGCGCGGATGCCCTCCCCAAGCCCCCAAGAAATGGCATGAAGCTTTTATTGCCACGGTGGATTTGGCGCGCATGCCATCCCTGGCATATGATCGCCAAAATTAGAATGAGAAGCGCGCAAAGTGCATTTGGTGGCATAACCACTTTATTAAATTATTTATCTTTTTATTTTCAAGATTTGCATTAATAAATTTTATTTTATCATTTTTATAAGCTCCCCTACGGCGGCCAGTAGGTGGGGCGAGACTCCGGGCTCCGGAAAAAGTCCGCAGCATTGCGAAGATTTAAAATGATTGCTCTGTTGACACACAACTCGCTGGGTAGTTTATATTATTTTCAAAGATTTGTGGTTTGAAACTACAAAACAAAAAACTACAGTATAGCTTGTCATAAAGATGGCGCTAATTTGTACACATTCAAAGCACAAACAAACACACTACGAAAAGTGCATTTGGTGGCATAATTTGAAATTGGCGCACGCGGGTGCCATCCCCAAGCCCCCAAGAATGGCATGATTCCAAAAAATTTGTGCTTTCATTGCCTTTATTTTTAGAAATTACATTACTAAAATTGATTTTTCTTTTTAGGATTTACTTTACTAAAATTTATTTATCTTTTTTATTTTCAAGATTTGCATTAATAAATTTTATTTTCCATTTTTATAAGCTCCCCTTTCGCTTTAGCTTTTTGTGATAATGCTTTTAATGAAGCCGTTTCTTCCATCGCAATTTTAGTCAAACTCGTCAACCGTCTACGATAAATTTTTATGGAATTCGAAGTCGGATGCCTGAGCGTAAAATAGCCTTTGGCTATTGAAACCCGCCTCCTAAATTTGTTTTTTTTTAAACTTTGGGTTTTCATGAAATTATATAACCAGGGCTGCTACTTTTAGGACCGAAAATCTCAAAATAGGGTCAAAAAACCGGGTTCATAAGCAAAATCGAAAAAATGTTTGTAAAAATAACAATAATAAAAAATTTGTTTTTTAAATGTAAAAATTATCATTCAGTAAGTCTGCTACTTTTAGGCAAGAAAGTTACAAAATAGGCGCTAAAAAGGCACGAAATTCTACAAATCCAGTCAAATTTTGCATGAAAACCTTTAAAATTCGTCTTTTTTTATTATTTTCTCTCAGAATGGGAATGTATTCTTTTTCAAATGTTTTTAAAAATTTTATAAAAAATAATAATTCGGGAAATCTCGATCTTTATGGGTGCATTTTGGTCAAAAAAAGTCATTTTATGGATGCATTTTTGGCTTAAAAAATTTTTGAATTTTAAAGATACATTTTCGTTTTTATTGTATTTTTCTTAAGAAATTTTGGGAAAAAGTGCCTAAAATTTGAATTTCTTCAAGAATTTACGGAAAAAGCCTAAAAAATTGCAAGTTTTTTAAAAAATATTTGTCAAAAAAGCCAAAATATTGATTTATATGGACCAAAAACTCACTCTAATTGTAAAATTTTTTGAAATGAATGCTAGCCGGGCTTCTATCATGATTCCCTATTCGCAAAAAACATGAAAATCTCGTCTCTATTTATAAGTAGGGCCACAAATTATATGGACAAAAAATCTCGAAATATGGCCATAAAATATGGATGAAAAATTGTAAAATATGGACCAAATATGGGCAAAATTCAAAATATGGACGAAATATGGAGAAAAATTTTTTCAAATATAGTAAAAAATGGGCAAAATTTCCTAATTGAATAAGAGAAATAAAAAAAATTTTTATATGAAAATTAAAGGCATTTCACAAAAATTTTTTGAAATAAGCTTTACTACAGCTTCTATACTGAAGTGGCCTTTCTTTATACCTGGGGACTGAAATTTACAACCACCAAAAATAAGCCCGAATTTTAATTCTAATAAAATAAATAAATTTATAGTTGACAGTTTGTTGAAGAACAAAGCACGGAGCACAAACAAAAATAATTCAGATGATTTTTTGGAATCATTTTGGAGTTTGGGAATGGCACTGGCATCTCTGCGCAGTTGCCCAATAACATTTAATTGATCATCGAAAAACATTCTACGCAAATGGAAGATATGTGTCGTGAGGGGATTCGGACACTTTTTGCTTGGGGGGGATTTGGACGTGGGGGGATTCGGACCATTTTTGGCTTGGGGGGGGGGGGGGGGGATTCGGACCATTTTTGGCTTGGGGGATTCGGACGGGAGGGATTCGGACCGGAAGCGATTTTTTTTGGTCCGGCATCGGTTTAGGTTAGCCTAACAATTGTGATTCGATTTGACAAAACGGCAATTTTGAGAGTTTAAAATTAGGTACTTAATTTATTATTCAATGCGTTTAAGGTAAATCTGTTGTTATTTGTAATTTACCAACACCAGAAAAGTACCTTACAATATGTCTTTAACAGAAAAGTACCGTACAAAAATATAGTACAACCGTACAGTTTGTCTATTACAGAAAAGTACCGTAATTACTTGACCTGGGAATGCCTTTGAGACCATTTCCTTGTCTTTCTCAAAAGCCGTTTCGAATTCAACGCATGAGAAATCAGTTTTGTCCAATTCCTTATGTTCAAAGCTGGTTCAATTTTTCGGGACAGCCCTGCGGGGTCAGCCCCCCAACTGAAACCCAACTATTTGAGTACCAGTGCCAATGTTTTCTTTGACCGATCGAGGAAAGTAAACAAATTTATAATCGAATAAAAAGCAATAGAGAGTTACTGAAAATGCTAGAAAAATTCAAACCCGAAATTAAAAATAAGAAGAAAAAAAAGGGCAAAAGTGCCGAAATAAAATGTGTAAACAGTTCCAAATTACTTCTCGACCTCAATCTTCACATCCATCACTTGATCCGTCGCAACTTTTTGTCCTAAAATATTTTTTGAATTTAAAAACAGCCAATTAATAAAAAACTGTGCAGATCTTACAGTAAATATTTCTGCTATCATATGTAAGTACCGTACAATTTGTCTACAACAGAAAAGTACTGTATATTACCTTGACTTGAAATGCACTTGAGACCATTTTCTTGTCTTGCTCAACAGCCTTTTCCAATTTATCACAGAAAGTTTTGTCCAATTCCTTATGTTCAAAGCTGGTTCAATTTTTCGGGACAGCCCTGCGTGGTCAGCCCCCCAACTGAAACCCAACTATTTGAGTACCAGTGCCAATGTTTTCTTTAACCGATCAAAGAAAGTAAACAAATTTATAATCGAATAAAAAGCAATAGAGAGTTACTGAAAATGCTAGAAAAATTCAAAACCGAAATTTAAAAAAAAGAAAAAAAAAAGGCAAAAGTGCCGAAATAAAAATGAGTAAACAGTTCCAAATTACTTCTCGACCTTCCAATTACTTCTCGACCTCAATCTTCACATCCTTCACTTCTTTCGACGCATCTTTTTGTCCTAAAAATATTTTTTGCGTTTTAAAAATAGGCAAATATTTAAAAACCGCGCAATAGAAATGCAACGTAAATTACCTGATAGAAAAGAGCTAGCTAGACCATTCGACTAAAACCAAACAAAAAAAAGTAATGACTACGACAAGTTGGCACCAAAATTGAGATTTTTACACGTTTTAAGTAGGGTTGGACGAAACCGGGACTTTTGGGAAAACCGGGACTTACCGGGACCAGAGAAGCCGGGACCGAGACCAAGATTTTCAACCGGGACCGAAACCTGGACTAACCGGGACTTTTGGGAGAAATTTTCTTTTTGTAATGTTCAATGGTAAAACAAAAATACTTAGGGAATTCTTATAAAAAAGATTGAAATTGTCACTTGATGATTCCATCATTAGGGGTGGATAGGGGTCAACTGCGTCCCGCCAACTGCGTCCCAGGAACGTTTAGCAGCTCATAACTTTTTTCAAGACTGACTACTCTTCATAATCTTTATATCATTCGAAAGTTTTAAATGATTAAAAGATATATTTTGGCAACATCGAGCCGGTTCGATTTATTTTTAAAAGTTATAAGTGTAAAGTGTAAAAATCTGACTTTTTCATAGTTTTCTGGTCATAGCTTTGTTCATTTATCCATGCTTTTTCAAATGCTTACAAATAGCTGCTTCTTCTTATGGCCTTTCGAATGGTATAAAAATTATGAAGATTGGTCAGTTTTGAAAAAAAGTTATGAGCTGTTAAATTTCCTGGGACGTAGTTGGCGGGACGCAGTTGGCCCGCTTCGTTAGGGGTGTACATTTAGTCCTAGTCAGGGATGTGCTCTGTTCTGTTCTGGTTTTCTGATTTACCAGAATTTCTGGTCGTTTTGGGCACCAGAATTCTGATTTCTGGTTTCTGGTGTTTTTTTTTGCAACCAGAATTCTGATTTCTGGTTTCTGGTTTTTTAGAGAAAAAACCAGAAATTTTAAGTTAAAATTTTTATATACAACATAATTTACAAATAGCCATTTCTGCAAAATTATTCATTCTTTGGCCAATTTTCTTAACAAATTGTCATCAAAAATCAAAAAATTTTCCCGGCGGCGCCTATCGGCACCGCCGACCAGGGATGGGCGCCGACGACCTCAGAAAATTTCGGAACTCGGAAGTCGGAATTCCGGGGCCTAAAAATTTTTCGGAAGTCGGAACTCGGAATTCCGGGCCTTAAAAAATTTTCGGAAGTCGGAAGTCGGAATTCCGAGCCCAAAAAATGTCGGAACTCGGAATTCGGAAGTCGGAACTCGGAAGTTTTAAAAAATTTTCTAAAATATGTTGTCTGAGTTGGATAAATCAATTTACGAATCAAAAACACTAAAACAACAAACCTTTAACAATCAACAATAAAAAGACTATTAATTAAAAAAATTAAAAAAGTTTTCACTAGGGGAGTAGAACCCAACATAAGTCGGAAACAGCTCAACCACTGAGCCATATAGGTGTTGTCAAAGAACGCCTTACAAAAGATATTAAATTAAGGATTTTTAATTCAAAATTGATACAAATTGTCATTTTGTTTTGCAAAAATTTTGGGTAACACTTCCGAAAAAAGTTCCGATTTTTTCCTTAAAATTTCGGAAGTCGGAACTCGGAATTCCGCATTGTCAAAAATTTTCGGAAGTCGGAACTCGGAATTCCGAGCTCAAAAATGTCGGAACTCGGAAGTCGGAACTTCGGAAGTCGGAATTCCGCCCATCCCTGCCGCCGACCCCCCGCACTCCCAAAAGAAGCAGAATTCGCAAAAAATTTGCATTTTTGAAAAATTTAAAAATCGACAAAATTTTCGAGATTTTTAGAAATTTTTCTACCAAAATGTTAAAAATTCTAAAAAATTTGCTGAAAATTGTGACTATTGTAATTATGATCATTGATTTGTAATCAAATGATTCGTTAAAAATTTTGAAAAAATTTCTGGTTTTTCTGATTTACCAGAATTTCTGGTCGTTTTGGGCACCAGAATTCTGTTTTCTGATTTCTGTTTTTTAAAAGGGGCACCAGAATTCTGATTTCTGATTTTTTTTTATGCAACCAGAATTCTGATTTTCTGATTTTTAAAAGGGGCACCAGAATTCTTTTTTTATGCAACCAGAATTCTGATTTCTGGTTTTTAAAAAGTCGACCAGAGCACATCCCTTGTCCTGGTTGGTCCCGGCGCGACCAAAAAACCGGAAATCCCGTCCGTCCCGGTCCCGGTACCGCTCCCGTCCAACCCTAGTTTTAAGCTATAACTTTTTGTCAAAAGATGAATCGGCTAGCCGTTGTCTGATCAAAGGTTCAGCCAACATACAGAGTTTGGATAATACCAAATTTTGGGCGGAATACCTTTTCAGGAATTTATTTTTTTTTAAACGAAGTAGCATTTTAGGGCATAAATATTCAAATTCATATTTTAAAATCCGATTCTTATTAATTATACGAATATTAGTTAGTATTTTTTCATTTTAACTAACTAATTAAATGTCTAATATACTCATTATTGATTGATATAAATATATATATATCAACAATTTCCCAGATCCCGGTGATCAATCACATCGTCGAGAGTAGGATGGAAACTGAGCCGATCACTGCTTACTTAATGTGTCCCCTAAAAAGCGAGCAGTTTTTGAAAAAGTATTGTATTTATATTAAAGCACTTTATGAAAATGCACAAAATGTATTATCGGTGAACCAAAAGAATTCAACAATAAAAAAAGATAAATGTGAAAGATTCTTTTTTTTAATTCATTTTTTATGCGTTTCTTCGGCAAACCAGAGGGGAACTTTCAAGCAATTTGCCTTTTTTAAATACGCTTTAAAGGCAGAGAATTAGCCAATTTTGATTTTAAAATCGACTTTTTAGTGCCAATAAATGCCTATTTTGGCGTTTTTGAGAATGTAAATCATTTAAAAATATTCATGTGGACCGAGTGGGACTACACTCGTTGTCTTGGTCGTAGTTGATCCAGGCTATCGAAGCCGTTGGATTCGGATCAGTAGTGATCAAGATCCAACTTTTGAATTTTCAGAAGGCACAAAAAGGAGACTTAAGATTTTTAGAAAATATAAATAAAATGTTTTTTAACTAAAAACCTGATAACAAAAGTAAACTATGATATTCAAAAAGTCTGAACCTTTTGTTTAATTAATCCAATCGAAAAATGGTGACGATGAGCAAAATTATCAATTCGCCCGCTAAGTCCTAACGCAACTCATTTGTGTGCCAATGCCAATGATTTTTTTAACCAATCGAAGAAAGTAAACAAATTATAATCGAATAAAAAAGCATATATCTTTATGAAATACGACTAATTAAACCGAAATGAAAAATAAAAAAGAAAGCCAAAAATCCCAAATAAATGAGTAAACAGCTCCAAATACTTCTCCAACTTCATCCGTCAGTCACATCCATCACTTGGTCCGTCGCAACTCATTGTCCTAAAAATATTTAGGAGTTTTAAAAATAGCCAATTATTAAAAAACCGCGCAACAGAAATGGACCGTAAATTACCTGCTGGACTTGATATGCCGTTGAGAGCATTTTCTTGTCTTCTTTAACAGCCTCTTTCAATTGATCACAGAAATCAGTATTGTCCAATTTCTCATGTTCAAACCGTACCAGTAGTTTATTTGCGGCACCATCAAACATGCCAATGTCACTAATAATCTGCTTCATTGCATCAATTTCTTTCTTTGCTTCTTCTTTTTGATCACTTTTTTTCAAGGATTGTTTCACTTTTTTTAACAAGTTTTTCAGTGGACTGTTCTCGCATTTTGCGATCAGTTCGTCCAGCTTTTTTGTTAAAATGCTTTTTAATGGAGCCGTTTTTTTCATCGCGATTTCCGCCAAATCGTCCAACCTTTCACGGTAAGTCTAAATATAAATTTATTTTTAAAATGCCACTTTTTTATTTATATAAATCGAAAAATCAACTTGCCTTTATATCAGCAAACTCTTGTGTGTTAACTTGTAATTCCATTTTTATATCATCAATTTGTTCCCATTCAAGTTTAAAGTTGCTGGAAAATTCCAAAAATCCGTCCCCATCAATGTGTGGTGGTTGTTGTTTTTCAAACACAGCAATTTTTTCAGACAATTCATTCTTCAAAATGCCCAATTTTGCGTCAAGAATGAATGCAAGCAGCTGCTCGTCCAATTCTTTTTGATTTGGGGGAGGTTTTGTCTTTTCAATACGTTGTGTCCAAAACCATGCATTTTTAAAAGAATCGGTGTCACAAAAGGACGCATTATTTTCTGACCATTTCCAAAGATCATAAAATAAGTTTTCAAATTCTTTTTTGTTTCCCAACGTCAATTTGTCCTGCTTAATGAGCTCCAGCTCAACCTCGAAGAAGAACGTATTGAACTCCTTGTAAATTCCCTTTACAATTGAATGTCTCTCAGCAGAATGTTCACCTTTTTTGTGCTCATCTTCCAATTTCTCGCAATTGCCTATTGCAATTTTCAGAGGTTTTTGCAGTCGACGCTTCGAAAGTTCTTCCATTCCTCCAATTGGAAATTCATTCACTTTTTCCAGCAATAAATCCAATTTTTGATTGATTTCTTGAATAAAATTATCAATTTAAAGACCCAAAGTCTTTAAAAGTCTTGGATATGATATATTTTATTTATAAGAATTTAAAAAGATCGACCAGCAATACTTACAAACTAGTGGTAAAAACTAATTTTTTGTTTGTGCTTGATTGTTTGTAAAAAACGATCGAAAAAAGAATCTCTATTTTTATTGTATTAATTTTATTAAAAGAACTTTGACAAGTTTTAGCCGTTATAAACTGATTCAAAGCCCAAAAAAGTACATAATTATGCGTTTAATTGAAGGTGAAGGGAATTTATTTTACTTAGAATGGAGCCAAAAAATCAACTAACCCAAAGATGGCATTTCCTTGATCACTTCCTGGCACGTTGTCGCCCAATTCTCGCAATTTATTCCATTCGTCCAAAACCGCCAAAGTTCCGTTTTGAAGAAATGAATACAAAAGCATTACAAGCGCACAACGCAACATAAGCATTGCGAAGAGTTTCATTTTTTTCTGAAAATGAATAAACTTTTTGTAAAAAACAAAGAATTCTTTTTTATATTTAAATTAAAATAATATTTGATTGAAAATGGCAAATATAAAATAGATTTATCTGGTGACACTGCGCACTGGGGCGCTTTATATTGCCTTCAGTGGCTATCTTTGCCACGTGGATTTGGTGGCATAATTTGAAATTGGCGCACGCGGGATGCTCTCTCCAAGCCCCCAAGAAATGGCATGAAGCTTTCATTGCCACGGTGGATTTAGCGCGCATGTCATCCCCCAGCCCCAGAAATGGCAATCACAAACATTGGGGTGAAAAGCGCGCAAAGTGCATTTGAGAAATTGGCGCGCGGGGATGGCATCCCCAAGCCCCCAAGAAGTGGCATATGATCACAAACATTGGGGTGAAAAGCGCGCAAAGTGTATTATCGAAATTTTTTTATTTCGATTTTCGTAAGAAAACCGAAAGAAAAAGCTCTCATTTAAAAAAAATTTCTTGCCTTAATTAATTCGACATCCTTGGATCCTTGCATTTTCAAAAATTTATTAAAAACAATAATATTAAATTAACTTTCGACAAAATTTCGAAGAATTTTCTCTTTCAATTTTCGTAAGAAACCCGAAAGAAAGACCTCGAAATTATCGATGATAGGTTTCGACGCAACCCTGGTATTTGGTGGCATTCATTATTTAAAATTGGCGCGCTGGCATGCCCTCCCAAAGCCCCCAAGAAATGGCATAGGTATGAGCAAAAAATGGGGTAAAAAGCGCGCAAAGTGCATAGTCAACACCCGATTTAAATTCTCATTTTGTTTTCTATTGACCAATTCGTAATCAGTGCGTCAAATAACATATTTTCAGACTCTCTAGAATTTAAAAATTTTTTTTAAATGTTGACCAAAAGGGCCCCCCTCCTATGGTTTTTCAAAACTTGAACATGTTCAAAACCCGGTTTAAAGGCGGAGTAACAATTATTGCCAGATTCGTGATCAGCATCCTTAAAAACCCCAAAATGATGTTTTCATCAGTTTGGGGAGGGGGTCGCAAAACCGTAAAGTACCAAAAATTTCGGTCGGGGTCGTTTCGGCGCGACCAGTTCGGCGCGACCGGTTCGGCGCGATTTCATTTCGGCGCCGCTCGTTTTGGCGCGACCAGTTCGGCGCCCACACAAAAAATTTATTTTGTCGCCGAAAAGAAAAATGATTTTAATTAGAATTATTCACTTCAATTCTATTTCCTAATGTTTTAGCATGCACCATCAAGACTTAAAGCTGGTCTTTTAAACATCCTGGCAAAATACAATAAATAAATATCAAATATTAAACAACAATAATCGATCACGCATCCATAACGCAATTTTGAGCAATTTTTGAAAATTAAGCAAAAAATGGCTTTTTTTAAGTAACTCCAAAGCCGGATAGAATAACTGAGTAAAAGTTAGAGACTTAGGGGTTCGTTAGGCTTAGGCCTAAGCTAGCTTAGGTTTAGGTCTGAGCCTAAGCTCATTTGCGCTAATTCAAATTAAGTTTTGTCGGCGCCGAATCGCGCCGAAAAAATCGCGCCGAACCGGTCGCGCCGAACTGAGACGATCCGCGTATCAATGCTTTCCATTTTTTTCCTGATCTCTTGTTTTTATAGAAGTCTTTATCTAAAAGTTGATTTGAATAATATTTAGTTGGTTGAACATTATTTTTATGTCTAATTTTGTAAAAAAAAAAGAAAAAAATCACTTGCCTAGGTCTAATCTTTTTTCGTTAAGTGAAAAATGCAAAAACTTTGAGAGCTTGTAACTCGTCCCCCAGGGCTTTATAGCAAAATGAATGGCACTTTGTGGTAGAAATATGGGGATGATCTACCATTGTGCCAAGTTTCATCCCGAAACTCCACGGGCACCTCACTTTGTAAGTTAGGGATGATCGCGCCAAAACAGCCGCCGGCACCTTACTGTCCCTATTCGTGTAAAATGCAATGGAATTGTCGGTTACTAAAATTGGTCATTTGCACTCGGTGAATCACCGGCTTAACACTTTTGGATTGCACATGGCTCATATTTTTTCATTTTAACTAATTAATTAAATGTCTAATATAATCATTGATTGATTGATATACATATATATATATATATATCAACAATGTCCCAGATCCCGGTGATCAATCACATCGTCGAGAGTAGGATGGAAACTGAGCCGATCACTGCTTACTTAATGTGTCCCCTAAAAAGTGAGCGTTTTTGAAAAAGTATTGTATTTATATTAAAGCATTTTATGAAAATGCACAAAATGTATTATCGGCGAACCAAAAGAATTCAACAATAAAAAAAATAAATGTGAAAGATTCTTTTTTTAAATTCATTTTTTATGCGACACCCCAAGTATCCACCACCCCTTTTAAATAGAGCTCGGGCGATCATCAAGTCCGGGCGTTACCTTTAAAGATCTTCCCAAGGGGAGGAGCTTTCGTTTCCGGCACCAAGATTCTCGACCTTCCAACATTAAAGCCTTACCATGAATAATCCAACAGAATTGTCCAACAAGAATCACCAATTTGCTAAGTGGCAACTGATCCGTACAACTTGGATAAAAATCTGAACAATTCAAAATGTATATTTCAGAAATATATTCCCTTCTATAAATATTTGCAGCCCGGTAGTCATTTTTTTGAATGATCGGCGAAATGACCTTGAGCGGTTGTGAGTATGTTGCGTCTTTTTAGTTTTACATGTGATAAGTAGAACCGAGATTTTCAGGGTTTTACACCTTGGCACTTTTTGGGTTTTTGGTCAATATTTTGGGGTTTTTTGTTCAATATTTTAAGTCAATATTTCGCAATTTTTAGTCAATATAAATCTCGGCTCTAGTGATAAGGTTTGGTGCGCGCATCCAAATAGCATAATGCCCAAAAATGAGTTTCCATCCAAATGGTTGCGAAATTTAGCTTGGTATTCGTTCAGTCCGCGGAATTTGCGCGAAAAAATGTTTTGATCAACAGATGGTGAAATGTGGTCAGAGAGGTTGGGAGAAAAGTCGATTTGTTTTGACTTCGGCAATGAGTGTTGGTTTTGGTGCGGCAAAATTCAAAAAATGTTCTGGTTTTGGTTGAAAGTTTGATTGACAAGTGACGAAATGACCTTGGGAAGGTGAATTTCGTTTGACGATAGGTACAGTTTTTTCCCAAATGTATTTTGGGGTGTCAGGATTAGTGCTCGGCACGATACGATGTTCGATAAAAATATCGCGATATTCATATCGAAATATCGTATCGAATATCGTATCGGAAAAAAACTATTAATTCGATATTTTTCGATACCGATATTTTCGAAATATCGTATCGAATATCCTATCGAAAAGTTAAAATATCGCGATATTTATCGTGTACTTGGAAAATCAAAAATGCACCCCTAAGAATGGGATTTTGAGACATAAGTGCAGCTTGGTTGTGGTGTAGTGGTGATTGATTTATACACTTTAAGCGTGAGTGTGATGGGGTTCAATTCCCCGACTATGTAAATTATTTTTCCTGACTTTCTCTGAACTAGGGTTGGCACCCCGCGTGCGGGGATGAGAATTGCGGGGTCGGGGTTTTGCGGGGGCAGGACTGTCGGGGTCGGGGTCGGGGTTACCCAAATCGGTCGGGGTCGGGGTCGGGGTTGCGGGGTTTTTTAAAATTTTTCTTCAAAATTTTAGAGGTCAAATTTTTGTTTTCTCGAATAATTTCCAAAATTTATTGACTTAGAGCCGATATTTTTAAATTTGTTCTTATTTTGAAGAGAAGGGAAGCAGGGTTTTGTCGAAACTAAAAAGAAAGCCGAAATCGAAATTTTTTTATGTGACTAAAAATTATTTTATTAAAATAATTTATTAATAAAATATTGTTTGATAAATCGTCATTTTTTGCTTAGTGGCTTAAAGGTTTTGGGTGGGGGGTGGTCGGCGGTGCCGATAGGCGCCGCCGAGAAAAATTTTGAATTTTTGACTAATTTGTTAAGGGATTTGCAATAGAGTCCGGCGCGGGAGCGGATCCCGCGCGGGATTTTGCGGGATCCCGCTCCGCAATCCCGCATTTTTTGCGGGATTTGCGGGATTGCGGGATTTTGCGGGATTAATCCCGCAAATCCGCTCCCGCAAAGATTTCTAAAAAAAATCCCGCAGCGGGATCCCGCAATTTAGGTGCGGGATTTGCGGGATTGAAAATTGTTAGTGAATAATGCTAGTTTATTCAAAATTACGTTTTGCCAAATCTTTAAATTTAAAAGATTCGATGCCCGCAAATCACAAGTGAAGTGCCCAAAGGATGATTATAATTTATAAAGACAAATATACTCTGGTGGAGTGGTGAGTAGTGCGGTTCGTAAGATTTGTGGGTGGGGTTCAAACCCCCGACAGTGCAAATGATTATAGCTTTCAGTGATTAGTTGTATTAAATGCAACGATTTCTTCTTAATTTTTCCGGTCATTAAAATTTTTTTTGGCGTCTTTTACCAACTTTATGGAATTTTTTTTTTGGTTAGACGAATCCCAAAACCATAAGAAACACCCTTTTGTTTTATACATAAAATTGGTAAATAAATGGAGTCAAAAAAACTTGCCGTATTTGCTTGCAAAACCCTTAACAAATTGAGTCAAAATTTCAAAATTTTCTCGGCGGCGCCTATCGGCACCGCCGACCCCAAGGCCGTAGCCAGAAAATTTTTTGGGGGGGGGGGGGGGGGTGGGGCGACCAAGCCAAAAAAAGTCGATTTTTGGGGGGTGTGTTTTCCCCTTATCCCGGCTTTTACTGTCCCGGTCCTAGTTACAAGTAGTCTTAGATAAATAAGTGCTTTCAAATGATACTAAAATTGAACGATTCGGTTCAGTGAAAGGTGTTTTGATTTTTTGAAAAAATCCCGCAATCCCGCGCGGGATCCCGCAAATTTAAAATGCGGGATTGCGGGATTTTGCGGGATTTATCCCGCAAATCCGGTCCCGCACGACTTTCCGAAAAAAAATCCCGCAGCGGGATCCCGCAAATGCGATTTTGCCGGTCTCTAATTTGCAAACAAAATTTTAAAAATCCGGTGTTTTTTTGAAACTTTTTAGTAGTGTACTTTTAGGCAAAAAACCTGCAAATACGCGTTTAAAAAAGCACGAAATTCTATGAAGGATCCTGACAAAGAAAAATCGAAATGAAAATTTTTCAAAAAAAATTAGTGGTCTTGGCAAGAAAAATTTATTTCATTTTTTTAAAGAAATTTTTTGAAAAAAAGCTTGAAATAGGCACAAAAGTTCAAAAAAGTCGCCAAAAATGCCAAAATAGGCTCCACAAATCTTCAAATACCCGTAATAGGCATGAGAGTTTATTTTAGACGCGAAACCCCAAAAAGGTTTTCCTAGGCTCGTTAAAACGACGAAATTTTCAACTAAAAAGACGTTTTTCGTGCATAACTTGCCAAAACAAAGCTGCTGAAAAAATAAGCAAAAACTTAAAAATCCCATCCCTAGTGATGAATTATTCAAAAATGCATCTTTTGCACACATTTTAATTAAAAAATATTTGAAAATTTATTAAAAAAGTTCCATTATTTGGGAGAGAATAAGGCCAAATAAACATAAATAAGTGCTTGCATTCAAGCGGGATCGAACCCAAACGAACACTTTACTCTATGGGTTTTTGTAAAAGTTCAATAAATTTTTTGTCAAAAAGTACGCAAGACTACAGCCAAGCCCTCGGAAAAAATTACTTTTGTCACTCGATGATGCCATCTTTAGGGGTGTATGTTAACCCCGACCCCGACTCGGGGTTAGGGTTCGGGGATCGGGGTTTGCGGGGTTGGAGGTGTCGGGGTCGGGGTCGGGGAAAACCCCGAAAAATGGCCTAAATTTGCGGGGTCGGGGTCGGGGACGGGGTCGGGGTGCCAACCCTACTCTGAACATTTACGGTGGTGTAAACAATTCAACTCTTAGCTTTTCAATTTATAAAAAAAATTTTAGATGACAGCGAAATCAAAAAACTAAGCAGAGGGGGCGGGCGGCTTCTTTGCAACATTCCTTTTGGGTTTTTTTTTAAAATTTCACGGTGGGACCCCTTACCAACTCCTAAAAAGCTGCAAAAAATTGCCGTATTTTTAAAATTTTGGTTGCAAATCTCTTAACAAAGATCATTAAAATTTCAAAAAATTTGTCTCACCATTGACCATTACAAAAATTTTTTGCTGTTATCAATCCCGATTAAACCCGATCCCGGACTACGCGCAAAAGACAATTTTTTCAAAAATTCATCGCATCTTTTTGAATTTTTGCTTCAAATTTCTTAACAAAGGTTGCCAATTTGTAAAAATTACCCCGGCGGCGCCTATCGGCACCACCGAACATCTTTTTGAAAATGTTTCCGAAATTACGAAGCAAAATGCTTAATTTTGTTGGTGAAATTTCTTTAAAAAAATCCCAAAATTATTCCGACGCATCTGTCGGCATCGTCGGGCTCTCCTTCCTAGAAAAATGCAAGATTTTCTTGAAAAAAGACGGATTCTCATGGTAGGGTTGAGAGTTAAAAATTTGAATTTTTTTATTGTTCCGTTTTATGACGTTTATAGTTTAGGTGAAATTTCACCCATCCGGGTTTCACCCTTTTTACCCGTTTAAGTTTCACCATTTTCCCCCATTTGCATTTCACCCCTTTCACTTCAACAGCAAAGCACCAAAATCATTTTTAAAAATTTTTGCAAAATCACTTTACATCACCGTCCCCGGGTAGCGGTCGAGCGGCCATTTCAGTACCAGAGGGGTCTTACCTTTTTTGTTCGTGGTCAGAAGGGCTAGACAGAAAGAGAGAAGGTGCGGGAGAGAGGGTGCGAGGGTTAAAGAGAGAGAGAGAGAGAAGGGTGTTGGTGAAGGGAGGGAGTGGGCGTGAGAGTCGCCACAGAATTAGCCAATTTTGATTAAAATCGACTTTTTAGTGCCAATTCATGTGGACCGAGTGGGACAAAGAGGCAAATATGCACTCGTTGTCTTGGTCGTAGTTGATCCAGGCTCTTGGAGCCGTTGGATTCGGATCAGTAGTGATCAAGATCCAACTTTTGAATTTTCAGAAGGCACAAAAACGAGAATTAAATTTTTAGAAAAATATTAAAATAAAATTTTCTAACTAAAAACCTGATAACAAAAGTAAACTATAATATTCAAACTTTATGAAAATACGACTAAATTCTAAACCGAAATGAAAGATAAAAAAGGAAAAAGAAAGCCAAAAAATCTCCAAGTAAATGAGTAAACAGCTCCAAATACTTCTCCAACTTCATCCGTCAGTCACATCCATCACTTGGTCCGTCGCAACTCATTGTCCTAAAAATATTTAGGAGTTTTAAAAATAGCTAGTTATTCAAAAAACTGCGCAACAAAAAAGAATACCGTATATTACCTTGACTTGATATGCCGTTGAGACCATTTGCTTGTCTTCCTCAACAGCCTTTTTCAATTCAGCACATGAGAACGCCGTATTGTCCAACTTCTGTTCAAAGCTGACCAATACTTTATATACGGCACCATCAAACATGCCAATGTCACTAATAATATCCATCATTGCGTCTAATTCTGCGTTATGGCATTTTGTGACCAATTCGTCCAGCTTTTTTGTGATAATGACTTTTAATGGAACTGTTTCTTTCATCGCCTTTGCAGCCAAATCGTTCAACTCTTTACGATCACTATTAAGTCTCTTAATATAAATATATTTTTAAAAATCTACTGTAGCAGGCGTTTCAGCCTGCTAGCGATCCAGAGACCACTGCCTGGCAAGTCATTCAAGCAAAAAACAGCTTGCCATTTTGGAAGCAATATCACTATTGTTAACTTGTTGTTGTTTAATTTGGTTCCATTCAAGTTTAAAGTTGCGGGAAAATTCCATAAATCCGTCCCCATCAATGTGTGGTTGTTGTTCTTCAAACACAGCAATTTTGGCTTGCAATTCTGTCTCCAAAATGTTCAGTTTTACGTTCAGAATGAGTATGCCAAGACATTCGACGAATTCTGGTTTACCCGGTTGGCATGCTAAAGACCCCCCAATTCCTAATATCCATGAATATGCGTTCCTTAAAGATTGGGGGTTACAATAAGACTCTTTCTGTTGTGCCAATTCGCAAAGATTCGAAAATTTTTTTCTCAATTCGTTCTTGTTTTCTGACGTCCAATCGACCTTCTTGATGAGCTCCAGCTCAACCTCGATGATGAACGTGTTGAACTCCTTTAAAATTCCCATTGCAATTGAATGTATTTTGGACGATAAACTTTCCAAATATTTTTTGTTGTTCTCCAGTCCAGAATGTTTAACGTTGTCCTCCAATTTTTCGCAATTGCCTATTGCAATTTTCAGAGGTTTTTGTAGTCGGCGATCCCAAAGTTCTTCCATTCCTTCGATTGGAAATTTGTTCTCTTTCAAAAGCAACGGTTTCAATGATTCATTGATTTTAGGAATATTGCTTAGACCATCTGGTTAATATCAAATCATTAATGAAAATGCCAAAATTTGTAAAATCTGTTTATTTGATTCTAATGTACTGATTTTAAAAATTTTTCGATATGAGCCCTGTTTTACTTACAAATTAGGACAAAGCCAAAGAATTTAACTAACCCAAAGTAATTGAGCCTAGCAATGAAAAGGCATTGACCAATGCTTTGTACGATTCCGTCCATTTTTCCAAAGTTGCCAAAGTTCCGTTTTGAAAAAGCGAAGACAAAAGCATTACAAACGTACAACGCAACATAAGCATTGCGAACACTTTCATTTTTTTTTCTAAAATTAAAAAAGAATTATTTTTTATAAATAATAATTTTTAAATAATTTGTTAGAAAATAAATTATATATGAATAAATTAGAATAAAATGGATTAAAATGATCTGATGACACTACGCCCTCAAAAATTTTGTGGCATAATTTGGCATTGGCGCGCGCGGATGCCATGCCCCCAGCCCCAAGAAATGGCATGAAGGCTTTCATTGCCATGGTGGATTTAGCGCGCATGTCATCCCCCGGCCCCAGAAATGACATATGATCACCAAAATTAGAATGAGAAGAGCGCAAGAAGTGCATTTGGTGGCATAACCACTTTATTACAATTTATTTATCTTTTTTATTTTCAATAGTTACATTAATAAATTTTATTTTATCATTTTTATAAGCTCCCCTACGGGGCGAGACTCCGGGCTCCGAAAAAAGTCCGCAGCATTGCGAAGACTTTCATGAAAAATAAACTTTTATAGAAAAGAAGAGAATTATTTATTAAAAAATTTTGTTACACAATTAAAAAGTAATTTTGTTAGAAATTAGAATTATATTCTGTTGAAACAGGACGAGCCATACACTGGATTTAAAATGATTGCTCTGTTGGCACCAGGGCTGGACGTAATTACGCTTACGCTTACGCCGATTACGCAAATTACGCGGTTTTTGAGCGGCGTAATTACGTATTACGCTTACGCCGTAACTGGCATTTTTGCGTAATTTTTGCGTCACTAGTGTAAAACAAAAATGTAGCGGAACAAGCTTTTTTGTTAAAAAGTCAAGCATAATTTCGAAGGTACCGACCAGGGATGTAAATCGCTATCGCTATCGCGCGATATATATCGCATTTATCGCCTTTTTGGGGCATATCGCCTATCGCATATCGCTATCGCATTGAAAAAAGGTTTTATCGTCAATCGCATATCGCTATCGCATTGGGAAATGAGTTTATCGCCAATCGCATATCGCTATCGCATTTCGTGCTATATCGCGCGATATTACACCCCTAACAATTGGATTTTTTAATTTAAAAATAATGTCAGAATGCAAAAAAATGTAACTTTTGCACAATTTTTTTTAAATTCTGGTCAATTCAAGCAGAAAAAAGTTTAATTTCTCATACATATTTAACATTTTTCTTGTCAGAGGTGCTTGTAATTACTTAAATTCGGTAATACATAATCTTGTCAGTTTTTCTGTCTTTTTCAGAATGTTGGAGTTGGGGAGGGAGTCGGCGGTGCCGATAGGCGCCGCCGAGAAAAAAAATTGAAATTTTGACTCCTTCTTAAGGGATTTGCAACCAAAATTTATAAATTATGGTGATTTTTGAAGCGCAAGCGCTTTAGGCTTAGGAGAAGCCCAACATTTTTGGATTTTTAGCAGGATTTTCCTACCTTTTGGGCTTTTTTCTGCTTTTTGCCTGCGTATTAAATTGTCTAGTGTCCAAATTTATAACTTGTAATTCCGACTTTTCTAAAAAAATTTTTAAAATTTTGATTGCAAATCTCTTAACAAACACATCAAAATTTTCTTGGCGACCGCCAATCCCTCCCGCTGCCTTCATGAAAATAAACAAAATTCCAATTCTTCTTCGGCGAAAAAATTTTCCATAACAACCCACGATTTTCCGTTACTACCCGGATTCCGGACACCGCACCATTTTTTGCGGCTTTTTGGAATTCCAAAGTTGAAAAAAAAATGTTTTTGCTGGATTTTAAGATTATCGCTATCGCGCGATATATATCGCATTTATCGCCTTTTTGGGGCATATCGCCAATCGCATATCGCTATCGCATTGGAAGATGGTTTTATCGCCAATCGCATATCGCTATCGCATTGGAAAATGGTTTTATCGCTAATCGCATATCGCTATCGCATTGGAAAATTCGATATCGCTTATCGCATATCGCCGATCGCTTTTTTTTACGGCGCGATTTACATCCCTGGTACCGACCGAAGAAAGTTGAGTACCGAACGGAAAAAGGTGGCCATATGTTCGAATTATTACGACATTTTTTTTGTAATATCACGTGGCTCAGTGGTTAAACTTTGTGGTGAGATTCTCCTTTGTCTGAAGTTCAATTCCTCGGGTGAGATTGTTTTTTATTCTTTCGATTGAATGCCCTAGTGGTGTGATGGTGAGTGATGTTGGGTTACCCGGCGTTCAAACCCCGACGGTGTAAAGAGTTTTTTTCTGTTTTTCAATTAACTTCATGGTAAAGAAACAATTTCTAAATTGTTTTTAAATATTTCAGATTTTTAAAATACCAAGTTAACCTGGAAATTTCCTATTTTTTCTGATCAATTTTTCGTCCTTCCGCTATGCAGTTTTTGGATCATTTTTCTTAAAAAATCCACCAAAAATTCCAAAAATCTTCTCGGCAGCGCCTATCGGCACCGCCGACCCCCCCCCCCCTTTAAAGTTTAAACTGATCGAAAACCTATTAAAATGCTGCCACAGGACAGGAACAGGTCGAAATTCTAACTTTCTTAACCGCAATCTCCCAAAACTCAATTATAAATATGGATAAAGCGAAAATTCCCAAAATAAACGAGTTTTGTGGTACCGAAAACCGAAAAAGTACCGACAATTTTTTTTCGGTACTTTATCAAAAATAACCGGTTACGTCCAGCCCTGGTTGGCACACAACTCGCTGGGTTATTTAACCGGGACCGGGACTTTCAGTTTTCAAAAAATCCCGTCCCGACCGGGACCGGGACCTGAAAAAACCGGAAAATCCCGTCCCGGTACCGGTCCCGTCCTACCCTAGTAAACAGTAGAGACCAGCGGGCGCGAGACTGCCGTCCGCTTGGCTTTTTTCCACTTTCGAATGGTATTTTGTTTGTTAAAAAAAGTTATAGACTTTTCAAGATTTTAGAATTTCCAAAATTATCCGTAACATATACAATAATTCAACCAAATTTTATTGTAACAAAACGGGGAATTGTCCATTTGCGGCACGCATTCCTATTCATTTAAACTAGAGTTGGCCGGGACCGAGATTTTTTGGGAAAAATCTGGACCGGGCCGTAAAAGCCGGGATCGGGACCAGCATTTTGAACCGGGATCGGGATTGACAATAAGGGAGTTTTTATTGTAATAATCAAGGTGAAAAATTTTTTTATAAAAATATCTTCTCATTGTCTTCAATTTCAATTGCCTCATCATCAAATTCTTCCGGAACCAAAACCCGGACGAAATTATTCATGTAATTCCTTTTTTTGGCCAAAAGCCGCCATTACCGATAGCCAACAACCTGTGGAAAGGAAATACAACGGGGACAAACGTATATTCAGTAATAAGCCCAAAATTTTTGACTGGGCTTTTTAATCGCCGATGCCAATTTAATACTGATCAGAGAGCACATTGCTTATGATCAGACCAGGGGGTCAGTCTGATCAGGCTTTTGATCATATATATAAATTTATGAATTTTGATGAGTGTCCCCAATCGCCCGTCTCTTCCCCACCTCCGCGCAATAAGCCTTGTACCATCGTCAAAAGTTAAAAGCGTAAATTGTTTTGATACCCCCGGCGATATTTGGCCTTTTCCATTTTAATCGGGCAATCTGCCCACGTCCCCCCAACACATATTCGCTCAGAATTTTGATTCTCTGACCGATCGAAGAAAGTAAACAAATTTATCGAATAAAAAGCATAAAGTTTATGAAAATACGACTAAATTCTAAACCAAAATGAAAGATAAAAGAAAAAGAAAGCCAAAAATCGCCAAATAAATGAGTAAGCACCACCAATTACTTCTCCACTTCATCCGTCAGTCTCATCCATCATTTCGTCGTCGGTGTAATTTTGTCCTGAAATATTTTTGAGAATTTTAAAATCACATAATTATTAAAAAAACTGCGCTTATCATAAGATAGATTCTGTTGTCTAAGTACCGTACAATTTGTCAATAGAAATGTACTGTAAATTTGTCTATAACAGAAATGCACCGTATTTACCTTCACTTAATATGCTTCGTTTTGTTCGAGCTTTAGCTTAACCTCGGTGATGAACGTGTCGAGCTCCTTGACAAATCCCTGTGCAAATGAACGTATTTCAGACAGTAAACTTTCCAACTTTTTTTTGTCCTTCTGTCCAGAATGTTTAACTTTTTCATCCAATTTCTTGCAATTGCTTATTGCATTTTCCAGAGGTTCTTGCAGTCGACGCTTCAAAAGTTCGTTCATTCCTCCGAATGGAAATTCATTCACTTTTTTCAGCATTGTCTCACATGTATCAATGGTGCGAGACTTGCAGTATAGACAATATATTCATAGCACAAATCCTCCCAATCGCGCAAAATTTAACAATTCTTCATCCAAATTTGCCAAAGTTCCGTTTTGAAGAAGTGAATACAAAAGCATTACAAGCGCACAACGCAACATAAGCATTGCGAAGAGCTTATTTTTTTCTGAAAATGAATAAACTTTTTGTAAAAAACAAAGAATCTTTAAATTAAAATAATATTTGATTGAAAATGGCAAATATAAAAATAGATTTATCTGGTGACACTGCGCACTGGGGCGTTTATATTGCCTTCAGTGGTTATCTTTGCCACGTGGATTTTGTGGCATAATTTGAAAGTGCCGCGCGCAAAGTGCATTTGGTGGCATAATTTGAATTTGCCGCGCGGGGATGCCATCCCCAAGCCCCCAAGAAATGGCATATGATCACAAACATTGGAGTAAAAGCGCGCAAAGTGCATTTGGTGGCATTATTTGATATTGGGCATCCCCAAGCCCCCAAGAAATGGCATATGATCACAAACATTGGGGTGAAAAGCGCGCAAAGTGCATTATTTGATATTGGGCATCCCCAAGCCCCCAAGAAATGGCATAGGTATGAGCAAAAAATGGGGTAAAAAGCGCGCAAAGTGCATAGTCAACACCCGATTTAAATTCTCATTTTGTTTTCTATTGACCAATTCGTAATCAGTGCGTCAAATAACATATTTTCAGACTCTTTAGAATTTAAAAATTTTTTTTAAATGTTGACCAAAAGGGCCCCCCTCCTATGGTTTTTCAAAATTTGAACATGTTCAAACCCCGGTTTAAAGGCGGAGTAACAATTATTGCCAGATTCGTGATCAGCATCCTTAAAAACCCCAAAATGATGTTTTCATCAGTTTGGGGAGGGGGTCGCAAAACCGTAAAGTACCAAAAATTTTAGTTACTTCAACCGAAGTACTAAAACCCAACATTTTCTATTTTTGAAAAATTAGGGTTTTAAAATTACCCAGCATTCATTTCTCTTTTTGTTGTGATTTTTTTGTTAATTATGCATTTTTTCAGTTTAGCCCATTGAAAGCATAAAAATTAAATCATTTGGCAACAAAAAACAAATGTCGGACAATCCGAAGAAAGTGGAGAAACGGCTGAAAGAAATGTGAGTTTTTTCAATTCAAAAAACGAAAAGGTTATAGTCAGGGGGACGCACCCGGCATTTTTGACGGGGAGAGGGCACAAATGCTAACGCCGGGGGGCCAACGAGCAAAAAAAAAAGGAACATTTTCCTAATGAATCAAAAAAATCAACAAAATTCTAAATTTTCGACGGCACCGACCCGTCTCTTGAAGCTTAAAATAGGCCAAACGGCCGCTGAAGCGAAATAGGGTGCCGAATTCGGTGATTTCGTTCAGCCAAAACAATGAAAATTTCAAAAAAAATGCCGCCTAAAAATATTTTTAAAAATTGAAAAAAAATTTTAGAAAGAAGTTATAGCGAAAAAAACTTCTGAAAAGGGGAACGAGTCGATGGCCGTCCGGTTCTCACACCCTTCCCGCGTTAACAAGAAAATTTTGCTCTATTTAAGCAATTTTAACAAAATGGGGAATTGTCTGTCTATTTGCGGCACCCATTCAATCTCATTTTAACTCAAATTTTCAGATTCGTTTGTGCCGACGTTTTATTCGGAGTCTTCGCATTTTGTTGCCCTTTTGTGCTCGGACTGAATGTGGCACTGATCAGCGATCGATTAGATCGTTTGGTGGACGCGCATTTCAAATCGAAGAAATGGTCGTTGGGATGGTTGGAAATTCGTCGCGCATCTGACGGAAATGGCGCAGAAGTTGTCAAAATGCATTGGCAATGGCATCGAGCCGCCGCTGGCAATTCCGCACGAGCCGCTTCCTGACAATGTTATCGGATTTGAACGCCTTACAATAAAGTCATTTCTAAACTTAATAAATTTGTTGCATGTTTACATAAAACTTTTACGGATCCGGGGACAGTTTAACGCGGCCGTTTTGGCGCGGGCTGTTAAGGCCTGAGCCTAAAAGCTCGTTTAGGCTTTTATAGGTAATTAAAAAGTGCACAACAGCGCCAAAATGTCCAAATTACCAGGGGCGCCAAAACGGCACGGCGCCAAAACGGCTCGGCGCTAAACTGTCCCCAACCGAAACTTTTCATTGTCCGTTTAAAAATGTTTAAATTGCTTAGAAGTCGTTTCATCAAATTTGTTCCATTTTTAAACATACTTTTAGATACATTGACGGAAATGTGATCGAATTTCTCCAAAGAATTCGACGACTTTTTGACTCCACAGGGACCAATGTTCAAATCAGCAGCAGCAGCAGCCCATTCCATTACCAACCCCGCAGTTGGGAGATCATTTGGCACCAAATTTGGCCGTTGATTAAAGACAACACTTTGCGGTTTCAAATGTTTGCGCCAATTCCCTCAGGCCGTTCTCGGCGATTGTCCAAAGCTTCGGATGATCAAATCCCAATATGTTTTTCCGATCCCGGCCAATGATGACAGTAGTGCCGGCGCTACTACTGGCCAAGCTTTGACCAACTGGGTGCACACGACCCCGCGGGGATGGCCTTCCGAAGATGTTGGGATGCTTTTCTTTTTCTACGGAAAGAATGGAGGGCCTGAAAATGGTGATTGATTTTTGTTTGATTGCATTTTTCAATTTTAAATTCCTTTATTCCATTTTAGGCATTTGCCAATGCGACCGACGCGGTCAATTTTCATCATCTGTTTTCGGCATTGGTTTCCCGATGACATTGTGCCATTTGAGCTGAGGAACAATTTGACGAGTGAACGATTGGCGCTGCAACGCTTTAAGCGACGCGGTGATGAAGCAGACGATGAAGCAGACTATGGCCTGTTGCTTCGTTGTCCAATTGAGCGCGACGAAGCCAAATGGGCCAAGTGGGAGCGGAAGGCGGCTAAGCGCGGTTGGCGTAAGCGGAATCGCTTCGACATTAACATCAACGACAGTGACATCGGAGACGGCGACGGGTAAGTTCCCGGATTCCATTAGGGTTTTTGTCGAAAGGAAAAATGCAATAAATGGTTAATTACTCAGTAAATTCCCTAACGTGCCCCCCGGACGTTACATTCGACTTTTGGGGTCAACTGGGTGCCAGTGTCGTTTAAGGTGCCATAACTCTTCTTAGAACCAACCAAAACTAAATAGATTTGGTACCAATCGAAATTTAGAAGTTAGCAGAAAATTAATCTTTAAAAAGTTATAGGGTGAAAAGGGGTCCCACCCAACTCATCCATACCCAATTCATCCATAGAACATAACTTGCTTCAACCTTAACCGATTCACAAAAACTTAGAGCCAATGATTTTCGGGGGTTTTCTGGCCATAACTTGTTTACTATTCGTCCAATTGCTAAGCTTTAACTTAATGTTAGCTTTAACTCTTCGAGATCTAGGATGAGATGGGTATGGATGAGTTGGGTTTACCCCGGTGAAAAGAGCGAAAAACTAAGTGTTTTTTTTGTTGTTGCTAATTTCGATTATAATTAAAAGTGCTCTAATTCACCTCGTTGATTTGAATACAAAAACAAAAGCAGCCAAATAGAGACCGGACTTAGGATCGATCAAGACCTCAAAAAATCTCGCATCGTCGATCGAGAATCTCGATCGGTCCGATCTCTAGTACCAAACTATTTTTTAAGTAATATATATAATACTTTTTTTTAATCGGTCAGAACAATCCGTCCATTTTCCTCCTACCACTCTTTCGAGAAAACTTACCTGATTCCCCTCCCCCCCCCCCACCCACGCCCATTTCATTTTTTATATTTCTATTTTCAGATTGCTTGACGAAAACGAAGGTCCGAGTGAGCCCAAAAAGAGAAAAAACTGAGGACGAGGGAATTTGGATACAAATCAATATTGAATAAACATTGAAAATGTCTTTCTTGGTTCAGAATTTTGATTGAATCAGTTTAATTCGATTTCTGCGCATTCAGCAACAGCATTTCTTTAACCGATCAAAGGAAGTAAACCTGATTTAATTGAATAAAAAGCATAAAGTTCATAAAAATTTGCGAAAATTCAAAACTTAATTTAGGATTTAAAAAATAAAGAAAATGAATGTGTAAACAGTAGAGACCAGCGGGCGCGAGACTCCCGCTGAATTGAGCCGCTTGGCTTTTTTCCCGAAATGATTCTTCTCATTTAGAGCTTTCGGCTTGCTTGAAATTGGGCTTTTTTTGTTATTATTTTGTTTGGTCTAACCAAAATTGGGCAAATAAATGTTGAGATGTACAGAATCCCGGATTTGGAATTCTTCGGGAACCAAAACCCGGGCTTTTGGCACCAAACCCGCCATTACCGATGGCCACCAACCTGTGGAAAGAATACAACGGGAACAAACGCCAGTTATAAGCCCCAATTTTACCGGGTTTTTTAATCGCAGATGCCAATTTAATACTGATCAGAGATCACACTGCTTATGATCAGACCAGGGGGTCAGTCTGATCAGGCTTCTCTGATCAGGTATTACAAAAATTTATGAATTTTGATCAGTGTCCCCAGGCGCCGTCTCTTCCCTATTTCCACGCAATTAGCCTAGTTGTTTTGCTCTCATTTGTCAGAGAAATGTACCCATCGTCAAAAGTTAAAAGTGTAAATTGTTTTGATACCCCCGGCCGATGTTTGGCCTTTTCCATTTTAATTGGGCAATCTGGCCGCGTCCCCAACACATTTTTGCTCAGAGTTTGCCCCATTCACACTTTGCATTTGCCCCCTCCCCGTCTTACATTTCCGTTTTCCTTTGTCCAACTCCCCCCCCCGCGGGCATAAGCCCACCCATTTGAAAATCCCGGTCCCGTCCTACTCTATGTAAAATACTAGGGTTGGACGGGACCGGGACCAGTACTGAAATGGTAATTTTTTTCATTTTGGTACTGAAATTTAAGTCCCGGTTTTTCAAAATTCCTTTAAAACCCCCTTATAATGGTCCCGGATTTTTACAAAATGATTTTTTTTCTTGTTTTTGTCCAGTGGTCCCGGTTTTTTTTGACCGGGACCAAATTTAGTCCCGGTCCCGGTTTTTTCAAAAGTCCCGGTCCCGTCCAACCCTATAAAATACCTATACAAAATATTGCTGACAAACGTCCGACGCCCAAAGAATCAAACGGCAGCAGCGCCCAAAGGGCGGAGCCCAAACGTCCACCACTCTGTCTTGGAGGTGATTTGAACTAGAGCCCGGCGGGAACGGGATTCCCGCGGGAAAAGTACGGGATTCCCGGTCCCGTCTTTTTTGCCAGGCGGGATTTTAACGGGAACGGGAAAAAGACGGCATTCCTGTCCCGTACTTTTTGAAAAGCCCGTTCCCGTTAATTTCTTGGCGAAATGTTTTCAAAAATTTAACAATTTTGGACCAATTTTCATCACAAAATGCTTAAAATTCCAAAATTTTCTCGGCGGCGCTTATCGGCACTGCCGCCCCCCCCCCAGAAGTTCTCAAAAAAACTTGTATTTATGAAAAATTCGAAATTGGGCAAAACGCAATTTTCTTAACAAAAATGTTAAAAATTTTCCCGACGTCCGGTCTTAGTCTGTACCAGGGATCTCAATTCGCCTTCTAAAAAGACACAAAAAGCTGCTAAAGCAGCAGATATCGCAGCCCTAATTAAAACAATGTTTTAGCAAAGCTTTTTATTGCCACAAATATTCACCGAATGAATGATGTCTTCAAATGAAGACTCAGCGTCAAATGATGACCAATTGTCGTAGGTTTTATTCCACAATTTTGATTATGTAAAAATTTAATTAGAAATTAGAAAAAAAAATTTCATTTTTTTTATTAGCTCCCCCGCCAGCCCAATTCATCCAATGGCTACGGATTGGAGTAATACAATGGACGCGCAGGAAGTGAGTGGCGGCGGCGGCGGCGGTGGGATCAGCAACGGAAGCCTGCACGGAAGCTTGCACGAACTTTCGCGTCCGAATTTGTTTTTGTCGTTTTTTAAAGTTTTATGATAAAAGCAGAGACCGCCGGGAATCCGAGGCTCACAAATATTTCTCAATTTAGGCTTCAAAATTTTTTAAGGGATTATAATTTAAATAAATTATTGAAAAAAAATTTACATTTTAGCTATTTGGGCGGACAGCGACTTGATTGGCGATGTTCTCTCCGTTGCGGGAGCGGTAATTTTTATATGGAAAATTTAATTAAAAAAACAAATGTTTTTTTAACATATTTAGGAGTCGCCAGCCGACGAAACGGCATTTGCCAACACATCCAATCGTTCCGTCTCTTTTCCTTTGGTAAAAAATGCTTCAAAAATTTTTTTGAGGATTTCGGGCGCAGACTTTTTTTTAGTACAAACGAGAAACTCATAAAAATTTGGACCATTATTACGAAATTTTTAATTTTACGCCGATTTTTGAAGGGTGCCTGCCGGTAACGGTTCTGTCCTAATTTAGAGTTGGAGGACAAACCCCCCGGTTTTTGGTTAAACCGAGTGGCAATGCTTTATAAATAAAATCCAGGGGGTTTCAAAGAAACAAAAAATGTTTTGTTGTAGTAAAATATGGTGTTTTTCTCTCAAATTTTGGTGATTTTTTTTCTCGTATTTTTGACGAAATTTCTTCAATTTTGGTTAACCGGGTGGCAATGCTTTAAATAAAACCCAGGGTTTTCAAAGGAACAAAAAATTTTGTTGTAGTAAAATCTGGAGTTTTTTCTTTTAAATTTTAGTGATTTTTTTTTGACGATTTTTTTTTAAATTTCAGAAACCGCATCCGCTAGGCTTAGCCGCTGCTTCGACAAGTGCGTCCACTGGCGCCGGTCTGTCGTTTGGACCGATGGAAAGCTTTGAGGAGAAAGGGCCGTTGGAATTGCCCACCAAAACGCGTCTCAAGGTTTTTTTAGAAAAAAACTTTTTTAAATTTAACTATTTGACCAAATTACTAAAAATAAAAGCCATCACTTCGTGGTTAAATTTTATTTGCACATAGTTTAGAAAAAAAATTCAGTTTCTTTTACAGAAAAAAACGCACAAACTTTTTCTTACAAAATTTGCTGGACGTTCAAATTAGGGTTCTGAAAATCGAACTTGGACCCGCGGGCGAACTTTGCCGATTCCTTGTATTTTGTACAAATTATGTCAAGATTATTTTGAAAAAAAATTGCATTTAGACCAAATGTTCGAATTTCAGTTTGATATTTAAATGTGCGCACGAATTGGTTTAGTTTCTGATTGCATAACTACTGAAAACCGTAGAAAAGTGTGGTTTTCTGACTTTTAACTTCCCCAATAATTAATAAAACCAATCCTTTAAAAAAAAAATTTTTGGTTAGAAATTTAAAGAAATGACAATTTCAGGTCCGTATTAAGCAGCTGAACATTGTGGGCGGTTGGCGTTGGATGGACGGCAAGGAGGACGCGTGTGGCATTTGCCGGACACCTTTCGAAACGTGTTGCATGGACTGCAAATTTCCTGGTGACGAATGCCCCCTGGTAATTTTTTATTTACAGAGCTTAGAAGGGTTGACTAAATTAGGAACCTGCAAAAATGAAAATCCTGGGATATGGAAATCGGGATCCGGTAGCTTAAAATCCGGGATTTGGGGGTAGGATTCCGTTAGAACCGGATCCCGGTCTTGGCAGTCAAAAAACGCTCCGGGGTACGGGACCACCGGGATTCCGTTACAAATCCCGGTATGAAAAAATTGCCCCACCCCCCTCCAGTAAAACCCCCAAAAGTTGTGGACTTTCTGCTCGGCATTTTTAAATTTCATCCTTTTGCACAATTTGTTGTTGTTGTTGTTCCCCAGGTGTTGGGCCAGTGCAAGCATCCCTTCCACATGCACTGCATCGTCAAGTGGACAAACACGCAAAGTGGCCAGAAGCCCGCCTGTCCGCTGTGCCGGCAGGAGTGGAAATTTGCGACGAATTGAAACCACCACTTCACAAACAAAATTTCATTTACTTTTCTGATCGCTTTTTGCACACAATTCAAAATCGATTTTCAATTTTTAAGTCATTTTTTGGATTGATCCATCACCGCACCATTCTTCTCGATTGTTTCTTATTTTTTGATAAATTGCCTTGATTTATAATGTAGCTAAAGGAAAATGTCACCATAAATTTACGCTTTGATGGTATTCATTTGAAAAAGCATCCTTTTATGTATAATTATTTTGAATTTTAACAACAATCAATAAATGTTGGACACTCCCACTCATTGATTACCCCTCGATGGCATAAAAATGCCAAATTTTGTCGCAGTTGTTGAGAGCCCTGCGCAAAGTGCATTTGGTGGCATGATTTGGAATGGGCGCCTGAGGACGAGGGAATTTGGATACAAATCAATGTTGAATAAACATTGAAAATTGTCGTTTTCTTGGTTCGGAATTTTGATTGAATCAGTTTAATTCGATATCTGCGCATTCAGCATTTAACCGATCAAAGAAAGTAAACCTGACAAAAATTCAAAACCAAAGCGAGACTCCTGCTGAATTGAGCCATTTGGATTTTTTCCCCAAAGATTCTTCTCATTTAGCTTTTGAATGGCATTTTGTTTGTTAAAAAAAGTTATAGACTTTTCAACATTTTAGAATTTCCAAAATTATCCGTAACAAATACTTATTGTAACAAATCGGAGAATTGTCCATTTGCGGCACCCATTCCTTTCATTTAAACTAGAGTTGGCCAGGACCGAGATTTTTGGTGGACCGGGGTCGTAAAAAATGCCAATTTTTTTAATTAAAATAATTAAGAATGTAATACCAATTTAAAAACGGCACGGGGTAAATTTTTCAAATGAATACGATCACATTCTAAATTTTAAATCCAATTTTAAGCTACAAAAATTATGCGTCAAAAATATTGATTATATTAAAGGTACTTTACGGTTATAAGACTCCAGAGGAAAAACAAATTTTAAAAATTAGGAAAACACATGTCTAGGGGTAATTAAGGGTGCTGATCACGAATAAAATAATTTTTTTTTGATCTGACGCCATTTGAACATTGGCCAATTGAGTCCCAGTGTAAAAGGGACATTTCAGTACCATTAAAAACCCGATAGGGGAAAAGTTAGACAGTAAGGTGGAAAATAGCAGCCAAAGTACCGCACACTCGACTACGGCGGCCAGTAGGTGGGGCGAGACTCCCGGGGCTCCGGAAGAAGTCCGCGCGTGACCCGGCTGGGGGTCTTGCGCGCGCCCGCTTCGCGGGTCCCCACGCGCTCGCCCCCCAGTGGCGCTCGTCAGACTTCTTCCTCCGCCCTCCGTCTCGCCCCACTACTTGTTCCGTCTCCGCATGCTCGCTGTTGGCGGGCCGTTACACGGCCTTTCATTTTATTATCCGGCTTTTGTTACTTAAAAGTGGCTTTTCCTAAATCCCGGGATTTTTGAAAAGATTTTTTATTTAAAAAATTGTCTAAAAATAGGTTATTTGATGCGCTGATTACGAATTCGTCAATAGAAAATCAAAATTGAGCATTTAAAGCGGTTTTTAAACCGGTTTAAAAGCTTGAAAATTAAGGAAAAACGAGAAAATTAAGGAAAAAGCACACTTTTGAGTAACAAAAGCCGGATAATAAAATGAAAGGCCGTGTAACGGCCCGCCAACAGCGAGCATGCGGAGACGGAGCAAGTAGTGGGGCGAGACGGAGGGCGGAGGAAGAAGTCTGACGAGCGCCACTGGGGGGCGAGCGCGCGGGGACCCGCGAAGCGGGCGCGCGCAAGACCCCCAGCCGGGTCACGCGCGGACTTCTTCCGGAGCCCGGAGTCTCGCCCCACCTACTGGCCGACGTAGTCGAGTGTGCGGTACTTTGGCTGCTATTTTCCACCTTACTGTCTAACTTTTCCCCTATCGGGTTTTTAATGGTACTGAAATGTCCCTTTTACACTGGGACTCAATTGGCCAATGTTCAAATGGCGTCAGATCAAAAAAAAATTATTTTATTCGTGATCAGCGATCCAAATTACCCCTAGACATGTGTTTTCCTAATTTTTAAAATTTGTTTTTCCTCTGGAGTCTTATAACCGTAAAGTACCATATTAAAATTGATGAAAAAAAATTTCGGTGGACCGTTTGAGCAAACAGTCAAAGTTGGATTTTGTCCCCAATTGGTAGGCGAAGTCGTAAAAATGCAAAAAATTCGATTTTTTGCTTGAACCATAAAAATTGCCTTTTGCTGCCCAATAAATGTTGGACACTCCCGCTCATAGATTTTTGACCCCTCGATGGCATAAAAATGCCATATTTTTAGAGCCGGTTGCCATATTCTGTCGCAGTTGTTGAGAGCCCTGCGCAAAGTGCATTTGGTGCCATGATTTTGACGGCGCTCAAAAACGCCGTAATTGGCGTAATCGGCGTCAGCGTCACTGGTTAAAATTTTTAATTTTTCAAAAATCCAATTTTTTTTTTAAATTAACATTTTTTATTGATTCTTAACACAAAAATCAGTCAACAACAAATCGGTCAAAATAATACCACCAATTAGCAGGCGTCAATTTGGGCATTATTTATTTCCACAATTTTGAGCTATAAACAATAAAAAGTGGAATGGCATGTGGAAAACAATGCGAAATGCAACCAAAAATATAATTTTTTACTTAAATTATGCCTGACTTTTCAACAAAAAAAAGCTTGTTCAGCAACATTTTTTTACACTAGTGACGCAAAAATGACGCAAAATGCCAGTGACGGCGTCGGCGTCATACGTCATGACGGCGCTCAAAAACGCCGTAATTGGCGTGACGTCCAGCCCTGTTCCCGAGCCCCAAGAAATTGCATATGATATAAATTGGGTGCGCTTCGTTACCCCCACCCCGCTCGGTTTAAAACCCATAACTCTGTTCTTATCAACCGAGTTATAAAATCTTAGTACTGCAGCGCCGATAAAAAATTAGGGTAAAGCGCGCAAATGGACAAAATTATGGAATGCCCGGCTAAGTCCTAACACTTACTATGAGTGCCAATGCCAATGATTCTTTTACCGATCAAAGAAAGTAACCAATATAAAGCAACAGAATTGTGAAAAGTAAATGAAAATTCAAAACCGAAATAAAAAAGGAAAGGCAAAATCGCGAAATGAATGAGTAAACAGCTCCAATTACTACTGGGCCCCAATCGTCACTTCCGTCTTTTCATTAGTTGATCACAATGGTCCTTAAAATATTTTCGAAAATTTAAAATTGACTAATTTATTCAATAATTGCGCTTATCGTAGACAGGTTCGGCTGTTATAAAAGAAGTGTCGTACTATTTGTCTATAACAGAAATGCACCGTATTTACCTTCGCTTAATAGGCTTCTTGTTTTGCGTGAGCTTTTGCTTAACCTCGGTGATGAACGTGTCGAGCTCCTCGCCAAATCCCTGTCCAAATGAACGTATTTCAGATTCCAAATCTTTTTTGTCCTTCTTCAGTCCAGATTGTTTAACTTTTTCATATTTCTTGCAAATGTTTATTGCATTTTCCAGAGGTTCTTGCAGTCGACGCTTCAAAAGTTCGTCCATTCCTTCGATTGGAAATTTTTTCACTCTTTCCAGCATTTTCTCAAATGTATTAATGGTGTCCTTGTCAATTCCCTGTACAACTAAATGAATCTTGGACGATGAACTTTCCAAATCTTTTTTGCCCTTCTTCAGTCCAGATTGTTTAACTTTTTCACATTTCTTGCAATTGTTTATTGCATTTTGCAGAGGTTCTTGCAGTCGACGCTTCAAAAGTTCGTCCATTCCTCCGATTGGAAATGTGTTCATGCTTTTCAGCATTGTCTCAAGTGTATTAATGGTGTCCTTGTCAATTCCCTGTGAATGAGTATTGGACGAGAAACTTACAAAAACATTTTTGTCCTTCTTCAGTCCAGATTGTTTAACTTTTTCACATTTCTTGCAATTGTTTATTGCATTTTGCAGAGGTTCTTGCAGTCGACGCTTCAAAAGTTCGTCCATTCCTTCGATTGGAAATGTGTTCATTCTTTTCAGCATTGTCTCAAGTGTACCAATGGTGTGAGACATTTGGGTTAGATGACCTGAATCCGATAACGAAGTTTTTAATTCGTGTGGAATTGCAGAGTTTGCAGAGTGGACAACTTTATAGCACGAATGCGCCCATTCGTGCAAATTTGACAATTCTTCTTCAGAATTTGCCAAAGTTCCGTTTTGAAGAAGCGAAGACAAAAGCATTACAAGCGCACAACGCAACATAAGCATTGCGAACACTTTCCTTTTTTTCTCAAAAATTTTTTCTAAATAATTTATATCTATCTGATCGTGATCAGCGAAATGGATTTAAAATGATGTGCTGACACTACTCACCGAAGGTTTATATTGCCTTCAAAAAATTTACGGGTTTCTTTGCCACGGTGGATTTGTTGGCATAATTTGCAATTGCCGCGCGGGCATGCCATCCCCAAGCCCCCAAGAAATGGCATATGATCACAAAAATTGGAGTAAAAGCGTGTAAATGCATTTGGTGGCATAATTTGCAATTGCCGAGCGGGCATGCCCTCCCCAAGCCCAAAAGAAATGGCACATGATCACAAACATTGGGGTGAAAAGCGCGCAAAGTGCAATTGGTGGCATAATTTGAATTTGCCGCGCGGGGATGCCACCCCCAAGCCCACAAGAAATGGCATATGATCACTGAAAGGCGCGCAAAGTGCAATTGGTGGCATAATTTGAAATTGGCGCGCGCGCGCGCAGGTGCCATCACCAAGCAGCTTTACTAAAATTGATTTTTTCTTATTAGGATTTACTTTACTAAAATAGATTTAACATTACTAAATTTTATTTTAACATTTTTAGAAAAAAGCCGGCCAAAACGATTAGAATCCCGGTTTTGTCCAATTCTAAAAGAAAAGGCGCTTATTTTGGGCAAAAACGTATAATTGTAGCTGGAGGAAAATATTTGTATATTACAATCATTTGCTGCATAAAATTATCGTCAAAATAGGCAAGGTGAATTTGCTTTTTTACAAAAATGCCACCATAAATTTACGATTTGATGTACACTTCTAACGCCTAAAAAGGGGGAATATCACTTTTGCTTCTTGAGCTCCTCCGTCAGTTCGGGCACCGCCTTGAACAGGTCCGCGACGAGGCCAAAGTCTGCCACCTTTTGATAAAAAATAGCCAGTCTTCAACATTTTAACAAAAAATTGGGACTCGAAATCAATTTAAAAGCAGAAGAACTCCTCCAAAAACTCGGGTTGTGTTACGAACTGTTGCATAACATGACATGCAAACGAGGCCTGTGGCTTCTAAAAAAGTGGCAACCTGAAAGATGGGCGCGTCTTTGTCCTTGTTGATGGCCACAATCAATTTGCTGTCCTTCATGCCGGCCAAATGTTGGATGGCACCGCTGATGCCCACCGCGATGTACAATTGCTGTAGGATGAAAACAAAAGGTTTCCCTTATGAAACCCCCCAAAATTTCCAGAAATTTTTTTAACCCCGATCCGGGTTAAAAGTAGGGTAGGCCGGGACCGGAATTTTTGGTAAAACCGGGACCGGGATCAACCGGCATCTCGAAACGGAACTATGATTTTTCAAAAAGCGGGATAATCTCGGCCGATCCCGGCCTACTCTAGTTACTGTAAAAGTAAAAAGGTTTGGCGGGCTCACCGGTGCCACAATTTTGCCGGTCTGGCCCACTTGCATGTCGTTTGGCACATAGCCAGCATCAACTGCTGCACGCGAGGCGCCCACCGCGGCGCCGAGCACATCGGCAAGCGCATAACTGTGAACAATTTTGATATGACAATAAACACAAAATTTGTTTTGATTTTTATTATAAAAATTGCTTAAATAAAAATTGTTTTCAAAATTATTTATGCCGTACAGCAAGCTGAAGTTGTCGCCCGACTTCAGCCCACGCCCGCCGCTGATCACAATTTTAGCACCCGACAACTCCGGACGCTCCGACTTGGACAGCTCCTGGCCCAGAAAGGCACTCAACTCGACGACATCGGCCGGTGGCGGTGAAAAGTCGGGCGCTGGAGGGGAAAACAGCATTTAGAAACCCGGCACGGCATGGCACGGCAGTGCCTTGCGGTTTAAAAATTAAATAAAAATTACGGACAGGACGAAAAAAAATCCCTACAAAAAAAATCCCTTCCACACTTTGGGGACACTTTTCCGGCATTCTATGGCCTCGAGGCCAGGGATGTAACAGAATGTCAAAAAAAAAAGTCCGGAAACCGGCATGCCGAACTCAAAAATGTCCGAAAATCCGGAATCCTGTTACATCCCTAGCCTAGGCGTACCCGAGATTCGTCAAAAAAAAACAACCCCCTTAAAGATTGTAGGTTTTCTAAAATACACAAGTACTTTTTGAATTAGCCCCCCCCCCCCGTATGGGATTGAACGTTTATCTTTTTTTAAATTTCTTGACGGTGCCTTAAACAATTTTGAGATTTCTTAACCGCGGAACTCTCGCAAAACCCCAAAAAAAATCTTCGGAAATTATTTTCCCATAACAAAAAAATTATCCGAAATTAAACTGAACGCAACCGCAAGGCGTTGCAGCAAAAAAGTCGGAAAACTTTTTTTTTAATGTTGAAAAGAGCATTTTTGAAACCTTTTTGCACTGCCGCGTTGCCTCCGTCGGCGGGCGCCGGCTCAAATGCCGTGGCACGGACCGTAATGAACTTTACGGGCGCACTGCTTTTCACCTAAAGAGATGGGAGCAGGGATGTATTTTGGATTTTATGAGGGGAAGGGGGCACCCATGCTCTGGCATCGTCGACCGATTTCACTTTTTTGGATTTTACCTTGAGGGGGTACCGAAAACATAATCGATCTTTAGGGGGATGCATTTTCCATTTTTATTGCATTTAGGCAATTAAAAAATGCAAAAATTTTTTGAGAATTCTGCTTCATTCCTGGGGGGGGGGGGAAAGGAGGGGGTCGGCGGTGCCGATTGGCACCGCCGAATTTTTTTTTAAAGTTTTGACCCAATTTCTTAAGGTCCACCCCCCTATGGTTTTTTATCGGCAAGGATGCTGGAAAATGCTAACAAAAAATTTGCCCAAATTTCATCAGGACGTTGGAGGAACACTCCCCGGTCCGAATACCATCCGAACGGGGGACCCGGCAACTCATTCCGAAGCGTGCCATGCCGGCTTTGGAGATGGCATCATTCCATGCCCTATAAGAAAGAATAAAAAAAGTAAACCGTGGCAATTGCATTCCCCGCATAGGTGGGCCGAGTGAATGTGTCGTCACCAATCACGGCACTTATCTGAATTTCAAACATTAAATTTTACGCCGATTTTCAAACAAATTTTTTTGTTTTTTTGGGAATGTTCAAAAAAAAATATTCGTTTATAAAAATCGTTTTCCGCTCTCAAACAGAAATCCGGCTTCAAAAATGGTCCGGGAACGGAACCATCAAAATATTCCGGAATCTTTGTCCCAAAAATCGCGGCACTTGCTAAATTCGAAATGCATTTTTTTTAAATTCCGCCTTTCTTGGGTCGCAAATTTTTTCAAAAACAACATAACAACAAAAAAAATTCCTAACCCACCTCGGAGATAGGCGACACGTCACACATGGCGGCCGCACGCGGCACCACCGCGCGCGTAAACGCGGTTGCAGTGGCAAGCACGTGCGAGGCGCCCAGCGAGCGTTGCACCGCGACCAGCACAGGCGCCACACGCTCCGGCAACAGCGCCTCGAACGAGGCGTCCTGCGCGAACAGTACTTGCTGAAAAATGGACAAAAAATCGGTTTGAAAAAAAGAAGCACAAAATAGAGGGGAAAAATTCTAAAAATCAAACAAATGCCCGGGAATTTTGGAGAAAAAGTATTATTATATGAAAACCGTTACATCCGCCTAAAAGTGACTTTTTTAGATGTATTGAATATGATTTATGAATTTTGCTAAAGTGCTCCAAAAACACCATTATGCAAAATTTCGTTCTGTTATTGCCTTTTTGATTAAAGAATGTTAGTCAAAATATGATTTTCAAAACATTATATTCAAGAAAATAAACGAAATTTATTTGTGCACCAAAAACTAAATGTTAAGAAACACCCGGTGGCCCTCCCTGAAAAATTTGCTTAAAAATTCAAAGAAAAAAACCTTGACGCCCGGAATTGTTGCGGCCGTCTTGGCCACTTCTTCAGCATTTTTGCCCGCCACGAGCAATGCAATGTCATGGCCCAACTTTTTGGCGGCCGACACGGCGTTCAGCGTCACCGGGTTCAGCTTCTGCTCGTTGTGCTCTGCCAGCACCAATGTGCTCGCCGAGCGAGGGACCTGAAACATTTTTGCAAAAATTTAGCAAATCCGTCGGTCCAAAAATTGTAAGTTTTAGTTATTATTTTTTTAAAGAATATTCAAAAAAAATTCCTCAATGCAAAACAAAACAAAAAAATTGTTGCAAAATTTGTATATAAATATATTCTTACATTTATATGCCGTAAAAAGGATGCAATTCTGGTGGTGGCCGCTGTTCTTCCGGGTGAAAACGCACTAATAAGCATTGAGTAATAGATGCAATTAAATCAGCTCTAAAAAGTCGTTCTTTATAAATTCGAGATTAGAAATGATCCAAAAAATCCCGGTTTATTATCAAATTTGGGTAAAATTGTCCAAAATTCTAAATTTAAGGCTTGTTTTCTGGGACTTTTTCAGTTAACGAAAACCGGTGCTTCTCAACCGAACGAAATTTCTAAGAAGTTCCAAGAATTTATTGTCTCGGGATTTTTTCAATTTTTTAAAAACAAAAAAAAGTGAACATAATGCCAATTCCCGTGCAATTTTCCAATTAAAAAATCCAAACAAAAAGAAAAGTAAAGCACTAATGCTCTGCCCTGCATTCACGATTTTTTTTAGAAAACCCAAAGAATTGTCGAGAAGTCCTTAATCATTTTGTTGTTTTGCTTAAATTAAACATTTTTAATTTGCTTTTAATTAAGCGTTTTGCTATTTCATTTTATGGCCTTATATGATGCGGAAAATATTGTTGGCAAATGCTTTGTAAGTTGTTTTGTTTTAAGTGTAAATTCTAGAGCCCGGAATTTTGAAAAATCCTTAGCCTTGGGGATTTTGGAAAACCTGGACCTGGTTTACTTGGACTAAAAGTGCAGGTTTTTTGGACTTCAGGTCCAGAGTGCTCTCCAACGAAAATACCTGAATTCCAGGAAAATCCAGGTCTGGTGGGACCCCCAGGTCCAGTCCTGGACTCTAGAAAATTCATTATTTCACAACATTTTTGCTTCAAAAAATACAAACTTCTTTTTTTTTGCCACTACAGAAGGACAAATACGTCGTCCTGAAGAAAATTGGCGAGGGCGGTTTTGGCCGTGTGTACCTTTGCGAGAATAAATATGTAAGCAGTCAACGCTACGCGCTCAAAATGATTCCGGTTTGAAATTAATATTCTTTCTTAAAATTACGAGAAAAAAGAAAGTTACCCATAAAGATTTATTTGGACGTTAAAATTTTTGTATAGATTTCTAACTACGGGGCTGAAGGACTTCCTTCCTAGTCTTGCTCGTTCCCGTTCAGCTGCGGGCCGGAGGCTAGCCCACCAAAAATCTTGAATTTATAAATTTCTTCTAAGTTTTCTTTGAACAAAAAAAACATTTTCCTGTTAAAGCTGGGAATTTCAACTTTTGAAATTTTAATTAAGTAATTTCTCCTAAAAATTGTTAAAGAAATTTTAGAGATTTTCCACGGCGCCTATCAATGTGAATTTTTTTCAGATGCCAAAGGCCGGACGGCAACACCACTCGGTGAACCCGAAGGACGAAATTGCAATACACCGGCGCCTGGCCAAGGAGAAGGGACGCCGTTTTGTTAAAATTTTGGACGACTTCGAGCTGGACGACGCGGTGTTCATTGTGATGGAATACTGCGAGGAGGGCAGCCTGAAGGACTTTGTCACCAAGCACAGGGGGGCGCCCATGCACATTTTGTTGGGTAAGGTTTGGAAAAAAAATTTTTTTTTTTAAATCCCAAATTAAATTGAATTGGTACTAGAGCGTTTTTGAACACCCGAGTGTTTCGAAACCTCTGACAATTTATTACTTTTGATAAGGTCGTCGTCGGGTCTTGGATTGGATTTCCCGGGAGTTCCAGTCCCGGAAAAAAATTGTTTTGAAGACTTCAAGACCAAGAACCCGAAATTTTGGAGTGGCGACACTTTTTAATCGATTGACAGATTTTTATGTAACATTTTTGTTTACAGCAACCGATATACTGCTTCAACTCGTTGATGCGCTGAAGCTGATGCACAACAACGACATCATGCATCGCGATTTGACGGCTGGCAACGTCCTGGTCAAGGAGATCTCCCGTGGCGAAGACGGCAATGTCAAACGGCTCCATGTGGTATAAAATTGGTAATAGTGTGCTTTGTTCCCCCCCCCCCATTTTTCAAAAAAAAATCAAATATTTTTCAAAAACTATTAAACGATTTTTCTAGGGGCTAGGGGTATTCAAGGGCGTAGATTCTGAATCTGACATTTATTTTAAACAAATTTTAAACCCAGGGACTTGAATTCGAATAATTTTTTGAAAATTCAATTTCAAAAAATCTATTTTGGCCTAGAAATTGTTTAAAAACACAAAATTACAAAACGAAAAGGCAAGTAAAGCTCGAAATCATGCTTTTTGAAGGATTTTGAGGCTAAAATTGGTTTTTGAAAATTTTTAATTTTCAATTTGTGCCTGGGATTTGTGGGGGAGTACAAAGCACACCATTACCATAAAATTTTAACCGATTTCCCAGGAAAATTTTTAAACTTGCAAAAAAAATTTTTTTGTTAGAAAGTCACCGACTTCGGGCTGTCCAAGCGCGATGTGCAAGGCCAACTGCGTACTATGCTTGGCACACCGGCCTTCATGGCGCCGTAATTTTTTCAAAAAAAAAAGCACAACAATTTTGTACCAAATTAATGGATTTTCAGCGAAGTTTTTCGACAGGTTCTATTTTATTGCTTTAATCAAAATGTCCACAAACAAAATTTTGATGAAAATTTAAGAATTTGGGTCTACCAAAGGCTTTTATATTTTTTTGTTGTTGATTAGTTGGTAATCATTAGTTTTTTGATGGACTCAAATGTCCGTTCTCAACTTTCCACTGTTTCAGCGAAGTCCGCGCCGGCAAGTACACAATGGCCGCTGACGTGTTCTCCCTGGGCTCCATTTTCTACCTATTGCTGACGCGCAAATATTTGCCGGGCGTTGCGACGGCTGATCAGCTGCAGCAGCAACAACAACGGAAGCAACAGATTGGTTGGACTAAAAAACGCCAAACAAAAAAAAAATTTAGGTTTTTGAAAAGGGGTAGTCCGATTTTTTTTTTCAATTTTTCCAATATCTCCGAGGAAGAATTTTGCACTGTTTCTTTTTTGTCCAGATTTGCCGGGCCGCCAATTTTCCGGGTTTATTCCCGAAATATTTTTTGTTAATTCTACGCATTATTTACTGCACATTTACCCCCCCCCCCCCGTCAGGAACAGGAGGCCATCATCAGCAACACGTTCAGCTGCAACAACAGCAGCATGTGGATTTGGAACTCATTTGGGGCATTGTGTGGAAGCTGAACGAATCGGTGCGCGCGCTGCAGACCGATGCCAATGTCAATGTGCACGGCTTCCTCAAGTCTTTCCTGGTCGGCCTGCTGTGCCGTGAGAACAACCGCATAATGCTGAATGGTTGGACTGCCTTTTTTGGGGGGGGGGGAGGGGTTGTACTGCTCGCCGCCGGTAGGGCTCGAACTCACCTAACACAAATTGAGGAGTTCTCTCTGCCTGGCAATTTCTGAAACTTTGCATTTTACCCCGAAACCCCAAAGTGTGTTAGGTTCGGAACAGAAAACCGAATTCAAAAATAGAATCGGGTTTTGGTCGATTCGGCTTATTTTGTCTCTAGCATCTTTTTTTCGGTCCATTTAAGCTTTTAGGACAGCTCGGCGTGTTGCCCTAAGCGTCGCCGAGAAAGATTTGAATTTGTTTTAACGAATTTAGTTGACAAATTCGCAGTGGAAACAAATTGTTTTTTCATTTCATGACGCACCTATTTTTTGCAGAGATTGATCGTTGCGATTACATCATGTGGTACCGCATGAATCGCAAGCTGTTGGACCCGGAGTTGGACGAGCTGTGCTGCTCCGCTTCAATCAGCGGAACGCCGGCGGGCGGCAGCGGTGGCATCGCGGCGGGCGGTTACGGTAGCGGCGGCGCCGGCGGAGTGCGACGACTGAGCCGAAGCGGTGGTGTCATCGGTGTTGATCAGCAACAGGTACGCGGCGGTGCTGGAGCAGTACTCGTCGACATCAACAGAGACTCAGCACTGGGCAGCGATGTGAGTGGCAACACATGTCGCTGTCAAATCAGCAGTGTTTATTCAATAAATTTTGTTATTTGATCAGAATTGGATTTTGATTTGATTTGATTTCTGAGCATTTTGCTCGGACCGCGAATTTTTGATATTTTCTTGATCGGAATCTCTATCGGTAAAATTTATTTGAAATTTTTTGATCAATTTTCAACCTGGGCTCTAATTTAGCGTTTTCGATCGGTTTCAAGTAGGGTTGCAGCCGGGGGGGGATCCCCGGTCAAACCGGGGACGGGGATACCGGGGATGGACAAACCGGGGATCCCCGTTTTCGGGGATGAGCAAACCGGGGAACGGGGATCCCCGTACGGGGATGGGCAAAATCCATCTTTAGGGGTGCATTTTTTGAAAATGTAATTTTTTAGGGGACTTTTTTAAAAAAATCGAAATTTTTTCAAACTAAAATGCACCCCTAAAATAAGATTTGTTTATGGCGAATATGCACCCCAGAGATTTAATTTCTTGGGAAGGAGAGCCCGACGGTGCCGACAGGCGCCATCGGGAAAATTTTTTGAGTTTTGGACTCAATTTGTTCAGAGTTTGCCATTTTTAGCACATATTTTGGCATATAAAAACATACATATTTTGGGTTTTTTAGCACATATAAATCCGGGCCTAGTTATTAGCTAAGAAAAGTTGGTCGAGATTTTTTTTGTAAAAGAGCGTACAGATAAGGCTATTAATATTAAAATCAAAAAAATTATTTTTTTGCGCGCCTTTTAATTAAAAATATTTGTTACTAAAATATTCTTTTATGGGAGAGCGCACGCGACAGAACCAGAATAAAAGTCAAAAAATTATTCGCACTTATGCGGGTTCGAACCCAACACAAATACTTAGACTAGCGGTCAAGACACACCACTAAGACATCAAATCACTTGTGTGCTTTACCTAAAAAGGATAGAAATTATTTGTCAAAAAGTACTCTTAAACAAAATTCAAACAGTACATGAATAAATCATTAAAATTCCTGATCTGATGTCTATCTTTAGGGGTGCATTTTCATCCCCGTCCCCGGCGGGGATGGAACCGGGGATCCCCGTTTTCGGGGATGGACAAACCGGGGAACGGGGACGGGGATGAGAATGGCCGGGGATCCCCGGTTTTCCCCGTCCCCGTCCCCCCCCGGCTGCAACCCTAGTTTCAAGTCCGGTCCGGGTTTTATCTTTACTACAAGAGAATTTTGACATGCTTTATTTAATCTCGTGGTCATATCTTTATTTTGTCATATTACTGAATCAAATTTAATTGGGGGTTTAAATCAGATCAATTATCAGAGAGTAAATTTCATTTGAGTCCAGTTTTGGGTTGGCCAGAACACACATTTAACACCGACATTTTACACATTTCCAAAAGCTTTCTTTTCACAGAACCCGAGTCGAAGTGGCACCAGCCGTTGTCGCCATCCCCAGCTGGACGAGACGGGACGGTGCCGAACATGCTCATATCGGTGAGAGTTGGGCGCCGTAAGTTTCAACATTTCTTCCAAATTGCAGTCCAACTTGTTCAAACCGTGCACCCAGCCTGATGGACTCGGGCCGTCCAGTAGCGGTGGCATCGGCACGGGTTGCTCTACCTTCTGGTCGCTTTGAGGTGGAAACATGCCCTTTTTTGAAACTTTGAATTTGCCATTTTTTGCTATTCAAATTTTGAGCGACCAAAGAAGTTTTTTTGAAACGTCCCAACTTTCCCCATTATTTTGGTCATTTACCTTTTTCAGAAAATGATCAGACTCTGATCTGATTGGTCCTTCATATTGAATTGCCCAATTGTTTTATATTTGGATTGGGACAGAATTTCCAAAAAAAAAGATTGTGATGAAAAGTCAGTACTTGGCGCTGAAAATTGCGTTGACATTTCAGCGCAATGCATTTTTTCCCACCCACAGAATGCGTTGCCTGTGGCAAGGATAGCGCCTCCGGCCTCCGCCCTTTCGGCGCCCGCCACCACCAATGCCCGGGGCAAGGAAAACATTCGTCCACCGCCGGCGGCGACATTAACAAATTCGGCATCGCCTTTGCGAACAACGACGACGGACCGCTCTCCATGGCCGTTGCCGACCACTTTGCATCTCCAAAACTATGTGGGCCTCAACGAGATGGGAAGGGTGCGCGAAGAAAAATAATTCTTTTTTTTGACTAATTATTTAAATCATTTTTAAGTGCTCTTTTTGTCGGCCCGGCTCGACCGCGGACAAACTCCATTTGGCTGTAATTTTTGAGAAAACTCACTCAAAAAAGGACAACACCGTGGAGTGTATTGTTGAGCTGTGGCGCACTGTTAACGGGACGGCACAAGAAGTGTGAAGAAAGAATGAAATTTTATTGTTTTTTAAATTAATTAAATTTAATCTATTAAGTGTTAATTTTTAATCATTTTTTGAATTTGTTTAACTTTATTTTCCTAAATTCAGTTACGCCTGTCCGAGCCGATCAGCAGGTACATTCCATGTCCGGCCAGAGGCGACCCATTTGTGAAGAAAAACGACCGCGCCGAACTGTTGGCCAGAGCACGAAGGTGTGGGGCTTGTTAGGCAAACAAAAAATTCAGTAAAAAACGATTATTTTTTTCTTCCTCAAATTGTTTAGTGCGGATGAGTTGGGACCATCAGATCAGCTGGCACGAGTGGCATACGGCACGCTTTGCGGCTTCTACCGGCTGGCGGAGAGCAAAATCAACCAGGCCTATTGCGAGGAGGTAGGGAAAAGGCACCTCTCTTAGTCTTGATCAGAAGCCATGATCTCTGATCTGGCGTTATCCGCTATTCGTGATAAATTGGCATGGCGATTAAAAAGCATGGCCAAAGATTTGGGCTTTATGACTATGGTTCAGATAATCGGTTGGATCCGGGCGAGTACTTTTTTGTTCGGGTATTCGGAAATGTGCCGGGCTGAGCTTTTAAAATTACGAATTTTATAATGTTTGCTCAAACTAATCCCTTGGTCTGATCAGAAGCAGTGATCTCTGATCTGGCGTTATCCGCTAGTTCGGGATAAATTGGCAAGTGACAGCGATTACAACCTGGTCAAAAATTTGGGATTTAATGAGTTGTTATGACTACATATATGATCCCCGTTTGTATTTCCTTTCCACAGGTTGTCGGTGATCGGAAATGGCGGTTGGAATTGCGATGGAACGGCTTCGTCAACGTGTACGAAGGGGCGCGCACGGCGCGCGAGTTGGACTTGAAGCTGCTCACCAGGCAAAAAGCGGAGCGGGGCCAGTTCGAAGAGGTCAAGGGGGCCGACCCGTTGAGCAGAGGTGAGCATGAACAAATATTGACAAATCGCTATGCCAACAATTTTGTACTGTTGATCATGATTTTTTAAAAATTACCGTATTTATGAAAATGGGTGGGGGTGCAGAATTTAATTTTGCTAAATTTCAAAAATTTGTTTTGGCTCAATTTAATCCTCCGATTTTAGCGGATCAGTCCCGTTTGGAGGAGCTGGCGATCTTATTGCGCACGGAGGTGAACCAGTCGGTGAGTCGGCGGGGCGGGCAATCAATGGAACTGCAGAAAATGCCATTCCCGTGCTGCTTGTAGGTGTGGAGGCGTCGTCAGTTCGAATCCGCTGGAGGTGGCGGCCAAGCGCGCAATGTCCGCTGCACCATTTACACCCGCGGCTACACATAGCGGCGGCGGCAGCAGCTGCACTGGAACAGTTCATTGATGTTCTGTTGGTGGACAGCGACAGTTGGTGTTGATTGATTCTCGCAATTTTGATTCTTCCCTTCCGTTTTCTGCTTTCTGTTTAGGTCCCCCCACTCCCATGCCGTGCATGTGTATTATATATTATTCTTTCGTTTTGTTTGGCTAACATTTTGGTGCCAAAAATCCTAAGTGATTGGCAATTTATAAAGTGAATCATTTTTCGGTACAAATCCGGATTCTTTTAGACCAAACAAAATGATAACAAAAAATGCCGTTCCGTTGTGATCTCCTCACCCAACACACAATTTGAACTCAACAACCTTTCTTCCTTCCGCCTTCAATATCTTTCATTGCCCAAAATTGCAATCTTTTTGTTTTGTTTCAACGTATTTATTTGTTCGCACAATTTTTTTTTGTCTCGCAAAATGTGCCACACTTTTTTGAAATAAAAACGATCTCGAGCATGCTTTTAAAGCCCGAACTTGATTTTTGAGAAATACTTTATGGTTTAGCTTTTGCTACGTATAAGTATTTTTAAAGCGGTTGAGAATTTCTGATTTTTTTATATGCTATACTCCTATCTGAGTAGAGCATTTTGATAGGTCAACTGTCGCTGTAACCGGCGAGATAAAAATCTTGAAACCGTTTAGCTCAGAATTTGTGTGTTGACTCAGAAATCGCTGGAATTGGCGGGTGCACTGAACAGCTAGCTAGGCTCATTGATGTTCTGTTGGTGGACAGCGGCAGTTGGTTGGTGTTGATTGGTTCTCGGATTTTCATTTCTTTTCTACTCCTGTTTAGATCCCAATGAATTTTATATATTATTCTTTCATTTTGTCCAACATTTTGGTGCCAAAAAAGGGATTCGAATTGTTTAGGACGATTTTCCAAATCCAGTATTCCCGCTGTCTCAACGTTTAGTTGTGGAATTTTGGTCACCATTCCGTTAGACCAAACAAACATTTTTTTTGTCTCGCTTAAAATGTGCCACAATTTTTTGAAATAAAAAACGCGAAAGTCTCGAGCAATCAGGAAAACAAATTATATTGGAAAGAAAGCAACAATTTGAATGTTTAGTCTGTCAATGTCTTTTTTTGCGCGCATTTTAATTACAAAATATTGAAAAGTTATTTAAAAAGGTTATTAATGGGGGAAAAGTATGTGACTAAAGGCAAAACAGTGCTTTCACTCAAGGGTGTGAAAAGACAACCACTGTGGGACACCGATCCAATTAGGGGATTCACCTAAAAACGGAGGTAAATCTTTTGTCAAAAAGTACGTCTCAAACAAAAGGCGGGGATGAGACCGGGGATCCCCGGTTTTCCCCGTCCCCGCCCGGGAACAACCCTAGTTTGAATATTTCCTTCCAAATTCCGTCGTTCTCAGTTCTTTCTCTTTGGGCTCACTCGGGCCTTCGTTTGCGTCAAGCAGCCTGTCAAGCATTCTGAAACAGGGATGTAACCGGATGCTAAAAAAAGTCCGGAATCCAGCATGAGTGCGGAATCGGCATGCCGGACCCAAAAAAGCCCGGAAATCCGGCGTGCCGGACCCAAAAAAGTCCGGAAATCCGGCATGCCGGACCCAAAAAAGTCCGGAAAAATTTGATTTTTCAATTTTTTTGATCGTTTTTCCGCCATTCAGCGATGCAGTTTTTGGACGATTTTTCTTAACAAATTCCATCAAAAATTCAAAATTTTCTTCGGCCCCACCTCATATGCCAAATTAATTCCCAGATGTTTCGCCAAAGAGCACGGAATCCGGTATCGGTTACATCCCTGGTCTGAAAAAACTTTTGTTTCCCTGATATTATATGATCAAAACTCCCCTCGTTGAGACAAATTGAATGATACCAAAGTTTTTGATTAGGAAACCACTGGTTCAAATGTATTGTTTATTCTGAAAATTGTCTGAAATTATGTTATTTGGTGGGTGCTAGGTCGTTTCCTAAATTCCGCCATTATGGGCGTTTCCTAAATCCGCAAGGGCGTTTCTAAATCCGCCAAATACACTTTACGAAGTAGTTTTAGACATCATAACTTTATTTACACCGGACTAAATCACTTATGTTTTATACCATTGGAAAGCTCTAAATGAGTAGAAACTATATGTAAAACTAAACTAAGCTGTAATTCAAAGTTTAAAAAAGTTATGATCCGAAAACCACGAAAAAGCCCGATTTTTGGCAGTTTTAGCTTATAACTTTTTTTACACCGCAATAAATCAGTTAAACCTTATATCATTGGAAAGCTCTAGATGTGTAGAAAAAGCAATACAGCAAAGTTGAAGTGTTTTGATAAGTTTCTAAAACGTTATAAGCTAAAACTGCCAAAAATCGGGCTTTTTCATGGTTTTCTGATCATAACTTTTTAAAACTTTGATTAGCCGCTTAGTTTAGTTTTACAAATAGTTTCTACTTAGAGCTTTTCATTGTTATCAAACTTAAGTGCTTTAGTGCGGTATGAATAAAGTTATGATGCCTTAAACCACTTCATAAAACGTATGTGGCGGATTTAGGAAACGCCCTGGCGGATTTAGGAAACGCCCATAGTGGCGGAATTTAGGAAACGACCCAGCACGTATTTGGTGCACTGATTACGAATTTATCAATAAAAAAAGAATTGAGAATTTAACTCGGGTTTTTTCATAGTGGCTTAGGCCTAAGCCTAATGACCCCCACGTCTCCAACTTTTCTCCAGTTATTCTATCCGGCTTTGAAGTTACTTAAATCGTTTTTTCTTTAATTTAAAAAAAATTTCAACCGATCCAAAAACGTTTAAATTATCAATTTTTATTTTCTATTTACAAATTCGTAATCAGTGCACCAAAGTGGATTCCTAATCTCGAAATTCTGATACCATTCGCTTTCTCTCGACAAGAGGAGTCGATTGATATCAGGAAAACCAAAAGTTTTGATATTTATCACCTTTTCCGACAAAATCACTAATGGACAAAATCCTTAATAATCCAAAAGCGGATGAACACACTAATTAGGTAATAGTGATTTCGTCCGCTTTTGGATTATTAGGTATTTTGTCCATTAGTGATTTGTCCTGATACGCTTTTTATAAGAAGGGGGGAGGGTTGAGTGCAATTTTTGAAAACATCTTATTTGTTGAAAACCTAAAGGATCCCCCATATGGTTTTGCATTAAAAAAAACTCATACCCTCGTCTATAATAGTGCCGAAAAACGCCCAAAATCACTGTCATTGAACCTAATGTAGATGCGATTCCACTGCCGACTCCAATCGAACTCGGCCGCCTCCTTCTCCCACTTGGCCCATTTCGCTTCGTCCCGCTCAATTGGACAACGAACCAACAGCCACGCGTCTTTGTCAAACCGTCCTCAACTCCAATCGCTCCCCCGTCAAATTGTTCGCCAATTCGAATGGCACAAAGTGTTCAGGCCGCAAACATATGATGAAATTGAGAGGATCGACCGAATTGGAAAATGCCGAAAATGGAATAAAGGGAATTTAAAATAGACAATTCAATAAAAACAAATTCAAAAAAGCGAACCAGCTTGAGTCCTTCCATGCTTTCCCACCAAGGTCTGCACTTTCAACACCTTCGGGGGTTCATCCCCGCGGGGCGTGTGCAACCATTTGGCCAATGCTTGTTCCGAAGAAGCGCCAGCACTATCAGCGGCCGGGAAATTCGGGAAAAACATAAACGGAATGGATCACTCGGAGTTGTGGGCAATCGCCGAAAACGGTTGGAGAGAATTGGCGCAAGTGGTCGAGATCGGAGGAATGCATAATAAATGCGCAAATGTTGTCATTGATCACTGGCCAAATCCGGTGCCAAATGATCTCCCAACAGCGGGTTTGGGTGTGGGGTGTTCCGATGCAAAGAATGATCTCTTTGGAGTCGAAAAGTCGGCGAATGCTTTGGAGAAATTCGATCACACTTTGGTCAATGTACCTAAAAGTATGTAAAATTGAACAAACTTTGGAATAACTACTTAATATGGTCACAACTAGGGTTGGACAAAACCGGATAATCTGGAACCGGTATGGGAAAATTTTGGATAAAAATTATCCGGTCTTGAACGATGACAGCTAAATTATGCTGGATTCGGGACCGGTATCCGGGTGTTTTTGAGGTATCCGGGAGACCCGGATAATATCCGGTTTTGTCCAACCCTAGTCACAACTCAAAAAAATCATATTATACCAATCGACTCCTCTCTAAGGATAATTTTTAGAATAAAACAATTTCTTACTAATTTTGACCAAAAGGCCCCCCCCCTATGGTTTTTGGCCAACTTTGAAGGGCCATAACTTTCTTCATAGTTGAGTCCGCGCAAAAATTTTTGCAGATTTGTTTGTTAGGCTTAAAGAGGAGTCGATTGGTATATGGTTTAACAGTTTTTGAGTTGTGCCCATATTAAGTAATTGTACCCAAACTTTTAAGGCTTTCAAACAAGTTAAACCGACAATAATGACCTTATGTCAATGCATTCAAATCCGATAACATTGTCGGGAAGCGGCTCTTGCGGAATTTGCAGCTGACGCTCGACTTTATGGCCATCGCGTTTGACAATCTCAGCGTCATTTCCGTCCTTTAAGCGACGAATTTCCAAATTGCCCAACGACCATTCCCTCAATTTGAAATGCGCGTCCACTAAACGATCAAATCGATCGCTGATCAGTGCCACTTTTAGGGCGAGCACAAAAGGGCCAAAAAATGCGAAGACTCCAAACAAAACGTCGTCACAAACGAAACTGAAAATTTGCAACAACAAAAAAAAAGAAGCTACTTCAAGTCAATGATGCCCAAGCCTCCGAATTTTTGTTCAAATATGTAAAAAAACTCACACTTCTTTCAACCGTTTCGCCACTTTCTTCGGATTGTTAGACATTTGTTTTTGTTGAAGCAAATATGATTTTTTGAATTTTGAGAGTAATTTGTTAAGAAAATTGGTCCAGCACTATAGCTTGACGCAGGAAATGGGCGGAGGTCAACTGCGTCCCAGCCAACTGGGTCCCGCCAACTGTTCCCCGACCAAAAAGGGTAACTCCGTCAAAAACAAAAATGTTCACAAAATGACTTTAAGTAATTTTGTAAAACAAAATAAATGAATTCAAGTGTTCATTCGGTTAATACTGGAAATTCCTATAACAAAGGAAGATATTCAGGTGTCCGTGGAGTTTCGGAATGGAATTTGGTGGGTGGGTAGTAGGGCTGCTCAAGAGTCTCGGTCTCGAGTCTCGAACCGCGAAATTTCTCGGTTTTTATTGGGTCTTGGTCTCGACTTTCGGGTTTTTAGTCTCGGAAAACCGCACTAAATCATTTATGTTTTATACCAATAGAAAGCTCTAAATGAGTAGAAACTATTTGTAAAACTAAACTAAGCAGTAAATCAAAGTTTTAAAAAGTTATGATCAGAAAACCACAAAAAACCCCGATTTTTGGCAGTTTTAGCTTATAACTTTATTCAAACCGCAATAAATCACTTAATCCTTATACCAATGGAAAGCTCTATATGAATAGAGAAAGCATTACAGCAAAGTCGAAGTGGGTTGCTAAGTTTGAATAAAGTTATAAGCTAAAAATGCCAAAAATCGGGCTTTTTTGTGGTTTTCTGAGCATAACTTTTTTAAACTTTGATTTACTGCTTAGTTTAGTTTTACAAATAGTTTCTACATATTTAGAGCTTTCTATTGGTATAAAACATAAGTGATTTAGTGCGGTGTAAATTAAGTTATGATGTCTAAAACTATGGATGCAAATTCCAAGTGGAATAAACATTTATCCGATTGATATGTATCAGAGATGGCACCGTGAATAAAAGATAAATGTTTTATTATCCAAATGCGAATTCTAACTGTTTTTTCACAATTTAAAATGTTATCAAAATTAGAGATCGGCGGGAACGTGTTTCCCGTGGAGAAAGTGCGGGAGTCCCGTTCCCGCACGTTTCTTCCCGAGCGGGATTTTTGCGGGAGCTGTAAATCTCATGTGGGATTCCCGTCCCGCACTTTTGAAAAATTTTCTCTCCCGCAATTTTTTATTTTACCGGAAATATTTGAAGATTTACATATTTGAAAATTTATTATTGTGAGTAAGAGTATGTGAGCAGAGAAAACAATAAACGTATCGTAACATATTATCCCGGAAATGTCTGTTAAATAGATAAATTTATTTTTAATTTTAATTCCACCAACAAATCCAATTTACCCAAGTTTATTCATAATCGAAATTAAAATTTTTTGAGATTATAGTGCATTCCCGCGTTTTCAGGACGCAACTCTTCCTCAGATCACTCAATAAATTCGACCGTCGCGGAAGACGCTCAATTTCAGCATTTGATTGTTTGAAGTTCTGAGCACTTATCGGATTTTTTGGATAATTAGAGTTTGGACTTGAGGACTGATCGAGATTTCGATGGAGAATCTCGAAAAATCGCGAAAAATATTAAACGATCAAGATTTATTTGAGATCACTGAAAATCTCATCAGGAAGCTTGAAAATCCTGTAAAAATTCGTCAATCAAGATTCGGTCGAGAATCTCGTCGAGATTTACCGAGATTTCGATCGAGAATCTCGATCGGTCCGCTCTCTAATTCTAATAGTGTGTTGCAAATGGAAATCATATCGCTGAAGCTCCTAGTAGATAAAATCTTTGCAGAACTCACATTTGCGCAAAGCTCCGTTCACCAGGGTTATTTTCGGTCGAACTACAGTAACCCCGCCTATGTGGCCTATACGGTGACGCTTGAACAGTTTCACACACACATCAGACGGCAATCCTCGCGTATGGTTTTATTAAACGCCAAATAAAAGACCGGAGGCAATCCTTGGGATAAACAAGATTAGTTTAAAAATAAAAACAAGACAGAATTGCCGATACCATGAACGTGTAACCTGAATCAAAAAAAAAATCAAGAATTTGTCAAGTGTTTTTGACCAAGCAAATTCGGCAAGGGTGATCATCCACTGGTTGACTTCGTTGTTTTGCATATAAACGTAAAGAGAGCCGGTCAAAGGGTAAATATCTAATAAACCAAACAAAATTATACAAAGTGATCAAGGATCAGTTTAAAAGTGATCAAAAAAACAATGACCCGAATTTGCACTGCGTCCATTTCGGAGAGGACAGCGCCAAACTGTCGGCGGCTCTTTCGAACGTCGTAAAAAAGTTTGGCGGCAAATATCAGATAAATAAGCGGGCTCAGAAATGCCACAACAATGTCATGCTCTTTGAACAGCCAGGGTTCGTACTTTAATTTTGGGCATTTAAATAAATTTAATCAAAATATATATTTTGTTTAAATATTTATCATTTTAAATGCGTCTATTTAATAAATTATTTAAACGAGAAAGAATTCGTTGTTCTGATCACCTCTTGTTGATGATCACCGGTGCGATAGCCAACAAATGGGTAGAAGAACCAGGCAAAGTAAATAAAATGTGCGAGAAACGGGGGGAGACGAGATCGACACAGCGATTAAATGCCAAAATCTTTAAGCCATAAGCATTAAATTCAATTTACCCGTCCCATTAAACCGAGGTGACAACTATACCAAATCAGCAGTAGTTTCGGCACTCCAGAAAGCTTAAAATAAGAAAATAAAAGGTTATTTCACAAAAAAACGTTTTTAACCTGACACTGCTAACCCCACAAAATACATCAGTGTCGGATAGGAGCAGAAAACGGCACCGCGCAGATTGGCCCAACCGCAGAAAAAGCCGGGAGCCCACAATATAGCCAGATCAGTCATGCCGATGTAGAAGAGCAACTTGTAGCAGGAGTTGTCCCGCATATGCTTCCAAATGGAGTAAATGCACGGCACGTACAGAACCTTCATTGATCAGATTAAATGATTAGGCCACGATCAGTAATCTCACATAATAAATGGCACATAACACACAAACAACGATTGACTCCGACACAAACTGTCGACGCTTTAAAACCTGTGGCAAAAGTACCAGTACATTTCGAACGCGTGATTATTAAATTTGAATAATATTTTTAAGCAACTCTTTTTCTCCGTTGCCATGCTTACATTTTTAGACAGAATGATTATTGTGTATAATTGCAATGTATGGCGTGCATTTGCTCGCATACCAAAGTCCAAAAATCTGTTGGGAGGGAGGGGGGGGGGGGGGGGGGGGGGGTATAATTAAAAGGGGGTTTCAAATGGAGGGGGGAGGTTACTACTTTCTTTCAACCCTTCAATTATCGACATTAAGAGTTTTGAGCATAACAAACATGATTTTTTTGAAACAAAATTTTATTGTGCAAACACCTCTCCAGTTCTGGATGAAACGGGACAACTGTGTCGTCACCTCAAAAGGAGGAGGGGGGGGGGGGGGATCCGGACCGGAAGCGGATTTTTTATCCAAAACGAATTGTATTGAAACGAATTCGTGAATTAGTGGATAAATACGTGCCCGGTGATTTCGTCAGTGGTTGATTTCGTCAGTGATTGATTTCGTCAGTGATTGATTTCGTCAGTGTTGATTTCGTCAGTGATTGATTTCGTCAGTAAAAAAATTGAAAAAAAAATTGGACATACTACAATTTTTGAATGATTTTCAACGCAGAAATTATTCTACTTAAACTGTGCCATCTATTGCAACTTCCTCTGTAATTTCGCAGTCTCAAAATTGTGAACAGGAGACGATCATGCGCTGCCTTTGCAAATTTTGGTTGTAGATCCAACAATTGATCAGGCACAAGAATGTTAGTGGGAGAGCATCCAAACCGACATCGCCTTCCTCAAATTTCATTTTCAAATGTTTTCTTTCTACTTTAAAATCATGCTCTTGATGTTTCCTTCGATCGCGGGATTCTCGAAATCTGCCAAAATAGCTTCTAAATTCTTATCTTGACAAATAACTTTTTCTCTTCTTTTCTCATATGGTCTAATGCCATCAGCAGGAGAAGCTTGGTAATCGGCCACTTCTTCAGTGTGCTTGAGGGTAGACATAAGTACACAAAAGTAATTATATTACGGAATGTTTTGGCATAAATCGGGAAGAACCAAAACTGATCAAAAGTTGGGGAGATGCGACCATTTCCCAAAAAGCGGAGGTCAAATACTTATGATGGGCATGCATATGATAAATAAGAAAGTCAATGTTTATTTGCCAATGCTCGAACTAGTATCATATGCAATAGAATTCAAATCGCTCAAAACTACTTTAATAGGTTACTTAGGGCTTGATCAAAAATTCAAAATAGCATGTACTGCTCGCTTGTACAAAAATGAAATGTGGAGGGGACGGGCGGGGGGGGGGGGGGGTCGGAAGTTTAGAGACCGGCAAAATCGCATTTGCGGGATGGTTTAATAAAACCCGGGATCGGAATTAACCGGGATTACAATGGGGGAATATTTTTGTAATGATCAAGAGTGAAACAAAATTTTTTTTATTCAATTATCTTCCTCATTGTCTTAAATTTGCATTTTTAAAAAATTCGAAAATTGTCAAATTTGATTTTTATGCAATTTTTTAACAAAAAGCTTAAAAACCCTAAAATTTACCGAAAATCAAACATTTTTTTTCGAAAAATTGCTTTAAGAAAAATGCAATAAAAAGGGGAAACCATACCCCTAAAAATCGACTTTTTTTTGGCTCCCCCCCCCCCCCCCGAAAAATTTTTCTGGCTACGCCCTTGAGGTCGGCGGTGTCGACAGGTGCCGCTCTTGAATATGCGAGAGAAAGTGTGCGGATTATATTTTTCTCACATCTGCGACCTTTTTTTCGATCCGAACGCGTCAAATGCGTCAATTTATTGTCCAGAGAACAATAGAGTTTTTTCGAGAGTTGCATACCTCTTGAATATGCGAGAGAAAGTGTGCGGATTATATTTTTCTCACATCTGCGACCTTTTTGTCGATCCGAACGCGTCAAATGCGTCAATTTATTGTCCAGAGAACAATAGAGTTTTTTCGAGAGTTGCACACCTCTTGAATATGCGAGAGAAAGTGTGCGAATTATATTTTTCTCACATCTGCGACCTTTTTTTCGATCCGAACGCGTCAAATGCGTCAATTTATTGTCCAGAGAACAATAGAGTTTTTTCGAGAGTTGCACACCTCTTGAATATGCGAGAGAAAGTGTGCGAATTATATTTTTTCTCACATCTACGACCTTTTTTTCGATCCGAACGCGTCAAATGCGTCAATTTATTGTCCAGAGAACAATAGAGTTTTTTCGAGAGTTGCACACCTCTTGAATATGCGAGAGAAAGTGTGCGGATTATATTTTTCTCACATCTGCGACCTTTTTTTCGATCCGAACGCGTCAAATGCGTCAATTTATTGTCCAGAGAACAATAGAGTTTTTTCGAGAGTTGCACACCTCTTGAATATGCGAGAGAAAGTGTGCGGATTATATTTTTTCTCACATCTGCGACCTTTTTTTCGATCCGAACGCGTCAAATGCGTCAATTTATTGTCCAGAGAACAATATAGTTTTTTCGAGAGTTGCACACCTCTTGAATATGCGAGAGAAAGTGTGCGGATTATATTTTTCTCACATCTGCGACCTTTTTGTCGATCCGAACGCGTCAAATGCGTCAATTTATTGTCCAGAGAACAATAGAGTTTTTTCGAGAGTTGCACACCTCTTGAATATGCGAGAGAAAGTGTGCGGATTATATTTTTCTCACATCTGCGACCTTTTTTTCGATCGAGCGCGTCAAATGCGTCAATTTATTGTCCAGAGAACAATAGAGTTTTTTCGAGAGTTGCACACCTCTTGAATATGCGAGAGAAAGTGTGCGAATTATATTTTTCTCACATCTGCGACCTTTTTTTCGATCCGAACGCGTCAAATGCGTCAATTTATTGTCCAGAGAACAATAGAGTTTTTTCGAGAGTTGCACACCTCTTGAATATGCAAGAGAAAGTGTGCGGATTATATTTTTCTCACATCTGCGACCTTTTTTTCGATCCGGACGCGTCAAATGCGTCAATTTATTGTCCAGAGAACAATAGAGTTTTTTCGAGAGTTGCACACCTCTTGAATATGCAAGAGAAAGTGTGCGGATTATATTTTTCTCACATCTGCGACCTTTTTTTCGATCCGAACGCGTCAAATGCGTCAATTTATTGTCCAGAGAACAATAGAGTTTTTTCGAGAGTTGCACACCTCTTGAATATGCGAGAGAAAGTGTGCGAATTATATTTTTCTCACATCTGCGACCTTTTTTTCGATCCGAACGCGTCAAATGCGTCAATTTATTGTCCAGAGAACAATAGAGTTTTTTCGAGAGTTGCACACCTCTTGAATATGCGAGAGAAGTGTGCGGATTATATTTTTCTCACATCTGCGACCTTTTTTTCGATCCGAACGCGTCAAATGCGTCAATTTATTGTCCAGAGAACAATAGAGTTTTTTCGAGAGTTGCACACCTCTTGAATATGCGAGAGAAAGTGTGCGGATTATATTTTTCTCACATCTGCGACCTTTTTTTCGATCCGAACGCGTCAAATGCGTCAATTTATTGTCCAGAGAACAATAGAGTTTTTTCGAGAGTTGCACACCTCTTGAATATGCGAGAGAAAGTGTGCGGATTATATTTTTCTCACATCTGCGACCTTTTTGTCGATCCGAACGCGTCAAATGCGTCAATTTATTGTCCAGAGAACAATAGAGTTTTTTCGAGAGTTGCACACCTCTTGAATATGCGAGAGAAAGTGTGCGGATTATATTTTTCTCACATCTGCGACCTTTTTGTCGATCCGAACGCGTCAAATGCGTCAATTTATTGTCCAGAGAACAATAGAGTTTTTTCGAGAGTTGCATACCTCTTGAATATGCGAGAGAAAGTGTGCGGATTATATTTTTCTCACATCTGCGACCTTTTTTTTGATCCGAACGCGTCAAATGCGTCAATTTATTGTCCAGAGAACAATAGAGTTTTTTCGAGAGTTGCACACCTCTTGAATATGCGAGAGAAAGTGTGCGGATTATATTTTTTCTCACATCTGCGACCTTTTTTTCGATCCGAACGCGTCAAATGCGTCAATTTATTGTCCAGAGAACAATAGAGTTTTTTCGAGAGTTGCACACCTCTTGAATATGCGAGAGAAAGTGTGCGAATTATATTTTTCTCACATCTGCGACCTTTTTTTCGATCCGAACGCGTCAAATGCGTCAATTTATTGTCCAGAGAACAATAGAGTTTTTTCGAGAGTTGCACACCTCTTGAATATGCAAGAGAAAGTGTGCGGATTATATTTTTCTCACATCTGCGACCTTTTTTTCGATCCGAACGCGTCAAATGCGTCAATTTATTGTCCAGAGAACAATAGAGTTTTTTCGAGAGTTGCACACCTCTTGAATATGCAAGAGAAAGTGTGCGGATTATATTTTTCTCACATCTGCGACCTTTTTTTCGATCCGAACGCGTCAAATGCGTCAATTTATTGTCCAGAGAACAATAGAGTTTTTTCGAGAGTTGCACACCTCTTGAATATGCGAAGAGAAAGTGTGCGAATTATATTTTTCTCACATCTGCGACCTTTTTTTCGATCCGAACGCGTCAAATGCGTCAATTTATTGTCCAGAGAACAATAGAGTTTTTTCGAGAGTTGCACACCTCTTGAATATGCAAGAGAAAGTGTGCGGATTATATTTTTCTCACATCTGCGACCTTTTTTTCGATCCGAACGCGTCAAATGCGTCAATTTATTGTCCAGAGAACAATAGAGTTTTTTCGAGAGTTGCACACCTCTTGAATATGCAAGAGAAAGTGTGCGGAATTATATTTTTCTCACATCTGCGACCTTTTTTTCGATCCGAACGCGTCAAATGCGTCAATTTATTGTCCAGAGAACAATAGAGTTTTTTCGAGAGTTGCACACCTCTTGAATATGCGAAGAGAAAGTGTGCGAATTATATTTTTCTCACATCTGCGACCTTTTTTTCGATCCGAACGCGTCAAATGCGTCAATTTATTGTCCAGAGAACAATAGAGTTTTTTCGAGAGTTGCACACCTCTTGAATATGCGAGAGAAAGTGTGCGGAATTATATTTTTCTCACATCTGCGACCTTTTTTTCGATCCGAACGCGTCAAATGCGTCAATTTATTGTCCAGAGAACAATAGAGTTTTTTCGAGAGGTAGCACACCTCTTGAATATGCGAGAGAAAGTGTGCGAATTATATTTTTCTCACATCTGCGACCTTTTTTTCGATCCGAACGCGTCAAATGCGTCAATTTATTGTCCAGAGAACAATAGAGTTTTTTCGAGAGTTGCACACCTCTTGAATATGCGAGAGAAAGTGTGCGAATTATATTTTTCTCACATCTGCGACCTTTTTTTCGATCCGAACGCGTCAAATGCGTCAATTTATTGTCCAGAGAACAATAGAGTTTTTTCGAGAGTTGCACACCTCTTGAATATGCGAGAGAAAGTGTGCGAATTATATTTTTCTCACATCTGCGACCTTTTTTTTCGATCCGAACGCGTCAAATGCGTCAATTTATTGTCCAGAGAACAATAGAGTTTTTTCGAGAGTTGCACACCTCTTGAATATGCGAGAGAAAGTGTGCGAATTATATTTTTCTCACATCTGCGACCTTTTTTTCGATCCGAACGCGTCAAATGCGTCAATTTATTGTCCAGAGAACAATAGAGTTTTTTCGAGAGTTGCACACCTCTTGAATATGCAAGAGAAAGTGTGCGGATTATATTTTTCTCACATCTGCGACCTTTTTTTCGATCGAACGCGTCAAATGCGTCAATTTATTGTCCAGAGAACAATAGAGTTTTTTCGAGAGTTGCACACCTCTTGAATATGCGAGAGAAAGTGTGCGAATTATATTTTTCTCACATCTGCGACCTTTTTTTCGATCCGAACGCGTCAAATGCGTCAATTTATTGTCCAGAGAACAATAGAGTTTTTTCGAGAGTTGCACACCTCTTGAATATGCGAGAGAAAGTGTGCGAATTATATTTTTCTCACATCTGCGACCTTTTTTTCGATCCGAACGCGTCAAATGCGTCAATTTATTGTCCAGAGAACAATAGAGTTTTTTCGAGAGTTGCACACCTCTTGAATATGCGAGAGAAAGTGTGCGAATTATATTTTTCTCACATCTGCGACCTTTTTGTCGATCCGAACGCGTCAAATGCGTCAATTTATTGTCCAGAGAACAATAGAGTTTTTTCGAGAGTTGCACACCTCTTGAATATGCAAGAGAAAGTGTGCGAATTATATTTTTCTCACATCTGCGACCTTTTTTTTGATCCGAACGCGTCAAATGCGTCAATTTATTGTCCAGAGAACAATAGAGTTTTTTCGAGAGTTGCATACCTCTTGAATATGCGAGAGAAAGTGTGCGGATTATATTTTTCTCACATCTGCGACCTTTTTTTCGATCCGAACGCGTCAAATGCGTCAATTTATTGTCCAGAGAACAATAGAGTTTTTTCGAGAGTTGCATACCTCTTGAATATGCGAGAGAAAGTGTGCGGATTATATTTTTCTCACATCTGCGACCTTTTTGTCGATCCGAACGCGTCAAATGCGTCAATTTATTGTCCAGAGAACAATAGAGTTTTTTCGAGAGTTGCACACCTCTTGAATATGCAAGAGAAAGTGTGCGAATTATATTTTTCTCACATCTGCGACCTTTTTTTTGATCCGAACGCGTCAAATGCGTCAATTTATTGTCCAGAGAACAATAGAGTTTTTTCGAGAGTTGCATACCTCTTGAATATGCGAGAGAAAGTGTGCGGATTATATTTTTCTCACATCTGCGACCTTTTTTTCGATCCGAACGCGTCAAATGCGTCAATTTATTGTCCAGAGAACAATAGAGTTTTTTCGAGAGTTGCATACCTCTTGAATATGCGAGAGAAAGTGTGCGGATTATATTTTTCTCACATCTGCGACCTTTTTTTCGATCCGAACGCGTCAAATGCGTCAATTTATTGTCCAGAGAACAATAGAGTTTTTTCGAGAGTTGCACACCTCTTGAATATGCGAGAGAAAGTGTGCGAATTATATTTTTCTCACATCTGCGACCTTTTTTTCGATCCGAACGCGTCAAATGCGTCAATTTATTGTCCAGAGAACAATAGAGTTTTTTCGAGAGTTGCACACCTCTTGAATATGCAAGAGAAAGTGTGCGGATTATATTTTTCTCACATCTGCGACCTTTTTTTCGATCCGAACGCGTCAAATGCGTCAATTTATTGTCCAGAGAACAATAGAGTTTTTTCGAGAGTTGCACACCTCTTGAATATGCAAGAGAAAGTGTGCGAATTATATTTTTCTCACATCTGCGACCTTTTTGTCGATCCGAACGCGTCAAATGCGTCAATTTATTGTCCAGAGAACAATAGAGTTTTTTCGAGAGTTGCATACCTCTTGAATATGCGAGAGAAAGTGTGCGGATTATATTTTTCTCACATCTGCGACCTTTTTTTCGATCCGAACGCGTCAAATGCGTCAATTTATTGTCCAGAGAACAATAGAGTTTTTTCGAGAGTTGCACACCTCTTGAATATGCAAGAGAAAGTGTGCGAATTATATTTTTCTCACATCTGCGACCTTTTTTTCGATCCGAACGCGTCAAATGCGTCAATTTATTGTCCAGAGAACAATAGAGTTTTTTCGAGAGTTGCACACCTCTTGAATATGCGAGAGAAAGTGTGCGAATTATATTTTTCTCACATCTGCGACCTTTTTTTCGATCCGAACGCGTCAAATGCGTCAATTTATTGTCCAGAGAACAATAGAGTTTTTTCGAGAGTTGCACACCTCTTGAATATGCGAGAGAAAGTGTGCGAATTATATTTTTCTCACATCTGCGACCTTTTTTTCGATCCGAACGCGTCAAATGCGTCAATTTATTGTCCAGAGAACAATAGAGTTTTTTCGAGAGTTGCACACCTCTTGAATATGCGAGAGAAAGTGTGCGAATTATATTTTTCTCACATCTGCGACCTTTTTTTCGATCCGAACGCGTCAAATGCGTCAATTTATTGTCCAGAGAACAATAGAGTTTTTTCGAGAGTTGCACACCTCTTGAATATGCGAGAGAAAATGTGCGAATTATATTTTTCTCACATCTGCGACCTTTTTTTCGATCCGAACGCGTCAAATGCGTCAATTTATTGTCCAGAGAACAATAGAGTTTTTTCGAGAGTTGCACACCTCTTGAATATGCGAGAGAAAGTGTGCGGATTATATTTTTCTCACAATTTTGTATCAATTTGTTAAGAGATTTGCAAGCAAATACGGCAATTTTTTTAATTTATACTCCATTTATTTACCAATTTTATGTATAAAACAAAAGGGTCTTTCCTATGGTTTTGGGATTCGTCCAACCAAAAAAAAATGAAAAGTCAAAACTTTATTTGGAAACGGATTTTGCGGAATTTCAAACAACACTTCAGCACAACAAAAATGAAATTTATGTTACAAATGAACCAATCAAAAAATCTTGGTAACATTCGGAAACGCTTATTTGTTGAACCATTGATCCCGCGAATATAACAACCGGTCGTCTTTTTATCAAAAAATATAGCTTAAAAGGTGTAAAAATCGCAATTTTTTGTTCAAATTTTTTTTATTAATAAATACAAATTTTCTCGGCAACGCCCTTAAGGTGGTGATTATTTTAATCTTTTGAATGCTTCAAAATTGGCCCGAGAGCGGAACAATTAATTCCGATTTCTTACAGCTATGCTAAGGCTTAGGCTTAAGCTAGGCTTAGGCTTAGGTTCACTACTGCTGGACAGAATCGGCAATCGTGGTGGGCTTCGGACGGGTAGCCGCCAAACTTAATTTTTGGAAAAATTTTAATTTTTCGACCAAATGTTCGAATTCTGGTCCGGGTGTTCGGAATTGGTTGTAACAGAGGTCAGAATCGGATTCTTTGACCCCAAAAACCTCCAGAAACATGTTTTGCATGACATTTAATAATCACTGACGCATTTTTCGGGAGCCCCCCCCCCCCAGTGGCGCTCGAAAATTTAAACCGGTTCAAAAACCGCTTTAAACTCTCAATTTTTATTTTTTATTGGCAAATTCGTAATCAGTGCATCAATTAACATATTTTCAGACAATTTTTAGAATAAAAGAATGTTTTCAAAAATGTTGACCAAAAGGGTACCATTGAACCAATTCAAAAACTGGTTTAAAGGCGGAGCGGCACAAATTTTTTAATTGTTTTATCGTTTTTGGCCCAAGAGCGGAACAATTAATTCCGATTTTCTCGAGAGTTTCCTTCATTTTTTCCATCAATTGTGCAAAATCAGGCACATTAGCGCCATTTTTGAACCAATCGTCGTACAATCCCCGCCATTTTCCCCGCAATTTGTCAATTTGTTCCCAATCGGCAGTTTGTTCGAGTCGTTCAAGATCAAATTCGAGCAGCGACCATTCAACTTTTTTCATTGCATTTAGATTTGCATAATTCCAGTTCCCATTTTGCAGCATCTCTTCGAATTCTTCAATTATCGCAGGGATAATTTGTTGCAATTCTGAAAAAAACTTTGAAAAGTGAAAAAAAAGAGTTAGGGACCGGGTCGGGGATGCCGGGGTTGGTAGTCATGTCGGGAAGGCCGGGGTTGGCGGTCATGTCGGGAAGGCCGGGGTTGGTGGTCATGTCGGGGATCGGGGACGCCGGGGTTGGTGGTCATGTCGGGAAGGCCGGTTGGCCATGTCGGGGATGCCGGGGTTGGTGGGTATGTCGGGGATCGGGGACGCCGGGGTTGGCCATGTCGGGAATTGGAGATGCCGGAGTTGGTGGCATGTCAGGGAGGCCGGGGTTGGCCATGTCGGGAATTGGAGATGCCGGGGTTGGTGGCATGTCGGGGATTGGGTTCAGGGCCGACCAAATTTGAGGCTCGGGGAGCAACCCTTGTTAAATGTGCATAGAATTCTTCACTTTCCGGTGAGAATTTTTGTGAAATTCCCAAGTTGTTCAAAGAGTACGTTACAAATTATCACCCCGGGTTTGAATGGAGATGCATTTTGGAAAAAAGGGGAATAATTCAAATATTTTAAAACAGAAAAAGGCGCCAAAAACAACGCAAAATATAAATTGTTTCGGGGCTTCAGCGACTCGAGATTCTTGAAACAGAAACTCGGAAAAATTATCTAAAATTGAAAGAACAAAATAACAACAACTACCTAAACAATTGTGAGGGTCATTGTCGACTTTAATTCCATGAGCGTATCGTAACATATTATCCCGAAAATGTTGTCTGTTAAATCACAAAATTTATTTTTAATTTTATTAATTATATGGACACTTTTTTTTAAATATTTTTAATTTTCTGTAAATGCAAAAATATTTAACCCACGGCTTTCCATCGCAGAATTCCTGTTTTTCCAAAACAAAATTTGAAGTCAATTCAATAGCCTCGTCGACGGGAAAATTGTTTTTTTCCACCGCTTCCCCCAATAATTCTTCAACAAAATATGCCAAAATACAAAATTCATTTTGAATTGGCACTTTTATTTTTTCCGTAGGCTTTTCTTGGCCCGTCAAATATTTCAAAACTTTTAGAAAAATTTCGGAGTCCAATGGGCTGATCCAAATTTGACCGTCGTTTATTTCGCCAAGAATATTGGCCATTTTTATGATTTCATACATTGTCAGTGAATATTCGGACAATGAAAGAATAAATTTGAAATTTTCTGTTGAAAAGTATAAATTAAATATAAATTCAAAATAACAAAATATATTCGAATTTTTTAAATGAATTAAAAACACTCACTGACCTAAGGCATTCTCCTGTTCTAACTCTTTTTTATTTTCCAAATAAATGAAATATGGCAATTTCCAAGTTGGCAGATTTACTTCCACCATTTCGTTGATGTTTCGGATTTTAAATCCAAAAAAACTAAAATAAAGATTTTATTTGATAATAAATACTAATTATTTACCCATCATTTATGTTTGACTTCGCATAACTTTGATTGATGGCGAATAAAAATGTCTTCAAATATTCTTCAGCTAAATCATTTTGTTCCATTCCCGAAGACAAACGAATTGCCAATATAAAAAGCAATTTGAAAAGTATGCAATTCGTTAAAAGCGGAATTTTGTTGCGTTTTATAACCTTAATATTGTCCTTTGAAGCAATGTTTTGAATTGTTTTCACAAAGTCCAGTTCATAGCCAATTTCGGTAATTGATGTTAATTTTAATCTGTATGAAATGAACAAATTGAGTATTGTAATGAAAATCTCAAATAGTCAAAAAATTTAGTTTTTGACAAAGATTAGATATTCTAGTAATTCCGCTGGTTGGACCCGCCCCGCACCACACTTTAGAGCCAGAGCAATTGAAAAGTCTATAACTCTTTTTTTTTAAACTTTTTCTTTTTGCTTTCATTTTAAATTAAAAAGTTTGTTTGTTTTTGAAATAATTGGGAATTTTCTTAATAAAAAAGGTCATTTTGGATTTTTTAGTGCAAAAAGCGCCATTTCCTGCAAATTTAGTTGCAAATCTTTTAACAAATTGATCAACCGTTTTTTAAAATTTTCTTGGCGGTGCGTATCGGCACCGCCCTCCCCCAAAAGGTATTTGAGAAAAATTGTGCGCAAAAAAAACCATTAACATTTTTGTTTTCGTTTTTTGCAAATTTTGTACAATTTTTTTTTAACAAAATTCATTAAATTAGAAAACATTTCTCCCGGCGGCGCCGTCGGACCCCTCAAAGAAATCCAAGCCCGGTCCAAGTCGATTTCCAAACCCTACATTGAGTGCCAATATGCTTTCAACCGATGTAGTGAATAAAGCACCAAAACTAAAAATAGGTTATTTTAACCATTTTTTTTAATCATAAATATCCAGTTTTTGTAAAAACCCGCTCCTGCGGGACTCCCGTTAAAAATCAACGGGAGTTTAACGGGAGCGGGATTTTAACGGGATTCCCGCACCTCTAAACCAAGAGTTTGCTTAACCGGCACTAAATGCGTGCGGCACTAAATGCGTGCGGCACTAAATGCGTGCGGCACTAAATGCGTGCGGCACTAAATGCGTGCGGCACTAAATGCGTGCGGCACTAAATGCGTGCGGCACTAAATGCGTGCGGCACTAAATGCGTGCGGCACTAAATGCGTGCGGCACTAAATGCGTGCGGCACTAAATGCGTGCGGCACTAAATGCGTGCGGCACTAAATGCGTGCGGCACTAAATGCGTGCGGCACTAAATGCGTGCGGCACTAAATGCGTGCGGCACTAAAGTGATGTGCATCGCCATTTTGCCTATCTTTACTTATTCAAATTGCTCGTCAGTTTCTGACATTTTGCCTAACCTCTGAACCAAAACATTGAGACGTCCAAGAAGGTGTTCACTCAGTGCCAAAGGAAAGGATAATAATTGCTGTTTTTCGTCATATTTTACATTATTTGAATATTTGTAGAAAGTTTCGAATAAAATTTTCCCAAATTTAGGAAGTCTTGGTCGAAAGTTCGACAATATTTCACCAAATATAGGAGGTATTCCCCGATTTTTCGACAAACTCAAATGTCCGCGAAATGGACATGAGCTGCTTGTGCAGTTGTACTCCTCGATTATTTGCTCCAGTAGCATCAAAAGCTCATTTAATGAATGCTTTTTGGAATTGTTCTTTTCAAAATTCTTTAATTTTTCATAATTTGCTGTATCTTCAATGCCTTCAATAATTTGAAGCAAAACATTAAATTCATTCAGCTTTGTTATGCCATCAATTGAATATTCGTTGTTCTTTTTGTCGGAGATCAATTCAAAATTAACAACAATTTTACTCAATGCGTCAGCAAATTGTAAAACAGCTTAAAATTAGCCAAAATAAAACTCATATTTTCTTTAAATTTTACTAAAACTCTTAAAAATGCTCAAATATGCTTTAAACTTTTAAAATAAAATTACAAAAAATGGACTATCAATTTTAATAGAGATGATCGAATTATGCGTTGTTAAATAAAAAAATTTGAATTTTTAATTTATTTTAAATTAAAAAGATGCCTTTGCATGCGTGAGAATCAATTTGAATTGCTCTTGCGTAATTCCACAACGGTTCATGAAACAGTTCCATCTCGATTTGATTACTTCACAACAACAACAAAAAGTGCATTATATATACATCTTTGAAAAATATATTTTACTTTAAATTTGAATTTTTATTATATACCTAGGTATTTCGTTTTTGGATAAGTCCAGGGTGACGACATCGGCTAAACCCAAAAAAAAAAATCAGGTTTAGCAACTGAAAAATCAGGATAAGAGCCCTACGAAAAAATCAAGAATAATTTTTTTTGCAATTTTTAGGGTATATTTTCTTTTTTGAGGGCATTTTTCCAGCAGAAGAAATTTATGCAAAAAAACAATTGAAGCTTTTTAGTAGGGTTGTTCACGGTCGGTTAACCGAACCGAACCCGACACTGAAAACCGGGTTTTTGACCCAAAAACCGAAACCAAAAACCGGGACCCTCCGGTTTAAAACCGAACGTGAACAAACAACCCTTACTTTTTAGGACGGGTGCCAACATTTGTTAAATTTTGGGAATTTTTAGTGTTAATTTCCAAATTTAAAAAATCAAGAAAAACATAACAAATCAGCTATTATGGTCACCCTGGCTGAATAAGTCTCGCTAATTTGTAAGTGTTTTTTTTAATTTTTTGATCTGAATATGTTCAAAAGTAAGAAATATTAAAACCTAACGCATTCTTTTTCCATTCGTTGGGCGTATTCAGAAAAGCCTGGGTGACGAACGTGAATTTGGTGTTCCATAAAAATTCGTTCCAATTCTCTGCCAAAACGGACAAACGCGCATGCGACTTTATTCACTTTTGACGCCTGCCCCATTGATTTGCGATGAAACTTGGCAATAAAGTACTGCTTCAAGACCGTGTGCACTTCTGCTGCTGGCGTAGGTTGATCATTTGCGAGCAAATATGGTTGTTGTTGCTGATGGCACTTGGCCCGGTTATGGTGTTGTATATAGGTCCCCCGAATTTTTTTTTGTTTTTAAATCAGTTTATGCATTTCTGAGAAGTTACTTGGGGGGGGGGGTACAATGCGGCTGATCACGACATCAGATTTACAAACATCTATGATTTTTTGTAAAAAAAATTAGATTTGTTATCGGTTTTTATAAAGTGTTTATAGGGGTTTAAGGGGTCCTAAATCGAATCTAACTTCTTTTTTAACCAATTCCTAACCTCGGATCTGAGTTCGAACATTTTTTTCGAAATCTCAAAAATTTTAAAAATTATTTTGGCTTCAAAATCATTCAAAAAAAAGCAAAAAGCTATAACAGAAAGGCAAGTAATGATCGAATCGTGTTTTTTGCACGTTTTGCGTCTAATTTGATTTTTGGATTTTCCAGGTGTTCAAATCATAGATTAGATGAACTTATGTAAAATCTTATGTCATATTCGTGATCAGCCACCTCGGTAACTCCCGAGTACTTCGCAGAATTGCATAGAACTGATTTAAAACAAACAAAAAAATGCCGGGACCCTATATAAGACAACATTACCGCACTGGACGCCGCATTTGTTTCAATTAAAATTGCTTCAAGCACTTTGTAAACTTCATAGTATGACAGTGAGAATTCCGAGAGTTTTAAAACGAAATTGAAATTTTCTGCAATAAAAGTGTCCATTTTAATATTTGAAAAAAGACTATTGACTTGAGAAAGAATTAAAAGTAAAGCGGCGGAGCCCTTCGTGATCACTGCTCCGCCTCATTAGCTGATGCTATACAAGGCAGGGGGCGTTGGCCTGGATTCGAACGGTGCTATGCTAGGTTGTTTCGTAAATCCGCCACCAGGGGCGTTTAATAACCAATGGCATTAAAAATTTGATGTAATAATGTTAAAAATACGTATATTAATTATTATTGACATAAGAAAACAAAAATTCTTCTGCAAATTTGCCTGCAATGGCGGAATTTACGAAACGACCCAGCACGGATTCGACCCCTGGCCAGTGGCCACTACCGTCTCAGGAATGTTTAGCAGCTCATAACTTTTTTGACGACTGGCCAATCATAATTTAGATCATTCGAAAGCTCTAAATGATTAGAAGATATATATTAGCAACATCGAGCCGACTCGATGCATTATTAAAAAGTTATAAATTAAAGTAAAAATCGGACTTTTTCGTTGTTTTCCGGTCATACATAACTTTGATCAATTTTATCTAATTTTTTTTCGAAAGGTTACCAAATAACTTCTTTTTAATACGGCCTCGAGCCGGAGGTTTGTCCTGAGATAAAACTTTTTACGATGCACTATTAAAAAGTTAATGAAAAAGTGTAAAAATCGGGCTTTTTTTCATTTTTTGGGTCATCTGAAAAAGTTATGAGCTGCTAAACGTTCTTGAGACGGTAGTGGCCCGCTTCGGAACCAACACCCTCGGTTCACCGGACTGACGTGCTAGACCACTAACCGGGGAACGGACAATTGGGCACAGGACAATTGGACACCAGACAATTGAGCACAGGACAATTGGACACCGGTCAATTGTGGACGGGAAAATGGGCACCGGTCGGCACCGGACAAAATTTTCAAAAATTACAATCGATTCAAAAACCGTTTTAAATTTTTTATTTTATATTGACGAATTCGTAAAGGGCTGCTGAAGCATAAATGAGGCTAATTATTTATAAACGTTTTTTGTGAAAATTTCTTATTCAATTTGCTCAAAATTTTGCCAACTGGAGTTAGGTTTCTTAACGGAAATTGTCATTTTTATTTTTATAACTCATTTTTCAATAACTATTTTTGCTTAAATTCTATTCCTATCATGGCTGGACGCAATCGATTTTGATTGCGGACAATGCGCAATCCGCAAGCTCCACAAATCAGCAATCCGCAACCCAAAAAAGGCTGCATTTTAAGCAATCCGCAATTTTTTTTTAAATTTTAAAAATATGTTTTTTTAAAATAAAAAACTGAGTGCGCAGATTTTCTACATTTGGCTTGGATAAAAGACAAGAAGCTTCACTAAAATTTTTTATCCAAAAAGCTAATTGCGGAAAACCCTAAAAAAATCTGCAACCCCAAAAAGGCCGCAAAAATTCTGCAATCCGGAACCCGCAAGTGCGTGCAGGCCCTGCCCTGATTCCTAGTGATTTGCGTTAATGAATTAGGTAATTAATTATTTTTAAAACTTCCCACCGATGTATTGCTTTTGTATTGAAGTATTTTTGAAGTTGGGCTGATTCATAAATGTAGTCAGCAGCAAATCAGGCTGTTTAAGTGGAAATGGAAATATTCTAAAATTTTTATTAATAGGCACTTTTTAAAAATAAAATTTGAGTCCTCCACAGACTTTGTAATAAATAGGTATAATTGCTAAAAAATAAAGGGGTTTGTCCTTAAAATATGATAAAAATAATTTCATTTCTTTAATTGGATGATCATAGTAATAAATCATAATACCCGATCTGAAATAATAGTTAGTTAAATAATCATAATACCCACCCGTCTTTATTATTGCCGTTTCGTGCAGCCAAAATTTTATAAGCCGACAAAAGTGTTTGCATTTGCCATTCGCCAATGCCATTAGATGAATAATAATTACGCAAAGGACTAAATTAAACATTTTTTATAATTTCCATAATTTATTTTCCAATCCGACTTTATACAAAGGAGAATTCGCGCGGCAAATGAGAAGATCAACTGCATAATTTGGTCTACCACCCTTTTGGGGATTGTCTTTTCAGGGCAGAAAATGTTTTTGTTAAATTCGGCAACAATCAATTTGTACATTCTGTTGGAACAACCTCTAAATCCAGAAAATGAATCTCGAGAGTCGAGAACGTGGGCTTTAAAAATTGGGCGCGTTTCCTCGTTGTTGTCGATTACTCGAAAAGTGGCAAGTTCTGACGCATATTTAACAAATGTGAAGTCAATTAAAATTTTGTCGATAACTTTTGTTTCGTCAAGGTTAATAGAATGAAGAAATTGTCGGTAAATGTCATCAATAAGCTGGGTAAATATTTGGGCATTGTTGCCTGAATTGGTCAAATCCCATTGGTAGGGCGGCGGCGACGCACAAATGCCGGAATTGCCCAAATTATTTATAAAGAAAATAAAAAACGGTGCCACCATTTGTGCTTTCATATAAAATTAGCTAAAAAAACAATTATTTTCACTTCGTGTAGGAACTAATAAATAAAATGGGTCTTCAATTTACATTTTATTAATGGCAATCGAAGAATTATTATTGTTTTTGTGACAATTTTATGCCTTCAATTTCACCATTTTCATTTATTAATGTTGGCAATCAGAAGGAATTTATATATTCGTGCCAAACAGGGCACCTGCGCAGGGATGCCAGCGCCAGCAGGGATGCTCGTAACCGTCAAATAAGTATTTGTTAAAAAAAAAGGTATTGATTTTCATAAGGAAATTGTTGCTACATAAATGGGATTTAGTTCGAGATCGGGAAAATAAAAATGCGGGAACGGGAATTTCAAAAAGTTGCGGGATGAGAATCCCACGATTTTCCCGCTCGGCAAAAAAGTGCGGGGTTTTAGCCGGGGCCAATCGCATACGGCATATGCCTCTTAAAGTGCCAAAAAGCCTTGCGCTCATTTTTCCCTCGGCGATTGCGGGCTGTACTGCGTGCGGTCTGTGGCAGGGCAAAATCGGAAAATAAAAACCGAATTCCGAAATTCCGGAAAACCAAAAATGCGAAACAATTTTAAAAAATTCACATAAATCCCGAAATTTTCCGGAATCAAAAACCCGAATAAAGGCGAAATTTTTACTATTTAAAGAGTTTTAAGGGTGTGTGAAAGGGTGCTAACAGTGAAGAGTTTTTCCGAATAGTGTTAGGCACGATACTAAATCCGATAATCATCGCGATTAATTTTTCGATAATTATTGCGATACTATCGATCGAAGAAAATCCTAATATTTCGGTGAAAATAAATTATTTCGATTGAATTTTTTTCTTTTCTTTAACGATAATTTATCGAAAATTCTATCGTTTATCGATAGAAGCCATTTGCCTACCACTAATTCCGAAGAGGGTTAGATGAATTTTGGAAGAACATTTATTCAACTTTGAGGGAGCGGAATTTGGGCCAAATTTTGAATGCGGGAACGGGAACTTCAAAATGGTGTAGGACGGGAATCCCGCAGGGGATTCCCGCATTTTTCCCCACTCCGGCAAAAAATCCCGCTCGGCAAAAAAGTGCGGGAACGGGACCGGGAATCCCGCAGCCCGCGGGAATCCCGTTCCCGCCGGGCTCTAGCTTTTACACGGGTATTGTCCCGATTGTTTTTGTGAAATGGTACGGAATTTAGCCGAATAGCGCCCTTATTAAGCGTTTTGCTATTTCAATTCAAATGGGAGCAGAGAATTCGACTTTATGGGCGAGATTCGTTGGCCTCTTTATTTGATTAACAGAAAATTTTTGGATTTTTTGATTACAACTTTTTTCCAGAATTAAGGAAAAGTGTCGTCGAACAGCTACTAGCCTTATCCAAGTGTTCTGTGGTCAAATAAAGCCTGATAGTTAGCATATTTTAGAATACCAAGCTCATCCAGCTTTATCGAATATAACTCGGCCATTATTGAAGATAGGAAACCGAAAAACACATCTTAGATGCAGTTAAGAACGGGTATTCCAATGACGACAAAAGGACAACAATCCAAGCATGCATTCTCAAGTTATGAATTTTCAAGTGTACAAGATTGCCTAATGAATATTTTGTTAATGAAGTGAAAATCTCATCAGCTATTAGCCTTATCCAAGTGTTCTGTGGTCAAATAAAGCCTGATAGTTAGCATATTTTAGAATACCAATCTCATCCAGCTTTATCGAATATAACTCGGCCATTATTGAAGATAGGAAACCGAAAAACACATCTTAGATGCAGCTAAGAACGGGTATTCCAATGACGACAAAAGGACAACAATCCAAGCATGCATTTTCTCAAGTTATGAATTTTCAAGTGTACCAAGATACAGTTTGTTAATGAAGTGAAAATCTCATCAGCTACTAGCCTTATCCAAGTGTTCTGTGGTCAAATAAAGCCTGATAGTTAGCATATTTTAGAATACCAAGCTCATCCAGCTTTATCGAATATAACTCGGCCATTATTGAAGATAGGAAACCGAAAAACACATCTTAGATGCAGCTAAGAACGGGTATTCCAATGACGACAAAAGGACAACAATCCAAGCATGCATTCTCAAGTTATGAATTTTCAAGTGTACAAGATTGCCTAATGAATATTTTGTTAATGAAGTGAAAATCTCATCAGCTATTAGCCTTATCCAAGTGTTCTGTGGTCAAATAAAGCCTGATAGTTAGCATATTTTAGAATACCAAGCTCATCCAGCTTTATCGAATATAACTCGGCCAATATTGAAGATAGGAAACCGAAAAACACATCTTAGATGCAGCTAAGAACGGGTATTCCAATGACGACAAAAGGACAACAATCCAAGCACGCATTCTCAAGTTATGAATTTTCAAGTGTACAAGATTGCCTAATGAACAGTTTGTTAATGAAGTGAAAATCTCATCAGCTATTAGCCTTATCCAAGTGTTCTGTGGTCAAATAAAGCCTGATAGTTAGCATATTTTAGAATACCAAGCTCATCCAGCTTTATCGAATATAACTCGGCCATTATTGAAGATAGGAAACCGAAAAACACATCTTAGATGCAGCTAAGAACGGGTATTCCAATGACGACAAAAGGACAACAATCCAAGCATGCATTCTCAAGTTATGAATTTTCAAGTGTACCAAGATACAGTTTGTTAATGAAGTGAAAATCTCATCAGCTACTAGCCTTATCCAAGTGTTCTGTGGTCAAATAAAGCCTGATAGTTAGCATATTTTAGAATACCAAGCTCATCCAGCTTTATCGAATATAACTCGGCCATTATTGAAGATAGGAAACCGAAAAACACATCTTAGATGCAGCTAAGAACGGGTATTCCAATGACGACAAAAGGACAACAATCCAAGCATGCATTCTCAAGTTATGAATTTTCAAGTGTACAAGATTGCCTAATGAATAGTTTGTTAATGAAGTGAAAATCTCATCAGCTATTAGCCTTATCCAAGTGTTCTGTGGTCAAATAAAGCCTGATAGTTAGCATATTTTAGAATACCAAGCTCATCCAGCTTTATCGAATATAACTCGGCCATTATTGAAGATAGGAAACCGAAAAACACATCTTAGATGCAGCTAAGAACGGGTATTCCAATGACGACAAGAGGACAACAATCCAAGCACGCATTCTCAAGTTATGAATTTTCAAGTGTACCAAGATACAGTTTGTTAATGAAGTGAAAATCTCATCAGCTACTAGCCTTATCCAAGTGTTCTGTGGTCAAATAAAGCCTGATAGTTAGCATATTTTAGAATACCAAGCTCATCCAGCTTTATCGAATATAACTCGGCCATTATTGAAGATAGGAAACCGAAAAACACATCTTAGATGCAGTTAAGAACGGGTATTCCAATGACGACAAAAGGACAACAATCCAAGCATGCATTCTCAAGTTATGAATTTTCAAGTGTACAAGATTGCCTAATGAATATTTTGTTAATGAAGTGAAAATCTCATCAGCTATTAGCCTTATCCAAGTGTTCTGTGGTCAAATAAAGCCTGATAGTTAGCATATTTTAGAATACCAAGCTCATCCAGCTTTATCGAATATAACTCGGCCAATATTGAAGATAGGAAACCGAAAAACACATCTTAGATGCAGCTAAGAACGGGTATTCCAATGACGACAAAAGGACAACAATCCAAGCACGCATTCTCAAGTTATGAATTTTCAAGTGTACCAAGATACAGTTTGTTAATGAAGTGAAAATCTCATCAGCTACTAGCCTTATCCAAGTGTTCTGTGGTCAAATAAAGCCTGATAGTTAGCATATTTTAGAATACCAAGCTCATCCAGCTTTATCGAATATAACTCGGCCATTATTGAAGATAGGAAACCGAAAAACACATCTTAGATGCAGCTAAGAACGGGTATTCCAATGACGACAAAAGGACAACAATCCAAGCATGCATTCTCAAGTTATGAATTTTCAAGTGTACAAGATTGCCTAATGAATAGTTTGTTAATGAAGTGAAAATCTCATCAGCTATTAGCCTTATCCAAGTGTTCTGTGGTCAAATAAAGCCTGATAGTTAGCATATTTTAGAATACCAAGCTCATCCAGCTTTATCGAATATAACTCGGCCATTATTGAAGATAGGAAACCGAAAAACACATCTTAGATGCAGCTAAGAACGGGTATTCCAATGACGACAAAAGGACAACAATCCAAGCACGCATTCTCAAGTTATGAATTTTCAAGTGTACCAAGATTGCCTAGACAGTTTGTTAATGAAGTGAAAATCTCATCAGCTACTAGCCTTATCCAAGTGTTCTGTGGTCAAATAAAGCCTGATAGTTAGCATATTTTAGAATACCAAGCTCATCCAGCTTTATCGAATATAACTCGGCCATTATTGAAGATAGGAAACCGAAAAACACATCTTAGATGCAGCTAAGAACGGGTATTCCAATGACGACAAAAGGACAACAATCCAAGCATGCATTCTCAAGTTATGAATTTTCAAGTGTACAAGATTGCCTAATGAATAGTTTGTTAATGAAGTGAAAATCTCATCAGCTATTAGCCTTATCCAAGTGTTCTGTGGTCAAATAAAGCCTGATAGTTAGCATATTTTAGAATACCAAGCTCATCCAGCTTTATCGAATATAACTCGGCCAATTATTGAAGATAGGAAACCGAAAAACACATCTTAGATGCAGCTAAGAACGGGTATTCCAATGACGACAAAAGGACAACAATCCAAGCACTGCATTCTCAAGTTATGAATTTTCAAGTGTACCAAGATTGCCTAATGAACAGTTTGTTAATGAAGTGAAAATCTCATCAGCTACTAGCTTTATCCAAGTGTTCTGTGGTCAAATAAAGCCTGATAGTTAGCATATTTTAGAATACCAAGCTCATCCAGCTTTATCGAATATAACTCGGCCATTATTGAAGATAGGAAACCGAAAAACACATCTTAGATGCAGCTAAGAACGGGTATTCCAATGACGACAAAAGGACAACAATCCAAGCATGCATTTCTCAAGTTATGAATTTTCAAGTGTACAAGATTGCCTAATGAATAGTTTGTTAATGAAGTGAAAATCTCATCAGCTATTAGCCTTATCCAAGTGTTCTGTGGTCAAATAAAGCCTGATAGTTAGCATATTTTAGAATACCAAGCTCATCCAGCTTTATCGAATATAACTCGGCCATTATTGAAGATAGGAAACCGAAAAACACATCTTAGATGCAGCTAAGAACGGGTATTCCAATGACGACAAAAGGACAACAATCCAAGCATGCATTCTCAAGTTATGAATTTTCAAGTGTACAAGATTGCCTAATGAACAGTTTGTTAATGAAGTGAAAATCTCATCAGCTATTAGCCTTATCCAAGTGTTCTGTGGTCAAATAAAGCCTGATAGTTAGCATATTTTAGAATACCAAGCTCATCCAGCTTTATCGAATATAACTCGGCCATTATTGAAGATAGGAAACCGAAAAACACATCTTAGATGCAGCTAAGAACGGGTATTCCAATGACGACAAAAGGACAACAATCCAAGCATGCATTCTCAAGTTATGAATTTTCAAGTGTACAAGATTGCCTAATGAACTAGTTTGTTAATGAAGTGAAAATCTCATCAGCTATTAGCCTTATCCAAGTGTTCTGTGGTCAAATAAAGCCTGATAGTTAGCATATTTTAGAATACCAAGCTCATCCAGCTTTATCGAATATAACTCGGCCATTATTGAAGATAGGAAACCGAAAAACACATCTTAGATGCAGCTAAGAACGGGTATTCCAATGACGACAAAAGGACAACAATCCAAGCATGCATTCTCAAGTTATGAATTTTCAAGTGTACAAGATTGCCTAATGAATAGTTTGTTAATGAAGTGAAAATCTCATCAGCTATTAGCCTTATCCAAGTGTTCTGTGGTCAAATAAAGCCTGATAGTTAGCATATTTTAGAATACCGAAGCTCATCCAGCTTTATCGAATATAACTCGGCCATTATTGAAGATAGGAAACCGAAAAACACATCTTAGATGCAGCTAAGAACGGGTATTCCAATGACGACAAAAGGACAACAATCCAAGCATGCATTCTCAAGTAATGATTTTCAAGTGTACAAGATTGCCTAATGAATAGTTTGTTAATGAAGTGAAAATCTCATCAGCTATTAGCCTTATCCAAGTGTTCTGTGGTCAAATAAAGCCTGATAGTTAGCATATTTTAGAATACCAAGCTCATCCAGCTTTATCGAATATAACTCGGCCATTATTGAAGATAGGAAACCGAAAAACACATCTTAGATGCAGCTAAGAACGGGTATTCCAATGACGACAAAAGGACAACAATCCAAGCATGCATTCTCAAGTTATGAATTTTCAAGTGTACAAGATTGCCTAATGAACAGTTTGTTAATGAAGTGAAAATCTCATCAGCTATTAGCCTTATCCAAGTGTTCTGTGGTCAAATAAAGCCTGATAGTTAGCATATTTTAGAATACCAAGCTCATCCAGCTTTATCGAATATAACTCGGCCATTATTGAAGATAGGAAACCGAAAAACACATCTTAGATGCAGCTAAGAACGGGTATTCCAATGACGACAAAAGGACAACAATCCAAGCACGCATTCTCAAGTTATGAATTTTCAAGTGTACCAAGATTGCCTAATGAACAGTTTGTTAATGAAGTGAAAATCTCATCAGCTACTAGCTTTATCCAAGTGTTCTGTGGTCAAATAAAGCCTGATAGTTAGCATATTTTAGAATACCAAGCTCATCCAGCTTTATCGAATATAACTCGGCCAATATTGAAGATAGGAAACCGAAAAACACATCTTAGATGCAGCTAAGAACGGGTATTCCAATGACGACAAAAGGACAACAATCCAAGCATGCATTCTCAAGTTATGAATTTTCAAGTGTACCAAGATTGCCTAATGAACAGTTTGTTAATGAAGTGAAAATCTCATCAGCTACTAGCTTTATCCAAGTGTTCTGTGGTCAAATAAAGCCTGATAGTTAGCATATTTTAGAATACCAAGCTCATCCAGCTTTATCGAATATAACTCGGCCAATATTGAAGATAGGAAACCGAAAAACACATCTTAGATGCAGCTAAGAACGGGTATTCCAATGACGACAAAAGGACAACAATCCAAGCATGCATTCTCAAGTTATGAATTTTCAAGTGTACCAAGATTGCCTAATGAACAGTTTGTTAATGAAGTGAAAATCTCATCAGCTACTAGCTTTATCCAAGTGTTCTGTGGTCAAATAAAGCCTGATAGTTAGCATATTTTAGAATACCAAGCTCATCCAGCTTTATCGAATATAACTCGGCCAATATTGAAGATAGGAAACCGAAAAACACATCTTAGATGCAGCTAAGAACGGGTATTCCAATGACGACAAAAGGACAACAATCCAAGCATGCATTCTCAAGTTATGAATTTTCAAGTGTACCAAGATTGCCTAATGAACAGTTTGTTAATGAAGTGAAAATCTCATCAGCTACTAGCTTATCCAAGTGTTCTGTGGTCAAATAAAGCCTGATAGTTAGCATATTTTAGAATACCAAGCTCATCCAGCTTTATCGAATATAACTCGGCCAATATTGAAGATAGGAAACCGAAAAACACATCTTAGATGCAGCTAAGAACGGGTAATTCCAATGACGACAAAAGGACAACAATCCAAGCACGCATTCTCAAGTTATGAATTTTCAAGTGTACCAAGATTGCCTAATGAACAGTTTGTTAATGAAGTGAAAATCTCATCAGCTACTAGTCTTATCCAAGTGTTCTGTGGTCAAATAAAGCCTGATAGTTAGCATATTTTAGAATACCAAGCTCATCCAGCTTTATCGAATATAACTCGGCCAATATTGAAGATAGGAAACCGAAAAACACATCTTAGATGCAGCTAAGAACGGGTAATTCCAATGACGACAAAAGGACAACAATCCAAGCACGCATTCTCAAGTTATGAATTTTCAAGTGTACCAAGATTGCCTAATGAACAGTTTGTTAATGAAGTGAAAATCTCATCAGCTACTAGTCTTATCCAAGTGTTCTGTGGTCAAATAAAGCCTGATAGTTAGCATATTTTAGAATACCAAGCTCATCCAGCTTTATCGAATATAACTCGGCCAATATTGAAGATAGGAAACCGAAAAACACATCTTAGATACAGCTAAGAACGGGTAATTCCAATGACGACAAAAGGACAACAATCCAAGCACGCATTCTCAAGTTATGAATTTTCAAGTGTACCAAGATTGCCTAATGAACAGTTTGTTAATGAAGTGAAAATCTCATCAGCTACTAGTCTTATCCAAGTGTTCTGTGGTCAAATAAAGCCTGATAGTTAGGAATATTTTAGAATACCAAAGCTCATCCAGCTTTATCGAATATAACTCGGCCAATATTGAAGATAGGAAACCGAAAAACACATCTTAGATACAGCTAAGAACGGGTAATTCCAATGACGACAAAAGGACAACAATCCAAGCACGCATTCTCAAGTTATGAATTTTCAAGTGTACCAAGATTGCCTAATGAACAGTTTGTTAATGAAGTGAAAATCTCATCAGCTACTAGTCTTATCCAAGTGTTCTGTGGTCAAATAAAGCCTGATAGTTGGCATATTTTAGAATACCAAGCTCATCCAGCTTTATCGAATATAACTCGGCCAATATTGAAGATAGGAAACCGAAAAACACATCTTAGATACAGCTAAGAACGGGTAATCCAATGACGACAAAAGGACAACAATCCAAGCACGCATTCTCAAGTTATGAATTTTCAAGTGTACCAAGATTGCCTAATGAACAGTTTGTTAATGAAGTGAAAATCTCATCAGCTACTAGTCTTATCCAAGTGTTCTGTGGTCAAATAAAGCCTGATAGTTAGGCATATTTTAGAATACCAAGCTCATCCAGCTTTATCGAATATAACTCGGCCAATATTGAAGATAGGAAACCGAAAAACACATCTTAGATACAGCTAAGAACGGGTAATTCCAATGACGACAAAAGGACAACAATCCAAGCACGCATTCTCAAGTTATGAATTTTCAAGTGTACCAAGATTGCCTAATGAACTAGTTTGTTAATGAAGTGAAAATCTCATCAGCTACTAGTCTTATCCAAGTGTTCTGTGGTCAAATAAAGCCTGATAGTTAGCATATTTTAGAATACCAAGCTCATCCAGCTTTATCGAATATAACTCGGCCAATATTGAAGATAGGAAACCGAAAAACACATCTTAGATGCAGCTAAGAACGGGTATTCCAATGACGACAAAAGGACAACAATCCAAGCACGCATTCTCAAGTTATGAATTTTCAAGTGTACCAAGATTGCCTAATGAACAGTTAGTTAATGAAGTGAAAATCTCATCAGCTACTAGCTTTATCCAAGTGTTCTGTGGTCAAATAAAGCCTGATAGTTAGCATATTTTAGAATACCAAGCTCATCCAGCTTTATCGAATATAACTCGGCCAATATTGAAGATAGGAAACCGAAAAACACATCTTAGATGCAGCTAAGAACGGGTATTCCAATGACGACAAAAGGACAACAATCCAAGCATGCATTCTCAAGTTGAATTTTCAAGTGTACAAGATTCCCTAATGAATATTTTGTTAATGAAGTGAAAATCTCATCAGCTATTAGCCTTATCCAAGTGTTCTGTGGTCAAATAAAGCCTGATAGTTAGCATATTTTAGAATACCAAGCTCATCCAGCTTTATCGAATATAACTCGGCCAATATTGAAGATAGGAAACCGAAAAACACACCTTTTTTTTGAAATTTTTTATGCAATATTTTGCTTTTTTATTTTTTTTGGAGATTTTTAAACGAAATTCGAAGGAGGTGTGGTTTCAGGAAAAAGCCAATTTTTCTTTTTGTCAAAGGTTTCGCCTTTTTTTCGCAAAAAGGTGTAAAAATCGCAATTTTTTGTTCAAATTTTTTTTATTATTAATAAATACAAAATTTTCTCGGCAACACCTTTAAGGTGGTGATTATTTTAATCTTTTGGATGCTTCAAACTTGGCTCGAGAGCGGAACAATTAATTTCGATTTTCTCTAGAGTTTGCTTCATTTTTTCCATCAATATAGCAAAATCCAGCTCATTCTCCTTTTTGTTGGAAAACCATTTGTTGTACAATTTACTCCATTCTTTCAACAATTTGTCAATTTGTTCCCAATCGGCAGTTTGTTCGAGTCGTTCAAGATCAAATTCGAGCAGCGACCATTCAACTTTTTTCATTGCATTTAGATTTGCATAATTCCAGTTACCATTTTGCTGCATCTCTTCGAGTTCTTCAATTATCGCAGGGATAATTTGTTGCAATCCTGAAAGAAGAAGAAAAAATTAGAAAATTGAACAAAAAGTTGCCACTTTTATGTCACAATTTTCTTTTTTTTTTAAAGAAAAATGAGAATTCTCGAAAATAGGGCTCCTCCTTGATTCTCAAAAAAAACGCTTAAAAATTATCGTATTTTTAAAATTTTGGTTGTAAATCTCTAAATAAATTAAGTCAAAACATTCAAATTTCTCGGCGGAGCCTATCGGCACCGCCGGCCGACCCACCTCTCCTCAAAAAATTAGTTTTTTTTTGAAAATTCCTCAAGAAAAATTGCCAAAAAAAACCTTTGTGGGGGTCGATGTCGGCTTGAATTCCATGAGCGTATCGTAACATATTATCCCGAAAATGTTGCCTGTTAAATCACAAATTTATAAACGGACAATTTTTTTTTAAATATTTCAAATTCTTTGTAGATGCAAAAATATTCAACGCACGGTTTTCCATCGCAGAATTTTTGTTTTTCCAAAACAAAATTTGAAGTCAATTCAATAGCCTCGTCGACGGGAAAATTGTTTTTTTCCACCGCTTCCCCCAATAATTCTTCAACAAAATATGCCAAAATACAAAATTCATTTTGAATTGACACTTTTATTTTTTCCGTAGGCTTTTCAAAGCCCTTCAAATATTTCAAAATTTTTAGAAAAATTTCGGAGTCCGATGGGCTGATCCAAATTTGACCGTCGTTTATTTCGCCAAGAATATTCGCCATTTTTATGATTTCATACATTGTCAGTGAATATTCGGACAATGAATGAATAAATTTGAAATTTTCTGTTAAAAGTATAAATTAATATAATTCAAATAACAAAATATATTCGAATTTTTTAAATGAATTAAAAACACTCACTGACCTAAGTCATTCTCCTGTTCTAACTCTTTTTTATTTTCTAAATAAATGAAATATGGCAATTTCCAAGTTGGGCAGATTTACTTCCACCATTTTGTTTATGTTTCTGATTTTTAATCCAAAAAAACTAAAATAACTTAAAATTCTCTGATAAATATTAATTATTTACCCATAGTCTATGCTTGAAGTCGTAAAACTTTGATTGATGGCGAATAAAAATGTCTTCAAATATTCTTCAGCTAAATCATTTTGCTCAATTTGCGAAGACAAACGAATCGCCAATATAAAAAGCAATTTGAAAAGTATCCCAATTCGTTAACAACGGAATTCTTTTGCGTTGTATAAACTCAATACTTGTCCATTGAAGCGAATGTTTTGAATTGTTTTCACAAAGTCCAGTTCATAGCCAATTTTGGAAATTGATGTTGATTTTGATCTGTATAAATAAAGTTATTGTTAACAGTGACATTTAAGTGAAATCTTAACGCTGACACTTTGCCAAAGCTCTGAACCAAGACATGTCGCCTAACCTTTGAAGCAAGACATGTCGCCTAACCTTTGAACCAAGACATGTCGCTTAACCTTTGAAGCAAGACATGCCGCCTAACCTTTGAACCAAGAAATGTCGCCTAACCTTTGAACCAAGACATGTCGCCTAACCTTTGAAGCAAGACATGCCGCCTAACCTTTGAACCAAGACATGTCGCCTAACCTTTGAACCAAGACATGTCGCCTAACCTTTGAACCAAGACATGCCGCCTAACCTTTGAACCAAGACATGTCGCCTAACCTTTGAACCAAGACATGTCGCCTAACCTTTGAACCAAGACATGTCGCCTAACCTTTGAACCAAGACATGTCGCCTAACCTTTGAACCAAGACATGTCGCCTAACCTTTGAACCAAGACATGTCGCCTAACCTTTGAACCAAGACATGTCGCCTAACCTTTGAACCAAGACATGTCGCCTAACCGTTGAACCAAGACATGCCGCCTAACCGTTGAACCAAGACATGCCGCCTAACCTTTGAACCAAGACATGTCGCCTAACCTTTGAACCAAGACATGCCGCCTAACCTTTGAACCAAGACATGTCGCCTAACAAGACATGTGGCCTAACCTCTGAACCAAAACATTGAGACGCCCAAGAATGTGTTCACTCAGTGCCGAAGGAAAGGATAATAATTGCTTTTTTTTCGTCATATTTTACATTATCGGAATATTTGTTGAAAGTTTCGAATAATATTTGACCAAATTTAGGAAGAATTTGTCGATGTTTGAACAAACTCAAATGTCCGCGAAATGGGCATGAACTGCTTGTGCAGCTGTATTCCTCGATTATTTGCTCCAGTAGCATTGAAAGCTTATTTAATGAATGCTTTTCATATGAATTGTTCTTTTCAAAATTGTCCAATTTTTTATAATTTTCGGTATCACCAATTCCATCAATAATTCGAAGCAAAACATTAAATTCATTTAGCTTTGTTATGCCATCACTTGAATATTCGTTCTTTTTGTCGGAGTTCAATTCAAAATTAACAATGATTTTATTCAATGCGACAGCAAATTGTAAAACAGCTTAAAATCAACCATAAACACTTTTTTTTAAATTTTACTAAAACTTTTAATTATGCTCAAATTTGCTTTGAAGCTTTAAAATAAAATACAATAAATGGAATATTAATTTTAATAGAGATTGATCAATTATTATGTATTGTTAAATAAAAAAATTTGAATGTTTAAATTTATTTTAAATTAAAGATGCCTTTGCATGCGTGCGAATCAATTTGAATTGCTCTTGCGTAATTCCGCAACGGTTCGTGGAACAGTTCCATCTCGAGATCAGAATCCTCCCAAAGCCCAAAATCAAGAATAATTTTTAGGCGTATGTAAAAATATACATATTTAATGCCAAAACTTTTTTTTTTTGTACCGTTTACCAAGTGCCGATTTTTTAGGGTATATTTTCTTTTTTGAGGGCATTTTTCCAGCAGAAGAAAAAAATTTTATGAATGGTTGGCAAAATTTTTTGTTAAATTTGGGAATTTTCAGTGTTAATTTCCTAAATTTGAAAATCAGGAAAACCCTAACAAATCAGATATTATTATGGTAACCCTGGATGATTTTTTTTAATTTTTGATCATTTGTTGAATATATTCAAAAGTATGAAATATTAAAACCTCCGGCATTCTTTCTCCATTCGTTGGGCATATTCAGAAAAGGCAGGGTGACAGATGCGACTGTAGTCTTCCACTAAACGTCGTTCCAATTCTCTTCCAAAACGGACGAACGCGCAGTCGACTTTATTCACTTTGCTGCTGCCAAACTTTGAAAGCATGTACTGCTTCATCTTCATTGATTTGGTATCAAGTTTGGCAATAAAGTACTGCTTCAAAAACGTGTGCACTTCTGCTGCTGGCGGAGGTTGATCATTTGTGAGCAAATATGGTTGTTGTTGTTGTTGTTGCTGATGATGGCACTTGGCCGGTTATGGTGTCGTATATAGATCACGATTTTTTTGGTTTTGTTTTTAAATCAGTTTAGGCATAGGGTTATTGATGCCGCTGATCACGAATATGACATCATCTAATCTATGAATTGAACATCTATGATTTTTTTGAAAAAAATTTTCGATTTGTTATGGTTTTTATAGTGCTTATTAGTGTGCGACAATGGCCTCGATACGATATTTCAATATAAATATCGCGATAGATCGCGATATTTTTATCGAAATATCGTAACGTGCCGCACACTAGTGTTTATAGGGGGTTTAAGGGGCCGTAGAATCCATTTTCAACCAATTCCTAATTTCGGATCCGAGTTCGAACATTTTTTTTGAAATCTCAAAAATTAATTTTGGCTTCAAAATTATTCAAAAAAGCAGAAAACTACAACAGAAAGCAAGTAATGATCGAATCGTGTTTTTTGCACGTTTTTGTGTCCAAATTTGAATTTAGATTTTTCAAAAAATCAAAGATGTTCAAATCATAGATTAGATGAGTCTTATGTCATATTCGTGATCAGCGACCTCGATAACCCCCGAGTATTTCGCAGAATTGCATAAAACTGATTTAAAACAAAAAAAATTTGGGACCCTATATATATAAGACAACATTACCGCACTGCTGGACGCCGCATTTGTTTCAATAAAAATTGATTCAAGCACTTTGTAAGCTTCATAGTATGACAGTGAGAATTCCGAGAGTTTTAATATGAAATTGAAATTTTCTGCAATAAAAGTGTCCATTTAATAATTGAAAAAACCATACCAACAAAATGCATATGAATTTGACTTGAAAAAGAATTAAAAGTAAAGCGGCCGGCGGGCCCTTTGTGATCTCACTAGGGTAACACTACGTTTTGCCAACTGTACATTTCGCCAACCCACCCAAAATGGTACGTTTTGCCAACGCAGCAAAAATATTACGTTTTGCCAATGGTACGTTTTGCCAACTGTTCATTTTGCCAACTTTACGTTTTGGATGATTTTGAGCATGTTTTTGAATGTTTTGAGGCAAGAAGGTTCCAAAAAAAATTTTAAATCAAAAAAACCTTCGAATTCGGGTCCGGTGTTCGAAATTGATCGAAATTTAAGTTTTTGAATGAGTTGGCGAAATGAACATTTTGCTGGGTTGGCAAAACGTAATATTTTTGCTGAGTTGGCAAAACGTACCATTTTGGGTGGGTTGGCAAAAATGTACAGTCGGCAAAACGTACCGTTGGCAAAACGTACTGACACCTCTCACTAGGGCTAAGATCTTTAGGCTCGAAGAATCTCAAAATAGTACTGATTTGTCAGAAATGTACTGATTTCAGCTCGGCGTACTGATTTTGTACTGACCTTCAGGATAATTCAAATTTTTGGACCAATTTTCTTACCAAATTGAGTAGAAAATTTCGTGCATAACTCGCCAAAACAAAGCTGCAGAAAAAATAAGTAAAAACCTAAAAATCATAGCCCTAGTAATCCGTGATCACTGCTCTGCCCACTAGCTGATGCTATACAAGGTTGGAGGCGTTGGCCTAGATTCGAACCAGCGTTTTAAACATTTTTGTTAAGAAAATTGCTCAAAAATTTCGAATTTTTTGCCGATTTGTGAATTTTTTAAAAAATGCAAATTTTTTTGAGTATTCTGCTTCATTTCATCCCGTACTTCCGCAGGAATCCTGTTCCCGCCGGTCTCTAGTTTTGAGCACCTAAGAAAACCTATAAAAGTGGTTTTTAGTGATTTTGGCTCTGGAGTTAGGTTTCTTGACGGAAATTGTCAATTTTTATTTTTACAATTCATTTTTCATAATTATTTTTGCTTATGAGTTTAATTTGCAACCATAACAATTAGGGTTGGTCCCCGTCCCCGAACCCCGACTTTTTTTAGTCGGGGTTTTCGTCCCCGACCCCGACTTTTTTGAATTTTTCGGGGTTTTTGCTGGGAAAAACCCCGAACCCCGACTTTTTTGGTCGGGGACGAAAACCCCGACCCCGACTTTTCCCGCCCCCGAGTGCTCGGGGACCAACCCTAATAACAATCCACGACCCCAAAAAGGCCGCAATCTAAGCAATCCGCATTTTTTTTTAAATTTTAAAAATATGCATTTTTTTATTAGAACTATTCTGTACTTAAAAATTACTACACTTAAAATTTTTCATTCGAAAAGCCAATTGCGGGAAAAACCGAGAAAATCCGCAACCCCAAAAAGGCCACAAAATTCTGCAATCCGGAACCCGCAAGTGTGCGTGCAGCCCTGATTTCTAGTGATTTCCGTTAATGAATTAATTAATAATTTTTAAAATTTCCTACTCATGTATTGCTTTTGTTCTGAAGTATTTTTGAAGTTGGGCTGATTCATAAATAAGGTCAGCAAATGAGGCTTTTGAAGTGGAAATGGAAATATTCTAAAATTTTTAGTAAAAGGCACTTTTTTTATAAAATTTGAGTCCACGTACTCTGTAAGTAGGTAACCGGATTTATAGTTGCTAAAATCTCCAAATAGTTAGGTGTTTGTTTAATTGCTTAAAAAGTCCGAAATAGTTTCGGTACTTTTCGGTTTTGTGAACACCGAAAAGTACCATAGTTTGTAAAAAGTACCATAATTAGGGGTGGTATAAGTTGACCAAAAATTTTTATTCATATGACAACCTTTTTTTAACATCTTCCTAAAAGAAACACAAATTCATATTTAAAGCTAACATTTTCAAAAATATTTAAATTTATTAAAAATTTCATTGTTAGCAGTAGTTGCTTAAAAATAAAAAACTATGAAATACATAGGTGCTAAAAACTCGATACATGATTTCCGTGCTTTTCAGAGCAAGGCATGTCGGGAAATAAATAGTTTAAAAACTTGAAAACCCGGTCCCTAGTAATAAAGGGGGGTTTTCCAGAAAAATAATTTAATTTCTCTAATTGGATGATTTGAAATAAAAGTAATAGCTAAATCATAATACCCACCCGTCTTTATTATTGCCGTTTCGTGCAGCCAAAATTTTATAAGCCGACAAAAGTGTTTGCATTTGCCATTCGCCAATGCCATTAGATGAATAATAATTACGCCAAGAACTAAATTAAATAATTATGCTTTAATAATTTCCATACTTTTATTTCCAATCCGACCTTATACAAAGGAGAATTCGCGCAGCCAAAGAGAAGACCAGCTGCATAATTTGGTCCACCACCCTTTTGGGCATTGCTTTTTCAGGACAGAAAATGTTTTTGTTGAATTCGGCGACAATCAATTTGTACATTTTGTTGGAACAACCTCTAAATCCAACAAATTCATCTCGAGAGTCTCGAACGCCTGAATGGGCTTTAAACATTGGGCGCGTTTCCTCGTTGTTGTCGATTAGTCGAAAAGTGGCAAGTTCCGACGCATATTTAACAAATGTGAAGTCAATCAAAATTTTGTCTATAACTTTTGTTTCTTCAAGGTTAATAGATTGAAGAAATTGTCGGTAAATGTCATCAATAAGCTGGGTAAATATTTGGGCATTGTTGCCTGAATTGGTCAAATCCCATTGGTAGGGCGGCGGCGACGCACAAATGCCGGAATTGTCAAAATGATTTATAAAGAAAATAAAAAACGGTGCCAACATTTGTGCTTTCATAAAATTTGCTAAAAACAATTATTTTCACTTCTTGTAGGAATTAATAAATAAAATGGTTCTTCAATTTACATTTTATTAATGGCAATCGAAGAATTATTATTGTTTTTGTAACAATTTTATGCCTTCAATTTCACCCAGAAAAAATTATTTATATGTAATACGTGGCAAACAGCGCAACTGCGCAGAGAGTCCCGGTCCCGGTTGTTTGGTCTCGCCGGGACCGGGACTAAATGCACCACACCCCCTAATGATGGCAAATTTTTAAATAAATGTTCAAATATTTTTATAATTAAAATGCGAGCAAAAAAACAAATAATTTTGATATAAATTCATCACGTCTTTCTGATTTTTTGCTTCAATTTTCTTAAAATAGCCAATTTTGTAAAAATTTCTACGGCGGCGCCTATCCGCACCGTCGGACATCCCCTCCACTCTTCCGTAAACCAATTTTTATTTGAAAATTATTCCGAAATTACGAAGCGAAATGTTCAACTTTGCGAAAATTTCGATGAAATTTCTTAACAAAAATCCCACCATTTTTGAAAAAAAAATTGGGAACTTAAGACCCTGTACTTGTTATCTCAATGTGATGTTGACAATATTGAAGATCAGAAGATAAACAATATGTGTTGGAAAATTTTTAGGGTTTCAATAAAAGAACATTTTCTCCCTTGAAAAGTCCCGGTTGAAATTCTTGGTCTCGGTCCCGGGTTTTCTGGTCCAGGTAAGTCCCGGTCCCGGTTTCCCCCAAAAGTCCCGGTCCCGTGCTACCCTAGTTACAACAGAAACCGAGTTGGTCCCACTTCGAACACAGAAATTTTTGTTTAAACCCAATTTTCTTGAGAAAAATGCTATTTTTAGGCATTTTTTTGAAAATTTTTGCAGAAATTCAATAATTTCAGGCACCTTTTCCAAAATTTCTTAAGAAAAATGCAATAAAAACAAAAATGTAACCTTAACATTCAAAAAAAATTTTTAAACTAAATACGGCTCCATGAATTTTTCCGCAGTGGACATTTTCCGCAGTGCCATTTTTGAATTTTTATTTAAAAAAAAGGAAAATACTGCTATTTTTAGGTAAATTCCTATTTTTTCAGCAAGATTAGTTCGTTTGGCTTTACACTCTAACACTTTCTTTTAGGATTATATTCTTCTTAGTACTTTTGTTTTTTCATCTTACGCTTGTAGCTTTTTAAATAAATTTTTTTTCAACAGCTAATCAATGACTGATTATCAGGGCTAGGATTTTTAGGTTTTTACCTATTTTTTCTGCAGCTTTGTTTTGGCGAGTTATGCACGAAAAACATGTTTTTAGTGGGAATTTCGTCTTTTTAACCCACCTATTCGAACCTAAAAAAACCTATTTTGGGGGTCTCCACCTAAAATAGGGGCAAAAACCTATTTCAAGTAAAAAAGACTTTTTGCCCCTATTTTTGCCACTATTTGGGCGTTTTTTGAAATTTTTTTGAAAAAATGCAATAAAATTTGAATTTTTCTTGCCAAGATCGCAAATTTTTTGAAAATTTTTTATAAAAATACAATAAAATTTGTATTTTTCCTTCATAGAATTTTGTGCTTTTTAAAAGCCTATTTTGCAATTTTTCTTGCTTAAAAGTAGCAGCTCTACTGATTGACAATTTTAACATGTAAAAAAAACAAGTTTTTAAGCCATTATTATTATTTTTACGCACCTTTTTTCACACCTATTTCTGCTTATGAACCCGTTTTTTAGTACCTATTTTGGCACTTTTTCTCACCTATTTTAGGTACCTATTTTGAGATTTTTCCAACCTAAAAATCCTAGCCCTGCTGATTATGCATTAATAAATTTTTGATGTTATTAAATACTGTAGATTGGCAAAAAACAGATAAAAATTTAAAAATGGCACTGCGGAAGTGTCCACTGAAGAAATGTCTACTGCGTAAATGTCACCGTGATTTATCCCCTTTTTTAATCAGTGGACAACTGAGTCCCCAGTCAAAAGACACTTCAGTCCCGGGTCTGTAACTATTCAGGAATGGTTGTCCAACAAAAATTTTTTCGGATTCTTACATTGCAGATCGAGAGGAATCGATTGATATATTTTGTTCGATTTTGATGGAGCATATGATTGATACACATTTACCCATCCGGCTCCGTCCAGAAAGCGACATGCCGGACCACCCGGTTAAAATTCGTGAATTTTATTTTATTCGTTGGCACCCAAAATGCGGGATAAAAAGTTTCTATCGTCCTCAATTCTTTCTCTTTTTAGGCTCGCTTGGACCTTCGTTTGCGTCAAGCATTCTGAAAATAATATTAAAAAAATTTGCATCGGGGGGGGGGGGGGATCCACGTCCCACTAATGTTAGATTTTTCAGTAACACATTAAATAATTCAATAAACATGATTGATAATTTACCTTGTAAAAAACAAGTTTTTAGGCCATTATTGTCATTTTTATACACATTTTTCATCACTATTTTTGCTTATGAACCCGGGTTTTAATCACTATTTTGGCACTTTTTTCGCCACAAAATTTTTATTTATGATAAATTCCATAAGTTCATTATTGTTTATCTTTGAGAGGAATTTATAAAAGCGGCACTGACTATATGTGAAGGCATTCAAATCCGATAACATAATCTGGAAATGGCTCTTGCGGAATTGGCAACCGACGCTCGACGTCGCCATTGCCAAAGCATTTGGCAATTTCAACGCCATTTCTGTCAATTGCGCGACGAATTAACAGCCGACCCAACCACCATTCCTTCAATTTGAAATGCGCGTCCGCCAAAAAGTCAAATCGATCGCTGATCAACGCAACTTTCAGTCCAAGCAGAAAAGGGCCAAAAAATGCAAAAACTTCAAACAAAATGTCGTCACAAATGACTCTGAACGGCTTAAATGAGATTGAAAAACACTAAATCTTCTAGGGTAAAATATAAATAAAGCACGAAATCGGCTACCGGTCTAAATCCCCCCACGATGGCTGATTCAGTCCCGTACCCTGGGTTGGGGTTCGTTAGGTTTAGACCTAAGCCTAAGCTAGCCTAAGCCTAGCTTAGGCCTAGCTTAGGGTTAGCCTAAGACGTTGAGAGGATTCGGGAAGTTTTGGCTGTGGAGGGGGGGGGGGGGGGGGGGGGATTTGAGACACATTTGGCTGTGGGGGGATTCGGGCGGGGGGGGGGGGGGATTCAGACCGGAAGCGCACGAGTCCGAGCTCAGATTTTCGCGAAGTCAAACCCTGAACCTGAATTCGAACAATTTTCGAAATTTCAAATGCAACCTTTTTTTGGTTTGACTTATTTTTTATATTGCACATCCTACCCCGCTAAAAATTGAAATTGTTATGTTTCTCATTATTACTAGGGCCCGGATTAATATGCTCCAAAAATGGCCAAATATGCGCAGATATATGCTCCAAAAAAGGCCAAAATATGCACCAAAATATGCAAAAATGCCGAAATATGCACCAAAAATGCCGAATGCACCGAAAAATGGCACTTTTACTGCACTAATTTGGTTAATACTTAATTTTTTTTCCTTCTTTTAACGTATAATAAGTAGATTTAAAGCCTTTTTGCGTATTATTTTAACATTTTAAAAAGTTTAATAAAGTTGAAAAATATTTTGTTACTTTCAATCGCCAGGCTAACTCATCGCCATGCTGGCCATCTCAGCGCTTCATTTGAGCTTTGCGCCATTTCAGCGCCACCATTTTTCGATTATTTTTTATACGAATGATCAATTTTTCAGGTGTTTTTTTCAAAAATGACTAAAGTCCATAGTTAAAGATGAATTATTTTTCAAAAACAGCCAGAAAGATTTTGGGTGTATTTTTTTAAATTTTTGGTCAAAAATGCCAAAATATGCTCGAAATATGCGAAATATGCCAAAATATGCCAAAATATGTAAAAAATATGCAGGAAGCCCAAAATATGCAAAATATGTTTTTTTAAACTTGACCAAAAAAGCTCAAACCAACGCGAAAAGGCTATTTTTAAGCCGTATTCCTCAGAACATATAAGCATACAAAATATGCAAAAAACATATAATCCGGGCCCTAATTATTACTCTTAATATTTGCGAGCATTTTTTTCAAATTTTAAGCTTTTTGGGTTCGTGCATAACTTATTTCCATGTGTCTGAAATTTAGAAAGAATTCGGCTTCGGGGTTCGGAATTCACAAAATTTGAGCTCTGATTCGTGTTCTACGCATATTTTTTACCTTAGAAAATCTGCATTTAAGATTTTTAAAATTTTTTCCCGCCGGCGCAATTCTCCGTAATTGCCAAAATTTCACCAAAATTAAACATAAAATGCCCCGAACACTGCGGGTTGGGCACCCGCACGGGCAAAACCTTCAGAAAATGTCAGGAATTTTTTTTTTGCTGATTAAAAAAAACTTTTATTCCGGTGAGTGCGTGGGGATTCCCCGGAGCCCTTAGAAATAGAGTAGGCCGGGATCGGGATCCCGGTTGGGATCGGGCGGGATTATCCCGGTTTTTGGAATCCCGATCCCGGCCTACTCTACTTAGAAATAAGGCAAAACTCACATTTCTTTTAACCGTTTGTCTATTTTCTTCGGATTGCCCGACATTTGTTTTTTGATCCAAATGATTTTAATGATTCCAAATGAGCTAAAAACTGACATTTTTAATGGTAGCCGGAAAATGCGACACCAGAAAATGCGACACTAAGCAAATGTTTTAAAAATTGAAAAACTTTTTAAAACTATTTTTTATCAATCTTTTAATAAATAATATATGTAAGGTAAAACTTATATTAAAACAATTGCAATAAAATATTTGTAAGAATAGTAAAGGTGGGGATTATACATTAAAATAAATTTTAATATTCCGTCTTCTTTTTAAATCCAAATATTTTTAAATTAAAAATATTAAAGATTAATAATTAAAAAAAAAGTTTTTAAAATTTTAAAAACATCTTCTTAGTGTCGCATTTTCTTAATGCGCATTTGCAGTGTCGCTTTCTGTCGGTGTCGCAATTTCCGGCAGCCTTTTTAATGCAGTAAAAATTGTACTATAATGACTCAAAATCAAATTAAGATTCACAAAAATACAAAGAATCGCATGCAATTTGAAGAAAAAGTGCTACTTTTTGTTTCCCCTTAGGCCCTTCTACAAAATCTTTTATTTTTCAATAAAAAACAAAATCCGAATTTGAATTCCTATTTTGAACGATCTCGAATTTATTTGGATAATTCCAATTCGAAAAATAAAAATATTGACAAAAAATTTTATAAAGCCTTCTGGGAGCTGTATTTCTTTAAAAATCTTGCTTATTTGTGCATCGAGAGGTTTTTTGGGGTGCTGAACGTGATGGTGAACATTGTTTTGCATGTCCAGTCAGGTAGGTTAAACTGCTCGAACTTTATGGGGTGGCGAAAAAAAAATGGTATTTATGGTTTAATAACTGTTACTATCTTTTCAATTAGCATTGTTTATTTTTTTAGATCGGAAAATCGGTGAAATTCATCCTTACAGCCTACCGGGTTGAAACCCCTGGTCAGAGCAAAACATACGGTTGTGTACCAGGGATGTTATCGCATCGTATCGTAATCGCAAATATCGTAATTTAGAGCCATATCGTATCGTATCATATTTCGCTAAAAATCACGCGTATCGAATTTTTGAGGTCCCAGATTCGGGAGGGGGGTCGGCGGTGTCGATAGGCGCCGCCGGAGAAAATTTTGAATTTTTTACTCAATTTGTTAAGAGATTTTCAACCAAAATTTAAAAAGTCCAAAAATTATGAATTTTGCAAAGCAAAAGTTGGTTCTGTTGTGTACAGTATGCCAATATTTTATGGTGCTAAGTTACAGTGAAGAGTTATTCCGAATAGTGTTAGGCACGATACGATAAATCCGATAATCATCGCGATCAATTTTTCGATAATTTTTCTAACTTTTTCTATTTTTCTATAACGATAATTATCGAAATATTCTATCGTTTTATCGATCGAAGCCATTTGCCCGACACTAATTCCGAAGAGGGTTATGAATTTTGGAAGAACATTTATTCAAAATTGAGGGAGCGGAATTTGGGCTAAATTTTGAATGCCGGAAATTTCAAAATGTTGCAGGAAGGGAATCCCGCAGAAGATTCCCGCGTTTTTCCCCACTCCGGCAAAAAATCCCGCTCGGCAAAAAGTGCGGGAACGGGAATCACGCAGTCCGGCGGGAATCCAGTCCCGCCGGCCTCTAGCTTTTACACGAGTATTGGCCCGATTGTTTTTTCGAGAAGGTATCCGGACTTTAGCCGAATAGCGCCCTTATTAAGCGTTTTGCTATTTCAATTCAAATGGGAGCAGAGAATTCGACTTTATGGGCGAGATTCGTTGGTCTCTTTATTTGATTAACAAAAAATTTTTGGTTTTTTGATTCCAACTTTTTTTTCCAAAATTAAGGAAAAGTGTCTTCGAATGTTTGTTTACAAATGTGGAGCAAAAACATCGACTTTATTGGCGATGGATGCCATCGGTGAGGGCAAACACAAAAATCGATCACTTTTAGTAATGATGAGAAAAACCCTCTCGGCGCGGGGAAACTTAACCAAATTAAACAAACAAGGTGCCTGCCATTCGAAAGCCCCGCCTTTTTGATTAGTAGAGATGGGATTTATATTAGAGACCCGGACCTAAAACCCAAAAGCAATTATTTTTTTTTTGTAGATTTTATCTACTTTGAAATAGTATCTATCATTGGATATTTTGTATGGAAGCACTAAAACACAATTTTATAGAATTTTGCAGGCATGGGCACGGATATGCGGATATCCGCGGATATATCCGGATACGGACGGATATGGTTTTTGGATCGTCACGGATACGGACGGATATGAGATTTTGAGGACGGACGGATACGGATACGAAAATTCGTATCCGTGCCCATGCTTGATTAGAATGCGTGAAAATCCTACATAATTTTTGAATTTAGCGTTTTTTTCTTTACTTTTTTTTCGTGTTAAACTTGGCAAAATGGTTATAAAATGCAAAAATGAAACGCTGTGCTTCATTTGTCAGTGAGATTTGTCTTTATTTGGAAGGTCTCAATCTTTAAAAAATAATGTCCTTATTTATAAGCAGGGCTACGATTTTTAGGATTTAGGTAACCTAATTTTCTGCAGCTTTGTTTAACCTTGCTTTACTTCGATTTCTCTTTCTATTATGCTTTTTTTATTCATACTTAATTTATGTATATTGCTTACTAATTTTAGCTCATTTGGAATCATTAAAATCAAATTATTTGGCAACAAAAAACAAATGTCGGATAATCCGAAGAAAGTGGAGAAACGATTGAAAGAAATGTGAGGTTTGCCTTATTTCTCCGGGCTCGGGGGGAACCCCCCCCCCCCCCCGCCCTGGAATGAAAGTTTTTATTGATTTGCGAAAAAAAAAATTTCTAACAATTTTTGAGGGCGTTCAAGCCCTTCCTGCCTTAACGAGAACATTTTACAATACTGTTTTTTTCACCAATTTTAAGAAAACCGGGGGATTGTCAATTTGCGGCACCCATTCATCACATTTAATCACCGAAATTTCAGCTTCGTTTGTGACGATCTTTTGTTCGAAATCTTCGATTTGTGTGACCCTTTTGTGCTCGGACTGAAAGTGGCGCTCCTCAGCGATCGATTTGATTTTTTGGTGGACGCGCATTTCAATTCGAAGAAATGGACGTTGGGCCATTTGTTCTTTCATTGCGGAAAAGGGAATGGCGCTGGAATTTTCAAATTCATTGACCACGACATCGAGCGTCGCCTGTCGATTCCGCTAGAGCCGCTTCCCGACAATGTTATTGGATTTGAATGCCTTGACCTAAAGTAATTGTTGTAACAATGTTTTGAAAACGCAAAACAATTTTAACATTTAGTTACATTGACCAAAGTGTGATCGAATTCCTTCAACGCATTCGCCAACTTTTCGACTCCAAAGGGGTCCATCTTTACATCGGAACACTCTGCACCCAAAAGCGCAGTTGGGAAATCATTTTGCACCAAATTTGGCCGTTGATCAAAGACAACATTTTCGGATTTTTTTTGTCTCCCACCGATCTCTTCCGTTTGCGCAAATTCTCTCCGACCGTTCTGCGCGATTGTGCAAAACTTCGGGTGATCGATTCCTTCCATGATTTCCCCGCCTTCCCGGCCGATGACAGTGCCGGCGCTTCTTCTACCCAAGCATTAGCCAAATGGTTGCACACGCCCCGCGGGGATGGCCTTCCGAATGTGTTGCAATGCCGATTTCGTTTGACAGAAATGGAAGTACTCAAATTGGTGATGAGTTTTTGAATTTGTTTTAATGGACTCTCTTTTTTAATTCCCTTATTCCTTTTAAGGAATTTGACAATTCGATGCATCCGGTCAATTTCATCATCTGTTTTCGGATTTGTTCTGCGGACATTGTGCCATTTCACATGAAAAACAATTTGACGGGAGTGCGATTGGAGTTGCGACGCTCTGACGAAGGCAAATGGCTGTTGGTTCGTTGTCCAACTGAGCGCGACGACGACGAATGGGCCAAGTGGGAGCAGGAGGCAGCTAAGTGGGATTGGTATCAGTGGAATCGCATCCAAATTCACTTCAAAGACGAGGACATCGGCGACGGGTAGGGATGAATTAATTGGAAGCATTCTTCCCCATATTTTATTTCTGGTTCAGAATGCTTGCTTAATACAAATGATATTTTATTTTTCGGTTTCAGACTGCTCGACACAAACAAAGGTCCGAGTAGGCACAGAAGTAAACCGAGCGATGCTTTTCCCTTACAACAAAAAAAATTTTGAGTTTTTTGTCCAACAAAACTTCCCATAAAAGCGATCCAGAAACCAAATCATTTTTAAAAAGGCTTAAATAAAGTTTAGTTACAAATTGAAGAAATCAGTTGGCATTTAAGGCGCTTTCCCTTTGTATTCTCGATGAAAATTATGGAACAAGTACAGTTCAAACTGGGGTTGTCGCCCCGTCCCCGCAAATTGACGCCATTTTTCTGGACCCCGACAACTCGAACCCCATTCTTTTTATGTTTTATTCAGTCAACTTTTTGGCAGGAAAATGTCTATTTTTGGGGGTGGATTGGGGTGAAAATTTTTTAGGGGTGCATTTTTGGGGTAAAAAATTTTTTGATTTTTAAGGGCCCGTTTTTCGTTTTTATTGCATTTTCCTTAAGAAATTTTGGGGAAAAGTGCCTGAAATATTGAATTTATTTCAAAAATTTTCGGAAAAATGCCTAAAATATTGATTTACTATGAAAAAATGCAAAAATATTGATTTATTCTAAAAAAAGCCAAAATATTGATTTATATTGACTAAAAATTCGCTCTAATTGTAAAATTTTTCGAAATGAATGCTATTTCTGGGCTTCTCTTATGATCCCCTATTCTGCAACAACAACAAAAAAGGTTTAAAACCTGAAAATCCCATCTCTATTGATTAGTATCAAATTTTCGTCATCCTCTGTGTTAATCCAAAGATTACTGGTCCTTTTGGAGTCAAAAAGTCGGCGAATGCTTTGGAGAAACTCGATGGCACTTCGGTCGATGTAATTTTTTAATTTATGAATTTGCTGAAAACTCATTAGGGCCCTGCATATTTTGTTTGCTTATATGCTTTGAAGAATACGGCCCAAAAATAGCCTTTTCGCGTTGGTTTGAGTTTTTTTTGGTCGAGTTTAAAATTGCATATTTTGGGGCAGGGATAATCGGAATCTATTTTGAAAAAAGGCACCGCCGAGAAATTTTTGGCACGAAAACATGTTTTTAGTCGGAAATTTCGGGGTACACATAGAGTGCGGAGGACAGGATCCTGCGCAGGATTTTGCAGGATCCTGTCCGCAATCCTGCACTTTTTGGGCTTTTGCAGGATTATCCTGCAAATCCTGTCCTGCAAAAAATTTTGAATCCCAATCCTGCAACAGGATCCGCAAATTTGATTTTGCCGCACTCTAGGTACACATCGGTTCGGTGCCAGCGATTGAAAGGCTATACATTTTTTTAAACTCAACCAAATCAAGCAAACAAGATGTTATGCGAAGGCTCTAAGCTTTTAAAAGCTATAGTTGAGACAAAGCTAATCAATTAGAAAATTCGTGAAAAAGTTATTTCAATAAATGACCTTTTAAGCCATAATTGTTAATTTTACACACTTTTTTTATACCAATTTATGCTTATGAACCCGGTTTTGGAGACTATTTTGGCACTTTTTCTCTCCTATTTAGGCGCCTAATCGATAATGAATTTTAAACAAACATTGAACAGAGAACCTCCGTCTAAAGCCGGGGATGGGCAAAATCCATTTTTATGGGTGCTCGGAGACATTTTTACAAAAATTGACAATTTTTGTTAAGAAAATTGAAGTAACAATTCAAACGATGTGATGAAAGAAGAGGGGGTGTCTGAAATGTCCAATGTGTGAAATGTCCAATTGCCAAGAAGGGTCGGCGGTAGCATTTTAATTAAAAAATATTTGAAAATTTACTAAAGTTTCTTTTAGTAGGGGACCACACGCGACAGAACCAAAATAAATTAAAAAGTGGTCGCACCCAAGTGGGTCCGAACCCACACCGCAACATAAGATTTGGGGGAAGAAAAACCAATTGGCCATCAATTCATTTACCGGGGATCCCCGTTTTCGGGGATGGCAAACCGGGGACGGGGATGAGAATGGCCGGGGATCCGCGGTTTTCCCCGTCCCCGGCCGGCTCCTACCCTAATTGATACAAATGATATTTTATTTTTCGTTTTCAGACTGCTCGACACAAACGAAGGTCCGAGTGGGCACAGAAGTAAATCGAGCCGAGGAAGGAACGGATTTGAACGAATATGCATCAGATTCAGGATGTAGCCAGAAAAAATTGAATGTTCTTCCTTTTCGCGGGGCAAAAAATAAATGTATTTGTTTCGTTTCTTCGTAAGTTGGGAATCCCCTTCCGGGGCTACTCTCTGGTCCAAACTGAGAAAACGGACTAAATTTTGTTAAATCATTGCTTTTCCTTTGCAACAAAAAAATTTTGAGTTTTTTGTCCAACAAAAACTTCACATAAAAGCGATCCAAAAACCAAATCATTTAAAAAAGGCTTGGCATTTAAGGCGCTTTCCCTTTGTATTCTCGATGAAAATTATGGAACAAGTACAGTTCAAACTGGGATTGTCACCCCGTCCCCGCAAATTGGCGCCATTTTTCTGGGATTTCCCCGACCCCGACAACTCGAACCCCATTTGCGACTCGGCGCGGGGATAATATACACCCCTAAAGATCATCTGCCACCTAATGGAAAAACGTACAAAATGTCCCACGGACAAAAGGTCACCTCTCTCTTGATTGCGCCCACCTTCGCATTGCTCCCCTTTCATCGGCGATGACGTTGTCTGTTTGTTGAATGGAAAACCGACGCTATTCTGGCGCTTTCACTTTTTTTAATGTTTTATTCAGTGAACTTTTTGGCGGGAAAATGTCTATTTTTGGGGGGTGGATTTTTGGTATAAGGAAAAGTGATTTTTTAGGGGAGCAGTTTTGGGGTGATTTTCGGAAAAATGCCTAAAAATTGCATTTTTTCAAAAATGCCTAAAAATTGCATTTTTTTCAAAAATGCCTAAAAATTGCATTTTTTCAAAAATGCCTAAAATATTGATTTATTCTCAAAAAAGCCAAAATATTGATTTCTATTGACTAAAAAGTCGCTCTAATTGTAAATTTTTTTGAAATGACTCTAATTTATGAATTTGCTGAAAACTCATTAGGGCCCTGCATATTTTGGCATATTTTGTTTGCTTATACATATGCTTTGAAGAATACTCGTTTGCAATACACGGAATTAATAAAAAGTTTAACAAGTTTTTTTTTAGCGAAAGTTGTTACTTAGACGACTGGCAGGAGACGGGCCAAGAAAAGAGCAGGTTCGATGGGAAAATGGCCAGCAATTTGCATTTTTAAAGAGAAAGGGTGCCGCGAATGGCGATTGGTGCATTTTAACTCGATTTTGAGCAGTAAATGAACTTTTTGAAATGTTCAAATTCGGGTCCGAGTTTTTGGAATTGGTCTAAACGAATGTCATATTCGGATTCTACGCCCCCAATTACCCCTAGAAACACCATTTATTGACTTTGAAAAATATTTTTATTTTTTCAAAAAATGGGGGGGGGGGCCAGCCCGACTATTACCTAATGAATTTTTAAACAAACATTGAGCAGTCGTTTATTTGATTATGATCAGTCTCTGTCGATAAAAATTTATAAGCGAAATTTTGGCAAAATTGTTTTTCATAAAGCGACTCAACTTTCGAAAAATATTATTGAAATCCTTTGATGGGAAGCAGCTATGTAAACTGTAAATTTCTCCTATAAAAATACTGGGAGTTAATGATTAATTTGAATTTAAATAAAAAAAATGATTTTCCAAACATTTATTTGTATTATTTTAAGCGCTTATTTTCTGTTGGTGACGGCAAATTCAGTAAGTCTTACATATTTAAAATAAAATAAATCTTTATATTAAATAAAATGCATTGACAGATTCTTATTTAAAGACTTATAAACGCGAGGTTGGTAAACCTAAAGAAGACGAACAAGCACAAGTGCCACCTCCAGAAGTGCCGGTTGAACCTCGAAAGAAGCGTCAAGCCGATGAAGAAGGTCAAGCACAAGTGCCACCTCCAGAAGTGCCGGTTGAACCTCGAAAGAAGCGTCAAGCCGATGAAGAAGGTCAAGCACAAGTGCCACCTCCAGAAGTGCCGGTTGAAACTCGAAAGAAGCGTCAAGCCGATGAAGAAGGTCAAGCACAAGTGCCACCTCCAGAAGTGCCGGTTGAAACTCGAAAGAAGCGTCAGTCAAGCCGATGAATCCTTGGAATTTAAAGAATTTAATCTAAATGATAAAAAGAAAACCAATATTAGGTTGGGCTATGTTTGATGACTTTACTTCTTAAATTATTATGCACTTTTTAACTGGAAGGTTTAAATTAGAATATATTTTCGTTAAAATCTGATAAATAAAATGATCGTTTTAGTGAAAATATTTTCATTTTACACACCGTATTTCCTAAAATACTAAACCCGGGGTTAGTGTATTTTTAAACCCTCATCCAGCAGATGGGGAAATTGACAATTAAGCTTTGCTATTTGTCTTGGTCTCAAATTTAAAAATTAAGTTAAAATTAAAAATGGACAGTCAGTGCCCTATCGATACATTTTTTCTTCCAATATCAGGACAAATTAACCTTTCCTAGTCATTAGTCAACTTTAGCCTTTTCTGGAGAGACCGAGAGTGACCGAGAGGGCGAGCGAGCATCGAGACTAACTGTCGAAGCAATTTAGCCTCTTGTGGATTTAATTCTGTTTTATTTGTGAAACATTGTTTGACATTTGAGTTGACAAAACGATACAGCTTGAAGGCGCTAGGACAAAAGGCTAACCAACCCAAAAACGGTCAAAATGCAACCTGTCAAAAGGCCAGAATGTCCTTTTTTTTAAAGATTCGTCCTTTATTTGGGAGGTGCACGTCCTTTTTGTCCTAATTTAAGATTTTGGCGTATGCCGAATCTGTTCTTCCCCAGACATCATTTTCCGATGCCCAGTAGAAAAATCTTTAAATTTTTTTAAAATAGAAATTAAATTGCACAAAAACAGCACCGCAACATTTTGCAAAAAAAACGACAACAAATCAGGCAAAAATTATTTGAAGCACAAATCCGAAAGCATTAACCAATCCGTCAATAAAAAAGGGTCGATTCTTCCTTCACTTTGTCGATCAAAATGCCTGTGTCTAATCGTCTAGTATCTGGCATAATCAAGCAGCTTCCTAAAAGGAAAATTCCGGACGTTTTGGTGCGACAGTTTGGCTTTTGGGTAAATACAAAATCTGACGGTCCAACGTCAAAATCACCCAAAATTACTTTAATAATTTTTTTTAGGTGCTGAAAACGATAAAGCAATCAAAATTTTATTGGGATGCGCATTTAAAACGGGGCTATTAAATCATTTAAATTTTGACACTTTTGCTCAAAATTTGTGGAGAATATTTTTTATTCTAAAAATTGTCTGAAAATATGTTATTTAATGCACGGATTCCGAATTCGTCAACAGAAATCAAATTGAAAATTTAAAGCGGTTTTTGAATCAATTGAAATTTTGAAAATTAATGAAAAAACAACTTTTAAGTAACTAAGGATAATAAGTGAAAGGCCGCGTAGCGGGCCGTCCGCACCAGTGAGCATGCAATAAATATGGGTTTTAAAAATTATTCAAAAAACATTTTGTCCCTGAATAAATAATCCATTTACCCCCCATTCTCGTAGTAATCAAACGCCAATTCTGTTGCTTCGCGAGCTTCTGCGACATCCACAACGGCCAGAGCCTAAAAGTAACAGTGCCTGCCAGTCTGGTATGTTTTTGGAAAATATAATTATATCTCCCAGACTCCAAATCACCTAAATCAGGGTTGCGATACGGACTTGGATGCCAAGTACAGTACTTGGAAACGGACCCTCCTACTTACAAATTTAAAAGCGTACTTATTTCCAAGAATGTACTTGGAATATGAGAATTTGGCGCGAGTGGTGAAAATTTTGGAATTTTAATAGAGAAAATCACGTTTTGTCGGATTTCTTGATTATTTCTATTTGCTATTTTCCAGCATATTTTTGTTCAATTTCCTTAACAAAATTCATTAATTCAAAAAATTTTCCCCACGGCGCCTGTTGGCGCCGCCGGCCTTTCCCATTCCTTAAAAAAGCTTTAAAAATTACCATTTTTTAAAAATTTGATTGTGCAAATTTCTTAACAAATTGAGTCTAAAATAGCAAAATGTTCTCGGCGGCGGCCCGTTATGTACTTGGAATCAACATGTTTGTACTTGGGAATTGTCTTTGCCAGATCGCAACCCTGACCTAAATCATATACCAAATCGGATTTTGATTGCGGGCAACCCGCAAGCCCGACGGTGCCGACAGGCGCCGTGGGGACAATTTTAAAAAAAAAGAAATTTACCAAAATTTTTGCAAAATTCGACATTTTGCTTCTGATTCCGGAAAAAATTTCAAAAACAAAAATAGTTTTACGTAAAAGTGGAGGACGCCCGGCGGTGCCAACAGGAGCCGCCGGCGAACTTTTTACAAAAATTGGCCAACAATAGATTTGTTGCCGCAACGACAAACCACTAGGCCATATCTTTATGAGGGGATTCATGTAAAAAAGGGTCAAATTTTGTCAAAAAGAATGCAAAACCACCACAGCCTTATGACAAGTATTTGTTTGGAAAAATGAATTCTGAAAACACCGATTGGGGATCCAATTTTTCATTTTCGAAAACAAAACCAAAACAAATTTTTTAGGACGAAACATGAAACGAAAAATTTTTTTGTTTTCATTTACGAAAACAAAACCAAAACGAAAAAAATTCTAGGACGAAAACGAAAAAATATGAGTTTTTGTACGAAACGAAAACAAAAAACACGAAAATTTTTAAATCAAATTTAATCATAAGCAAAACCATTGATCAACAAATTATGATGCTTGCTTATTTTAGTTTTTCTTGATAAAAGACTCGTTATCAAGTACATTTTAAGGTGTTTAGGGAATTCACATTTTAAAAAATTTATAAAAATTCTTCAAAAATTAATCATTTTTTCAGAAAATATCGACCTTTAGGGGTGCATTTTTGGCCCAAGAAATTCGATTTTTAGTAATACTTTTTTTGTTTTTGTTGCATTTTTCTTAAGAAAACTAGTCCGAATCTGTCAAAATTTGACAATTACTTCAAATATGTTAAATTATTTTTAATTTTTGAGTCAATTTGTTAAGAGATTTGCAACCAAAATTAAAAATACGGTATTTTTTTGAAGTGTTTTTTGAAGATTTTGAGGTGAAATTGATTTTTTGAAAATTCTTGAATTTTTAAAAATTGTTCGAATTCGGATCTGGGGTTCTAAATCGGGTCGAAATGGAGCTCATACTCGGATTCTACGGCCCCGAGAACCCTATAAAGTACCATTTTGTCGACTTTTAGAACTCAGTGACGAAGTGATCAGTGACGAAACGAACTGTGACCAACTCATCGGCCACCCTTCCACGCCCCCCTCCGAAATTTTTTTTCTGATTACGGGCAAGATGCCACAAAAGATTATTGGTATTTTAAAAAGATATGACTTTTGTCCCTTCGAACTATGGCGTTTAAAATTGCGTGACTCCTGGTAAATTTTGGAAATTCCAAAATTTATCGCGTTGAGCGGTAAATTCCAGAATTAACCGATTTCCCAAATTTACCGTAACCATACGCACTGTTTTCTTTGCACACTTAAAAATGAAAAATTCTCGAGCTCTTTCGAGCGAGATCTTGGGTCAAGATTCGCGAGAAATTCGTGAAGTTCATAAATAAGCTCGAGCCTTATTTTAGGCATCTGAAGATTTTTTGTGCCTATTTCGGCATATTTTATTGACATTAAACTTACCTTTAATCCATCTGAGCGAACGAATATGAAGGAGATGTACTCAAAGTCGGCCAATATGGTTTTGTTCAGCTTAATCATTTCCCTTCCGTCCGGCTGTGTCTTCGTGCGTAGTCCGTTGGCAATTATTCTGTAAGTGCCTTCATCGAAATCTATGACTTTGGAGACAGTAACAAGGTATTGAACTTCGGGCGGGTCGAAGTACACTTTCAGCAGCTCATTGGCATTGGCACTTTGGTGATGATGGGCTAAATGAAGCAGCACAATTTGTGCATAAATAAACCAACAAATTTTGATGCACAAATCAATTTTAGCCATTTTCTTATAAAACCGAGGGTAATTAAATGGCATTTTTAGATTAAGAGAAGTAATTGAAGTCGGGGGGTTTAGAAGTGTCCAAAATTGGCCATTGTGGGCAGCGAGCGGTCAATGATTGTGACATGCCCAAAAATGATTTCAGGGTTCGTATAATTTGGCTCTATGACCAATCCACTACTAGGGACCGAATGCAATAAAAAATATACCGGACATTTTATAAAATTTTTAATTATAGTGAAAAAGAGAAAATTGAACAAATTTTAAAAGTCGATCTTTAGCTTTTTAAGGGTTTATTTTTCGTTTTTATTGCATTTTTGTTAAGGAATTTTGAAAAATGGCGAAATATGGAAAAAATATTGATTCCAACCAAAGCTAAAAACATCATTTATGGTATTTATACGCTGTTCCGAGTGCGCAAAAAAAAAATATGGATTTCCATATAAATCGTGGCCCTATTGATTGATTATATAACTAAATTTGTCATTTCCCACCATTACATGCACTTTGTCCTCTTCTGGCATTTCCCCCTACTTTTCCGCCGGTTGAAACTCGAAAGAAGCGTCAAACCGATGAAGAAGGCCAACATAAAATCTTGACAATTTATGCCATCAAAAAAAAATTGATAATTAAGCTTTGCTATAATATTAACTATTTTAAGTTGTTATTAAAATTGGTCATTTGAAGCATTCTGTGAATCGTCTCAACACTTTTGGGACCATTTTGTTGCACATGGCTCAATCGTTGCGAGTGGTTTCACGCGATTCGTTTGCGACATAATTGTGTGAATGCTTTTGCTGGTGTTGGTGGTAACCGTCACACGGTTCGTCTCCAGCGTACGAATAATGCTCGTTTTTCCGCCCGAGGGCAGCGTAATGAACGGAAAGACCATGCCAATTGGACGGACGAACATGACGAGCACGTCGTGACGAACAGTTTTGTTCAACAGCAAGTAGATGATGGGCGGAATACCTTTTTAAGAATTTATTTTTAAAAAACGAAACATCGTTTTAATGCATTAAAAACAATTAAAAAGCTTTATGCTGTGCCCCGGTGATCGATCGATCACATCTTCCTCTACTATCAGTGATTGTATTGGACTGTCGTCCCCCCCGCGGGGAAAGGCTCGAATCCATGAGGAAGAAGGCCAATTGGTCGGGAGTAAGATGGAAATTCACCCCGATCACTGCTTATCTACCCCCTTTTAAATAGCGTCCGGACGATCGAGATTCTCAATTGACGAAATTTTACGGAGATATTTTTCGAGATTCTCGATCAAAATCTCGCCCGGTCCTCACGTCGGGGCTCCACTTTAAGGCTTCCCCAGGGGGAGGAGCCTTCTTTTTTCCGGCACCGAGATTCTCGGCCCACCAATATCAAAGCTTCTCACCATGAGCCATAATCCAACAGAATTGTCCAACAAGAATTAACAATTTGCTAAGTGGCACTAAGTTCATGGACACATAAATTGCAGACGCGATCGCATTCACGCAACTGATCAGTACAACTTGGATAAAAATCTGAATAATCAAAAATAAATATAAAAAATTTAAATTTATTTAAACCGATTTTTGGTTGACCAATGAAGCGTTTGGGCCAGCTGCGGCGCTAATCTTGCGACCTTTGACGAACAAAATCAGTGCAAACAGCAGGTAAATGCTGGGCAGCACCGCGACAACAATCACATTGTGAATGGACTGCATACTGTTGCGATACTGTACAAAATTATTCAAAAATAAATAAATACAGTAGTTGTACCAAAATGGCATTTATTATATTTAATTTTAGAAAAATTAAAAATCATTTTGTTTACTCTTAATAAATTCTATGGATTCAAAATTGGTGATCAGAATCGTGTTCTAGCACTTTTACTGGGGTGTATAGCGATTTGAAAAATTTAAAATGACTTTCCAACATCGCTTAATTATAAAGAATTTTGCATTAAAAAATGCCTTAAAAAGTTCCGACTACAAAATAGAGCAGCCCGGACAATCAAGCTTTTCATCGAAATCTTGATCGACGAATTGCCAAGATTTTTCGAGCTTAGTGATTCTTGAACAAATCTCAATTGTTAAGTTTTTTACGAGTTTTGATTTTTTGTTGAACTTCTCGATTCAAGTCCGAGCTCTACTATTTTTGTCGGCAAAACATTGGAACTTTTAAAAATTGTTTAACACCATCAAATGTATAAACTAACGGTGTCCTCAAAACTGTCGATGTAGCCGACGTGCGGATTCTGGAACCATGTGATGTAAATGCCGTTGAAGATCAACGGCTTTGTGAACAGCACAAAGTACATGCCGTACAGCGTGGTCACCACCATCCACAAGTAAATGCGTTTACCGCCAAAGAGCAAATCGGCCAGCCGGCTGGAGCTCAGCTCCACACAACGGTTAAATGCCAAAAACATTTCTGCCGTTGTCTCGGTGATCCAAAGGGCTGAAAATTTTGGCACTTTTTGGGGGTTTTCAGGGAAGCCAGAATTTTTTGGTAGAATAATTTAAGTCAATCATATTTAGAGCCCGGACTTGAGCTTCGAGCGAGAGAGACGAGATTCTCGAAAAAATCTCGGGTCTCGAAAAATCTCAAAAATTCAGTTTTATTCGAGACGAGATCTTGAGGTCGAGATTCTCGAAAAATCTCGAGCCGGAACAGTCGAGATTCGAGATTTTTGATAAAATATAATTTTTTTTTTCAATGGGGTGGCGGATATAGTTTTGACCACATGCGCATTAGTGTTAGGCACGGTACGGTAATACCGCGGTATTTCTCGGTATTACAGCGGTATTTTTTACCGAAATTGGCGGTGCCAAATAGGCGTCGCCGAGAAAATTTTGAAATTTTCCAGCCAAAATGGAGGATGTCCGGCATGCATACAGGCGTCGCCGGGGGAATTCTTTTACAAAAATTGGCAATCTTTGTTAAGAAAAGCACTGTTTTCATGGAAAAAAAAAATCTCGGGTCTCGAATCTCGAAAATTCAGTTTTATTCGAGACGAGATCTCGAGGTCGAGATTTCTCGAGAATCTCGTCGAGATTTTTCGAGATCTCGAGACGAGATTCTAGTCTCGACCGGGCTCTAATCATATTTGACGTTTTTTAGTCATCTCGTCGGCTTTAGGCATAACTCGCAACAACAACAAAAATTTACCGAGTGCAAAAGCACCGGAAATGTAAATGAATGTCGGTGCCGTACAAAACACAGCCCCAATGATGGCCAAATAGCCGGTCACAATGCCACATAACAGCAGGCACAACATATCCGCTATGGCGATGTAGAACATGAACTGTTTTAAAAAAATGAATTTTCTTTGACTCAAGCTTAACAAAAAGCATATTTTTTTGAGGAGAACATATTTTGGAAAATTTTGGTGCAAAAAAATATATAAAATATGGCTAGAAGGAATATTAATAATTCAGAATTAGATAAAAATTGTAACGAAACGATTGTTTAAAAATTTAAAATATTTTATATTTCAATCCAAATTTTATGGACCGAGATAGTGCTATAATATGCAATAAAAAAATTCTGAAACTCTTAAATAAAAAATGATTATTTTTATTTTTTTATATTAATCATTTTTAAACATTTTTTTATCCGATTGTACTACTTTAAAGCAAGTGCTGTCAATGTGCTTTCGAATGGCGATCATACATGGCACGTACAGGACCTTAAATACTAATTATTAATTATGTATCTTATTTCATAAACAATTTAAATGTTATTTTAATTTATTCAAATTTTCACCTCACAAATGATTCCAATTGAAAGAAATATGACTCCAAGTTTAATATTTTGTCGTTTTGACAATGGAACTTGGTCAATCTCGTAGGCGCTGCAATTGTACAAACGCTCGTACTCGTCCGGGTTGAAGAAAGGCAATTCCATTTTAATTTTCTTTTGCTTTTTTGTAAATTCTTTTCAAAAATTGAATTAGAAAAAACATTAAAATAAAATGGATTTTCACATTTTTATGTAATGCATAATTATGCGCCTTTTTTGAGTAAAAATTTGTTAACAAAAATGGAATAAACACGATATTTTGAGGATTTTGGAAAAAATTGTTAAAGTGAATGTTTTGGCCATTTTTGGTGCATATAAATACGGGGCCCTATTATGTAATTAAACTACACTTTTAGAAAGTTGAAATCAGAGCCTTTTATTTTTCCCCGGAAACGTGCAATTTTCCACGGGTTTTTGCCAAAATTCGTTAAATCTTTACAAAACAAAAAAATTTCCGGTGACAGAATTCTAAATTTGCATTTTTGCTAAATTCCTTAAAAAGAATGCAAAACCCATAATTGCTTCCTTTCTCAACCAAATTTGCTCAAAATGGTTACAAAGTGGTGCTAAATATGCAAATTTAATTATTGTTCGAACAATTTTCCATTAAATTAAAGGCTTAAAAATGGCCACGTTTTTGAAAAATTTTGCCACGTTTTTAACTCATATGCCACGTTTTTGGATTTTGCGGATAAACCCCCTGGTTGAAATATATTATAAAATTAATTAATTAAAATATAATTTTTAATGAATTTTAAAACAATGCCTTCAGAATGTTAGAAAGAAATAGTTTTTTATAATTTAAAAAAGTGTTTGGATGGTGGCAAACAAGAAGTACCTATTTTCTTTTTATATTTCAATTTTTGGAATTCTGTTTATTCACTTGGGTTGCTTTGATGACCACCGACACCCACCGCTCTCTCTCCACTAATCCCAAATTTATTGCATTTACCGTTTGAAATGTTTTAGTAAAAAACCGCGGGGGAACTCCCCTAAACTCGGGGGCTAGCCCACGCCAGCCTTTAACCAAAAAATCTTTTGTTCCTAAAACAAAAATTAATATATAATAAAGTTAAAACAGAATAAGCCCTATGAAATTATTTGAAATGAATGCGTTGTTCTAAAGCGTAAAATTGCCAAGCAAAGATTTGAACAAATTATTTGAGCAATAAATTGACTGATTTTTGAAAATTTGTCTCCCTAATGAGAGAATTATTGAAAATTAAATGAACGGAAGAGGAGATTGGGACTGTTTGAGACTTCAAATTAACTCTCATCAAAAATGCCATCTTTAGAGGGTCTAAAAAAGTCTCGTTTCCGAGACTAGAAACTCGAGACCAAAAAAACAGAGAAATTTTTCGACTCGAGACTCTCTCGAACAGCCGCCCTAGAGGAGATGTTGCCCGAATTGCCGATGTCATTATCGCAGTAGCGTCAATTAAAATGCTGCAATTATGCTCAGCTTTTCCCTTGGGCCCAATTGTCTTCATCGCTTTCAATTGTTGGACAACGAACAAATGGCCAATTTTTTTGCCCCCTGGTCATAGCGTGACACCAATCGTTCCGACGTCAAATTGTTTTCTCGCCGTTCAAATGGCGGCACATCATTCGAAAACAAATAACCCCGGAAACAGATGATAAAAAATATTGACACGATCGACCGAATTGGCAAATGCTTGAACAAAAGCCAAATCCGATGGCAAATGATTGGTAAATATGGATCTGAGCTCCCAGACTCAAAATCACTCAAAACCATTTTTGTAGGGTTTCTTAGGTGCTGAAACCGATAGAACAATCAAAAATTTTTTGTCGCTCCGTCTTTAAACCGGTTTTTGAACGGTTTAAAAATTGCCAAAAATGGAGATTTTTGACCAAAGTTTTGTATCTTCCTGTGGACCAATTGCAACAAATTTAGTATCATTCAATCTCTCGACGAGACAAATCGATCTAGATATGAGGGGACACGATCAGACGCCTTTTGGATACCGGCCAACTGCGTCCCAGTGAAAAAGGGACATTTCAGTACCAAAAGTAAAAATGAACCTAAAATGAAAGGCCGCTGGCGGCCCGCCAACAGCGAGCATGCGGAGACGGAGCAAGTAGTGGGGCGAGACGGAGGGCGGAGGAAAGTCTGCCGAGCGCCACTGGGGGGCGAGCGCGCGGGGACCCGCGGAGCGGGCGCGCGCGAGACCCCAAGCCGGGTCACGCGCGGACTTCTTACGGAGCCCGGAGTCTCGCCCCACCTACTGGCCGCCGTAGTCGAGTGTGCGGTACTTTGGCTGCTATTTTCCACCTTACTGTCTACTTTTTCCCTATCGGGTTTTTAATGGTACTGAAATGTCCCTTTTACACTGGGACTCAGTTGGCCGGTATCCAAAAGGTGTCTGATCGTGTCCCCTCATATCTAGATCGATTTGTCTCGTCGAGAGCTTTCGAATGATACTAAATTTATTGCAATTGGTCCACAGGAAGATACAAAACTTTGGTCAAAAATCTCCATTTTTGGCAATTTTTAAACCGTTCAAAAACCGGTTTAAAGACGGAGCGACAAAAAATTTTTGATTGTTCTATCGGTTTCAGCACCTAAGAAACCCTATAAAAGTGGTTTTGAGTGATTTTGAGTCTGGGAGCTCAGATCCATATTTTCCCAAATGATTCCCCAGCTGCGGGTTTGGTTAATTCCCGTGTGAATTGAAAGAAACGTCCAATTGAGTCGAAAAGTCGGCGGATGCTGTTGAAAAATTCGATGACATTTTCGTCGATGTAGCTTAAAGTCGTCAACGCTAGTGGCCCTGAGACGCTAATGGCAAGACGCTAGTGGCCCTGAGACGCTAGGGGCCAGACGCTAGTGGCCCTGAGTCGCTAGTCACCAGACGCTAGTGGCCCTGAGACGCTAATGGCAAGACGCTAGTGGCCAGACGCTAGTGGCCCTGAGTCGCTAGTCACCAGACGCTAGGGCCCTGAGACGCTAATGGCGAGACGCTAGTGGCCCTGAGACGCTAATGGCAAGACGCTGTGGCCAGACGCTAGTGGCCCTGAGACGCTAGTGGCCAGACGCTAGTGGCCCTGAGACGCTAATGGCGAGACGCTAGTGGCCCTGAGACGCTAATGGCAAGACGCTAGTGGCCAGACGCTAGTGGCCCTGAGACGCTAGTGGCCAGACGCTAGTGGCCCTGAGACGCTAATGGCAAGACGCTAGTGGCCCTGAGACGCTAATGGCAAGACGCTGTGGCCAGACGCTAGTGGCCCTGAGTCGCTAGTCACCAGACGCTAGTGGCCCTGAGACGCTAATGGCGAGACGCTAGTGGCCAGACGCGAATGACCCCTACTCCATTTTTGCACAGTACACATCATTTCAGTGCCCACACTTCAGAGCCGGTACACTTCAGTGCCGGCACACTTCAGTGCCGGCACACTTCAGTGCTGAAACACTTCAGTGCCCACACAAAAAATTTATTTTGGCGCCTACGAATCATACATATTAAAGAAAAATTATTTAAATTATAATTATTCACATCAATTCTATTTCCTAATGTTTTGGCATGCACCATTAAGACTTAAAGCTGATCTTTTAAATATCCGAATAGGTTTAGGCCTGAGCCTAATTGCAATGCTGGCACTGAAGTGTTCGGCACTGAAGTGTGCCGGCACTGAAGTGTGGGCACTGAAACGATCGCCGCCGATTTTTGCGTGTCATTACCAAGGCTACTACTTTTAGGCACAAAAAATTGCAAAATCGGCGCCTAAATAGGCACAAAAAAGTTCTAAAATAGGCATGAAATAGGCACAAAAATCCTCAAATAGGCACAAAAATAGGCAAATAAAATTTTTTACCGAAGGTTTTAACAAACAAAAAAAGGAAAAAATAAGCGATCATTTCTGCTTATTGCAGTTACAAATCAAAAATGTTTCGATATTTTCCGGCGTAAAGCGCATCCGAATTTGTTCACAAACACGATTTAGACCATGGCATAAACACGTGAGATGTATAAGATTCGGGTAGAAGAGTTCGAGGCCCTAAATTTAATTTTTGTTAATCCTGGTAGCTTTTGCCTTTATTTTGGCATTTTTTGCAAAATCCTGAAAAAGTTGCCAAAAATGTCGAAATAGGCACAAATAGGCATTAGGCACAAAAACCCCAAAATAGGCATAAATAGGCATTATAAAGTCCACTCTAGAAGCTCCAAATAAAGCTAAAAACATGTTTTTCGTGCTTTACTCACTGTGCCAAGTTCGCAGAAAAAATAGGCATTTGCTTAAAAGTAGCAGCCCTGGTCATTACTAGAGCCCGGACTTGAGCTTCGAGCGAGACTCGAGACGAGATTCTCGAAAAAATCTCGGATCTCGAAAAATCTCGTGAAGCTCATTTTAGTCGAGACGAGATGTCGAGACGAGATTTCTCGAGAATCTCGTCGAGATTTTTCGAGATTTCGAGACGAGATCTCGTCTCGACCGGGCTCTAGAACATTACTAGAGCCCGGATTTATATTTTTAAAAATGTTTTTTTTGCGAATAGGGAATCACGAGAGAAGCCCAAAAATAGCATTCATTTTGAAAAATTTTACAATTAGAGCGACTTTTTAGTCAATATAATTCAATATTTTGGCTTTTTTGAGAATAAATCAATATTTCGCCATTTTTTTATAATAAATCAATATTTTAGCCATTTTTCATGAAAAAAAAGCAATTTTTAGGCATTTTTTTTGAAAATTTTTGCAGAAATTCAATAATTTCAGGCACTTTTCCCAAAAAAATTTCTTAAAAAAAATGCAATAAAAACGAAAAATGTAACCTTAACATTCAAAAAAATTTTTAAACTAAATATGCACCTCTAAAAAGAGACTTTTTATTTGACCAAAAATCCACCCCCAAAAATCGACATTTTCCCTAAAAAAATTTTTTATTTATATTTTTTTAAAAATTTTCAAAAACAAATGAAAAATATGTAGTACATTTCTATTCTGAGAGAAAAATTAATTAATAAAAAATGACGAATTTTGAAGGTTTTTACGCAAAATTTGACTGGATTTGGTCAGTTTTGCACATTTTTAAATCAATATTCTGCCACTTTTTGGGGTTATTGGTCAATATTTTGGGGTTTTTTGTCAATATTTTAAGTCAATATTTCGCGGTTTTTAGTCAATATAAATCCGCGCTCTAGTGATAGGGACTAAAAAGTCGCTCTAATTCTAAAATTTTTTTTAGTTTGAAAAAAAATTTGACTTTTAGGGGTAGATTTTCTCCTTTTTTTGCATTTTTCTTAAGAAATTTTGGGCAAAAGTGCCAAAATAGGGTCTAAAAACCCAAAAACGGCGAAATAGGGATTTATTCTCAAAAAGTCCGAAATAGGGATTTTTAGGGACTAAAAAGTCGCTCTAATTCAAAAATTTTTCGAAATGAATGCTATTTCTGGGCTTCTCTCGTCAAACCCTATCCGCAAAAAAAAAAGGTTAAACCCTAAAAATCCGAGTAGGGGTCGACTCCGTCCCGCCAACTCCGTCCCAGCCAACTCCGTCCCGCCAACTCCGTCCCGACCCAACTCCGTCCCGACCCAACTCCGTCCCAGCCAACTCCGTCCCAGCTACAAAAAGTAACTCCTCAGAAAAACAAAAATTTAACAAAGATTTTTTCAAATTAAACAAATGGAGTAATAAACAAAATAAATAAATTCAAGTGTTCATTCGGTAGTTGCCCGAAATTCCCCTAAGAACTTCAATAATCAAATGAGGATTGATCTGGTTTTGGATGTACTGATGATCGGCTTGAACTTGAGGTAGCGCCGCTTTTGCGTTTGTGTATCGCTGAAGAATTGACAGAATCCTCCTATCAGCGTCGCGGAACTTCTTTGCTTTTGGCGGAGGAGCATTGCCGGCGATAAAGTGCTCCATGTTGACGTCGACCATTTTCTGCTGTTCGCGCAACTTGTCGATAAAAGTCCAGATTTTGGGATGCGTGTGACCAAACGCGTGTTGTAAGGTGCGGTGGTAGGACTCCGCGTAATTGTTCGTCCTGTCAATTCCGTCAAGCGTGCGCTGTTGCACACTCCACTGTTCAGGTTGGAACAACGGACGCGCACGGGTGTTGTTTTGTCGCAGCCGCCCTATGTAGTTGATCACGAACCTGTAGTTGAATCATGTTGTAATGAGAAGAAATTTAACCAACCAGTCAAGCACTCCATTAAGGTTTTCGGGGAGAAAATCTTCGAGAGCGGCCAGTGCTGGATTCAGATCAGCTACTGGCAAGAAAGCCAGCGACGTGATCATGCGGGCGGACTGCGAAAACGCAGCATCCGTGTTGTACAGCTAATTTTAGGCAATTCGTATCAATTTTTCCATATTTATACTTACGTGAGTGAGACCTTGTTCAGCTATCCGTTTCTTCATATTTCTGACGAGATGGAACAGGCAGAAGTTGACGTCACACTGCGGGTGCTTTGCCTTCAAAGCGCCAACCATGGCCTGCTCGAAATCGAGGCTGCAGCGTGCGGTTTGAACATTGGCCAACACTGCTGCAACAGGTCGAACATACGCTCGTATGTCGCTTGTGTCTTGGCCGTCAGCAAACAGTGACAGACCGGGAACACCCATTTGTCACGCCTACAATTTTTTTTTTTGCATTTATAAATTGTGTTTAACTAACCATGCCAGAATGACGTAGACCTGAGTGAATGGAGCCGGCGTTATGGCGAATGTGCCGTCGCAGTAGATGGTGTTCATCTCCGATGCCCAGTCGCGAAACGACTGTCGACCAAAAATTACGATCCTATAATTGAAGATGTTAATTGTTAAATTTAAACAAAAATAAACCTTTCTTGTCCTTCTCGTCCAGCCTCGTTATATATCCCCGAATCTGCTAAAAGAAACGGCTCCTGCACAGCGGCAGATCTTTTGTAGATCCTGTAGTCTTCTGGGATTACAAGTTGTTCAATGCTTGTCGGCACAGGCGGTGGCGCATTGATCTCGTGACGGACCCGCTTCACCAACTAAACCAAAAAACATCTGGTGAAATGTCATTTTTTGGCTACTTACTTTTTTGGTGGCATTTTTCGTCGGCAGATTTGCCATGACTGGCGTTGGAATTTGTTGAAGTGCGTGGGCTCTGATTGCCGCTGGAGTTTCCATCGTTTCTGCTGCGCGTCTCTTGATTCCCGTCACAATTTGCTGTTTGGCGACATTCGAGGCGCTGTGCTGGCAGTTATGGTCCCCGACAGTCTTCAGGACGACATCGTTCAGAGTTGTGTGCACACGACCTCTGCATTTGACATCACCGTGTTGATGTTCGCATCGCCAAAATTTGACATCTCCGTCGACGTTTAACTTGTGGAAAATGTACAAGCATCCCTCATGTTCAAGTTTTTTGTTGCTTCTTTGGCTTTTTATTTCATGATTTTCCATTATTTTACAAAATGTAAACCTTAAAAATGTAGTAGTTTAGAATCTAAGATAAATGAGGATTTTTTTTTCTAAAAGTGAGCCACGCTCAAAAATAAAAGAGTGAATCTAATTTTGTAGCTGGGACGGAGTTGGCTGGGACGGAGTTGGCTGGGACGGAGTTGGGTTGGGACGGAGTTGGGTTGGGACGGAGTTGGCGGGACGGAGTTGGCTGGGACGGAGTTGGCGGGACGGAGTTGGCCCGTTTCGTAAAAATCCGGACCCAAGTCATTACTAGAGCCCGGATTTTCATGTTTTAACATGTTTTTTTGGCGAATAGGGAATCATGAGAGAAGCCCAGAAATAGCATTCATTTCGAAAAATTTTCGAATTAGGGCGACTTTTTAGTCCATATAAATCCATATTTTGGCTTTTTTGAGAATAAATCCATATTTCGCCATTTTTTCATAATAAATCCATATTTTGGCCTTTTTGATCAAAAATGCAAGAAAAATTTGGAGTTTTTGTGAAAATTTCATAAGAAAAATGCAATAAAAACAAAAAAAATGTACCCTTAAAAATTAAAAAAATTTTCAAACCAAAAATTCACCCCTAAAAAATTACTTTTTTTTTGGACCAAAAATGCACCATCAAAGATCGAAATTTTCTTAAAATTTTTTATTTTTGATATTTTATAAAATTTCCAAAACATGTGAAAAATATTTTATTTACAACTGTAAGAGGAAAATTAATAAAAAATGACGAATTTTGAAGGGTTTAACGTAAAAATTGACTGGATTTTGTCAGTTTTCGCACATTTTTTAGTCCATATTTTGGCACTTTTTGGGGTTTTTGGTCCATATTTTTGGGGTTTTTAGTCCATATTTTAAGTCCATATTTCGCGTTTTTTAGTCCATTTAAATCCGGGCTCTAGTCATTACCGCTGAAACCTTTCGTCAAGAGTTTTGACACGAAAAGAAAAATAAATAAAGTAAAGAAAAAAAACGCTAAATTCAAAAATTATGTTGACGGATTTTCATTATAAAATTAGGAACCTTTAAAGCAATAACTCATGAATCAATGTGTATGCTAATATTTTCAATGTTCAAAAAATTCCTCATTTTGTTCTCAAGAGATGGTGAAAGTTGAGAAGGATCTGACGTCGCAAACAAAAGTTTGACGTCGCGAAGTGCGCGATGGTCAAAATATTTGTTAAAAAAGATGAGAGAAAAGGCCAAAAGAAGAGAACGGTTAGAGAAAAAGCGAGATAGTGCACTGTCTTCCTTAAATGGTAATAAAATGCAAAAATGAAACGCTGTGCCTAGCCTATTTTAGACGCGAAACCCCAAAATAGGTTTTCCTAGGCTTGGATAGGCTAGTTAAAACGACGACATTTTCCACTAGAAACATGTTTTTCGTGCATAACTCGCCAAAACAAAGCTGCAGAAAAAATAGGCAAAAACCTAAAAATCCCATCCCTGGCCATAACTCTTCATGGAATCAACCAAACTAAATAAATTAGGTACCAATCGAAAGCTCTAATAAACCGGGATTTTGGGTCATTTTCTAATCTCGAATTTATAAAGAACGACAATTTAATTCATTTTACTTTGATTTTTAGAGCTGATTTAATTGCATCTATTACTCAATGCTTATTAGTGCGTTTTCACCCGGAAGAACAGCGGCCACCACCAGAATTGCATCCTTTTTACGGCATATAAATGTAAGAATACATTTATATACAAATTTTGCAACAATTTTTTTTTGAATATTCTTTAACAAATAAATAACTAAAACCTACAATTTTTGGATTTTTGCAAAATATTTCATCAGTCCCCCGTTCGGCAAGCACATTGGTGCTGGCAGAGCACAACGAGCAGAAGCTGAACCCGGTGACGCTGAACGCCGTGTCGGCCGCCAAAAAGTTGGGCCATGACATTGCATTGCTCGTGGCGGGCAAAAATGCCGAAGAAGTGGCCAAGACGGCCGCAACAATTCCGCGCGTCAAGGTTTTTTTTCAGGCAGTTCGGGGAGGGCTACCGAGTGTAAAAAAAACCATAGGGGGTGGACCCTAACAAATTGAGTCAAAACTTTAAAAAAAAATTTTGGCTTATCCCCCCCCCCGGAATGAAGCAAAATTCTCAAAATTTTTTTTGCATTTTTTAAAATTGCCTAAATGGAATAAAAACGGAAAATGCATCCCCCTAAAGATCGATTATGTTTTCGGTACCCCATCAAGGCAAAATCCAAAAAGATGAAATCGCTCGACGATGCCAGAGCATGGGTGTCCCCCTACCCTCATAAAAAATCCTAAATACGTCCCTGCTCCCATCTCTAGGTGAAAAGCAGTGCGTCCGTAAATTTCATCACGGTCCGTGCCACGGACGGCATTTGAGCCGGCGCCCGCCGACGGAGGCAACGCGGCAGTGCAAAAAGGTTTGCAAAATGCTCTTTTCAACATAAAAAAAAAACTGTAAAATGTTTTCGGACTTCTTTGCTGCAACGCCTTGCGGTTGTGTTGCGTTTCAATTTCAGATAATTTTTTTGTTATGGGAAAATAATTCCCGAAGATTTTTTTCGGGATTTTGCGAGAGTTCCGCGGTTGAGAAATCTCAAAATTGTTTAAGGCGCCGTCAAGAAATAGTAAAAAAGAGAGGGGGGGGGGGGGGGGGGTAATTCAAAAAGTAGTGTGTTTTTAGAAAACCTACAATCTTTAAGGGGGAGTTTTTTTTTTGACGAATCTCGGGTACGCCTAGGCCAGAGATGTAACAGGATTCGGATTTTCGGACATTTTTTTTGACATTCGGTTACATCCCTGGGCTCTAGGCCAGAGAATGCCGGAAAAGTGCCCTCAAAGTGTGGAAGGAATTTTTTTTGTAGGGATTTCATTCGTCTCGACAGTAATTTTAATTATTTTTAAAACCGCAAGGCGCTTCCGTGCCGGGTTATTCTTCCTGCCCGATACGGGAGTTTTCACGAACAATCCCCCGTAAATGTTGTTTTCTCCTCCAGCGCCCGACTTTTCACCGCCACCAGCCGATGTCGTCGAGTTGAGTGCCTTTTTGGGCCAGGAGCTGTCCAAGTCGGAGCGTCCGGAGTTGGCGGGTGCCAAAATTGTGATCAGCGGCGGGCGTGGGCTGAAGTCGGGCGACAACTTCAGTTTGCTGTACGGCATAAATAATTTTGAAACATTTTGGAATTTGTATTTAAGCAATTTCTGTAATAATAATAATCAAATCGAGTTTTGTGTTTATTGTCATATCAAAATTGTTCACAGTTATGCGCTTGCCGATGTGCTCGGCGCCGCGGTGGGCGCCTCGCGTGCAGCAGTTGATGCTGGCTATGTGCCAAACGACATGCAAGTGGGCCAGACCGGCAAAATTGTGGCACTTTTACCAAAAATTCCGGTCCCGGCCTACCCTACTTTTAACCCGGAATTCGGGGTTTGGGGGAGTTTTCATAAGAGAAATCTTTCTTTTTCACCCCACAGCAATTGTACATCGCGGTGGGCATCAGCGGTGCCATCCAACATTTGGCCGGCATGAAGGACAGCAAATTAATTGTGGCCAACAACAAGGACAAAGACGCGCCCATCTTCAGGTTGCCACCGTTTAGAATCAGTACCTTTTTAATTTTTTGTTACAATTCCTCTGCTTGTCCAATTTGAGCATTTTTTTTTGCACTTAATTGTAAAAAAAATTTGTATTAAGCCTACAAGCTTGGCGAGCTGTTCAAGGCGTCCACCGACGGCATGGAACTGGTATTGCTGATGCGCTACAAGCTGGTGTTCAACTAGCACAACATTGAGCACATTCGAACGCTGTTGGTCGTGAAGTATGGCATTGTTCAAGCTGGTCCAACAACGGATGAAAGTGAAGGGTTGCAGAAGAGCAAGACGGACCAGAAAAAATTTAATTGTTTTTGCACGCCACATATTTGTTAAAGATGCAATGTAGGAAATGTTCGGGTGGTTTAAATTTGGTAGTTGTTCTTTGTATTTCAAAATTGTTTCAATTAAATGTTTAATTTGCATTTTGTCACATAGCTCTCCAGATTTTCGTGTCGACGAATTCATCCAAATGAAAAAAATCTTAATTATCGCCGCTGCCGCTGGCGCTGTCGCTGGCGTAGTTTGGTTTCTGTTGACGAAGAGCGACGGAGGAGCCGTTGCGGCTGGCGCCGTCGCAGCGCCTGGTGTGTTGCCGCCGCCTCCCAACCCGCCTCCGAACCCGCCGGGAGATGGTGATTTTTTACCTTAGATGGGGTACCGAAAAGTTGATTTTTTACCTTAGATGGGGTACCGAAAAGTTGATTTTTTACCTTAGATGGGGTACCGAAAAGTTGATTTTTTACCTTAGATGGGGTACCGAAAAAGTCTGATTTTTTACCTTAGATGGGATACCGAAAAAGTCTGATTTTTTACCTTAGATGGGGTACCGAAAAAGTCGTTTCTTAGGGGGGTGTGTTTCGAACAATTTTTTGAAAAAATCAAGATGCTGGCAATGGCCTGGACGGCGGCAATAACATAGCCAACGGCGGTGGCCTGGACGGCGGCGGTAAGTATTTTTTGGGTCATAGAGTTACTTTTGGTAATGGGGTCCCACAAAGTAAAAGAAAAAAAAGATGGGTTTTTGCAATTCTGATAAGGGGGGGTTTATCGTTGTCACAGCTAAATTTTTTTGGAAAAAAAAAATTCAAGGTTGAAAAGAGTGTTTCTAGTGGTATTTGAGGGCGTGTTTTGGCTAATCACATTTTTTTTTGCAGGCGAACTCCTGGCTGAAGTGTGGCATCCTGGGAAGCCAGCCCATCTTAAAATGGAGCGGCGCCAGGATCGCTTTGGGCAGATGTGAGGCCGCCCCCCCCCACGATCGGATGTTAGGGGGCGGGAGAAGGCCAGGCGGCGCCTTTTCCAAAATGTTTATTGCCCCACCCGGCACGCCTGGCCGTTCTCCCGCCCCCCCCCCCCCCCGCCCCGCCCGCCCCCCCTCTTCATCATACTTCGATCTCGGCTCCTCCCGTTTCTCGCATTTTGTCTCATCACTTTTTTTGGTCTCTCGATGACCACTTTTGCCGGCTTTCTTTACGTTTACATACAAAGCAATAAATTATATGTCTCATCTGTTAACATTTCAAAGATCAGAAAGTGATTGGGGATTGTGATCTAAGAAAAATAGAAAGGCCTCCTTTGGTTTTTGATTTCGTCCAACCAAAAAATAAAATGAAATTGTGAATTGTCATCTAAGATTTGTTTTAAAAATTGAAAAAAGTTAAAAGAATTTTAAGAATTGTTTACACCACCGTAAATGTTCAGAGAAAGTCAGGAAAATAATTTACATAGTCGGGGAATTGAATTTGTGCTTTACTTTTCTTTTTGTTTGGATTTTTTAATTGGCAAATTGCACGGGAATTGGCATTATGTTCACGTTTTTTTGTTGTTAAAAAAATCGAAAATATCAAAATCCCGAGGCAATAAATCTTGGAACTTCTTAGAAATTTCGTTCGGTTGAGAAGCGCCGGTTTTCGTTAACTGAGGAAGTCCCAGAAAACAAGCCTTAAATTTAGAATTTTGGACAATTTCCCCAAATTTGATAATAAACCGGGATTTTTGGGTCATTTTCTAATCTCGAATTTATAAAGAACGACTTTTTAGAGCTGATTTAATTGCATCTATTACTCAATGCTTATTAGTGCGTTTTCACCCAGAAGAACAGCGGCCACCACCAGAATTGCACTCTTTTTACGGCATATAAATGTAACAATACATTTATATACAAATTTTGCAACAATTTTTTTTTTGAATATTCTTTAACAAATAAATAACTAAAACCTACAATTTTTGGACCGACAGATTTTGCTAAATTTTTGCAAAAATCTTTAGGTCCCTCGCTTGGCGAGCACATTGGTGCTGGCAGAGCACAACGAGCAAAAGCTGAACCCGGTGACGCTGAACGCCGTGTCGGCCGCCAAAAAGTTGGGCCATGACATTACACTGCTCGTGGCGGGCAAAAATGCCGAAGAAGTGGCCAAGACGGCCGCAACAATTCCGGGCGTCAAGGTTTTTTTTTTGAATTTTTAAGCAAAAATTTCAGGCAGTTCAGAGAGGGCCACCGGGTGTTTCTTAACATTTAGTTTTTGGAATATTTTTGGTGCACACATAAATTTCGTTTATTTTCTTGAATATAATGTTTTGAAAATCATATTTTGGCTAAAATTCTTTAATCAAAAAGGCAATAAAAAAACGAAATTTTGCATAATTTTTTTTTGGTGTTTTTGGAGCACTTTAGCAAAATTCATAAATCATATTCAATACATCTAAAAAAGTCACTTTTACGCGGATGTAATGGTTTTCATAATATTTTCTCAAAATCACCCGGACCTGAACTACTGGACCTAAACAAATCGGGCCCGGGCATTTGTTTGATTTTTAGAATTTTTTTCCCTCCATTTTGTGCTTCTTTTTAACCGATTTTTTTTTGTCTATTTTTCAGCAAGTTGGGTTAGGAATTTTTTTTTGTGTTGTTTTTGAAAAAATTGGTAATACTTAAGCTGGTCCCCCCCATTTTTTGAAAATAATAAAAATAATTTTTTAAGTGGATAAAAATAGTTCCTAGTGGTATTCGAGGCCGTAGATTCTGAATCTGCTATTTATTTCGACCAATTTCAAACCCCGGACCCGGAATTCGAAAAATTAAAAATTTTCAAAAGTTAATTTTAGCCGTTAACTCATTCAAAACACTAAATAAATGTCAGATTCAGAATCTGCGCCCTCGAATACCCCTAGGAACTTCGTTTTATCCCGTTCCCTGACCATTTTTGAAGCCGGATTCTGTTTGAGAGCGGAAAACGATTTTTAAACTATTTTTTTGGGCGTTCCCAAAAAACAAAAATTTTGTTTGAAAATCGGTGTAAGATTTAATGTTTGAAATTCAGATAAGTGCCGTGATTGGTGACGACACATTCACTCGGCCCACCTATGCGGGGAATGCAATTGCCACGGTTTACTTTTTTTATTCTTTCTTATAGGGCAGGGAATGATGCCATCTCCAAAGCCGGCACGGCACGCTTTAGAAAAACCCCGCAAATTCCCGGGGATGTTGTTTTGGCAAAACTGAAACCTTAAGCAAGTTTGGTGGTGATGGTGTCGTTTTGTACAATAGCGGAATGAGTTGCCGGGCTCCTCCACCTCCCCGTTCGGATGGTATCCGGGCCGGGGAGTTCATTATGTTTTCGGTACCCCATCAAGGCAAAATCCAAAAAGATGAAATCGCTCGACGATGCCAGAGCATGGGTGTCCCCCTACCCTCATAAAAAATCCTAAATACGTCCCTGCTCCCATCTCTAGGTGAAAAGCAGTGCGTCCGTAAATTTCATCACGGACGGCATTTGAGCCGGCGCCCGCCGACGGAGGCAACGCGGCAGTGCAAAAAGGTTTGCAAAATGCTCTTTTCAACATAAAAAAAAACTGTAAAATGTTTTCGGACTTCTTTGCTGCAACGCCTTGCGGTTGTGTTGCGTTTCAATTTCAGATAATTTTTTTGTTATGGGAAAATAATTCCCGAAGATTTTTTTCGGGGTTTTGCGAGAGTTCCGCGGTTGAGAAATCTCAAAATTGTTTAAGGCGCCGTCAAGAAATAGTAAAAAAGAGATAAACGTTCAATCCCGTACGGGGGGGGGGGGTAATTCAAAAAGTAGTGTGTTTTTAGAAAACCTACAATCTTTAAGGGGGAGTTTTTTTTTTGACGAATCTCGGGTACGCCTAGGCCAGAGATGTAACAGGATTCGGATTTTCGGACATTTTTTTTGACATTCGGTTACATCCCTGGGCTCTAGGCCAGAGAATGCCGTAAAAGTGCCCTCAAAGTGTGGAAGGAATTTTTTTTGTAGGGATTTCATTCGTCTCGACAGTAATTTTAATTATTTTTAAAACCGCAAGGTACTTCCGTGCCGGGTTATTCTTCCTGCCCGATACGGGAGTTTTCACGAACAATCCCCCGTAAATGTTGTTTTCTCCTCCAGCGCCCGACTTTTCACCGCCACCAGCCGATGTCGTCGAGTTGAGTGCCTTTTTGGGCCAGGAGCTGTCCAAGTCGGAGCGTCCGGAGTTGCGGGTGCCAAAATTGTGATCAGCGGCGGGCGTGGGCTGAAGTCGGGCGACAACTTCAGTTTGCTGTACGGCATAAATAATTTTGAAACATTTTGGAATTTGTATTTAAGCAATTTTTGTAATAATAATAATCAAATCGAGTTTTGTGTTTATTGTCATATCAAAATTGTTCACAGTTATGCGCTTGCCGATGTGCTCGGCGCCGCGGTGGGCGCCTCGCGTGCAGCAGTTGATGCTGGCTATGTGCCAAACGACATGCAAGTGGGCCAGACCGGCAAAATTGTGGCACCGGTGAGCCCGAACCTTTTTACTTTTACAGTAACTAGAGTAGGCCGGGATCCGTCGGGATTATCCCGGTTTTTGAAAAATCATAATCCTGGTTCTAGATGCCGGTCGATCCCGGTTTTTACCAAAAATTCCGGTCCCGGCTTACCCTACTTTTAACTCGGAATTCGGGGTTAAAACAATTTTTTTGGAAATTTTGGGGGGTTTCATAAGAGAAATCTTTCCTTTTCACCCCCCAGCAATTGTACATCGCGGTGGGCACCAGGGATGGGCGCCGACGACCTCAGAAAATTTCGGAAATCGGAATTCCGGGGCCTAAAAAAATTTTGGAAATCGGAAATCGGAATTCCGAGGCCTAAAAAAATTTCGGAAATCGGAAATCGGAATTCCGACCCCAAAAAAGTCGGAAATCGGAAGTCGGAAAAATTTTCTTAACAAAATTGGCCTATTTTTAAAAATTTTTCTCGGCGGCGCCTATCGGCACCGCCGATATCCTCTTCCCTCCCGCGCAACAAAATATTTTAGAAAATCGCGCAAAAGAAAGAAGAAAAATTTCTAAATTCTTATCAAAAAGCTTTTTAATTGGGACAAATTTTAAAGTGTTAAAAAATCTAGCTCAAAAATTCACTTTTAGGGGTTTAATTTTTATCCCGGGTAATCCCTGTCCAAACGGGATTGAGACTAGGGAGATGCGGGGGCTCGGCGGTGCCGATAGGCGCCGACGGGAGAAATTTTGAACTTTTTGGCTCAATTTGTTAAGAAATTTGCAAAGAAAATAAAAAAAAAAACGCAATTTTTTGAAGTTTATAGGACAATGGGAGAGGTCCGGTGGCGCTGATAGGCGCCGCCGGGGAAATTTTATGACGATTTTAACAAAATTTGTTAACAAAATTGGTCCAAAAATTATCGATTTTTCCGAAAATTTCCGACTTTTTGCTCCAAATTTCGGAATTCGGAATTCCGGGGTCTCAAAATTTTTCGGAAATCGGAAATCGGAATTCCGACCCCAAAAATGTCGGAAATCGGAATTCCGCCCATCCCTGGTGGGCACCATGTTTAATTTGCATTTGTCACTTAGCTCTCCAGATTTTCGGGTCGACGAATTCATCCAGATGAAAAAAATCTTAATTATTGCTTGGCCGGCATGAAGGACAGCAAATTGATTGTGGCCATCAACAAGGAGAAAGACGCGCCCATCTTTCAGGTTGCCACTTTTTTAGAAGTCACAGGCCTCGTTTGCATGTCATGTTATGCAACAGTTCGAAACACAACCCCGAGTTTTTGGAGGAGTTCTTCTGCTTTTAAATTTGTTTCGTCCCAATTTTTTTTTGTTAAAATGTTGAAGACTGGCATATTTTTTATTCAAAAGGTGGCAGACTTTGGCCTCGTCGCGGACCTGTTCAAGGCGGTGCCCGAACTGACGGAGGAGCTCAAGAAACAAAAGTGATAATCCCCCTTTAAGGCGTTAGAAGTGTACATCAAATCGTAAATTTATGGTGGCATTTTTGTAAAAAAGCAAATTCACCTTGCCTATTTTGACGATAATTATATGAGCAAATTATTGTAAACAAATATTTTCCTTCAGCTACACAAAAAATAAGAAACAATCGAGAAAGAAGAGGGTGCGGGGATAAATCAATCCAAAAAATGACTTAAAAATTGAAAATCGATTTTGAATTGTGTGCAGAATCGATCAGAAAAGTAAATGAAATTTTGTTTTGTGAAGTGGTGGTTTCAATTCGTCGCAAATTTCCACTCTTGCCGGCACAGCGGGCTTCTGGCCAATTTGCGTGTTTGTCCACTTGACGATGCAGTGCATGTGGAAGGGATGCTTGCACTGGCCCAACACCTGTGGAACAACAACAACAAATTGTGCAAAAGGATGAAATTTAAAAATGCCGAGCAGAAAGTCCACAACTTTTTGGGTGTCTGTCATAAAGACATAATTCGCGCTGGAGGCAGCAACTTTTATTGGGGTTTTTACTAAGGAGGGTGGGACAATTTTTTCATACCGGGATTTGTAACGGAATCCCGGTGGTCCCGTACCCCGGGGCGTTTTTTGACTGCCAAGACCGGGATCGGTTCTAACGGAATCCTACCCCCAAATCCCGGATTTTAAGCTACCGATCCCGATCCCATATCCCAGGATTTTCATTTTTGCAGGTTCCTAACTAGAGACCGGACTTGAGCTTCGAGAGAGACTCGAGACGAGATTCTCGAAAAAATCTCGTATCTCGAAAAATCTCGAAAATTCAATTTTATCCGAGACGAGATGTCGAGACGAGATTTCTCGAGAATCTCGTCGAGATTTTTCGAGATTTCGAGACGAGATCTCGTCTCGACCGGTCTCTATTCCTAACATTATTTACCCGAGCCGTAGACCCCCGGACTCTCAAACCTGGAAAGACTACCCGACCCAGGTTGTCCAGCCCGTTCAGACTACCAAAACAAAAAATCGGTCAACCCTCCTAAGCTCTGTAAGCCAATTTTCTGTAACCTAACACAGACCCAAGCTACGCTCACCCAAAAAATTTTTTTTGTTGTTTTTTTGTTTGATAAATGGTCGGGCCTGTCTGTGCTTGGCAGTTTACAAAATTTCCACTAAATAAAAAATTACCAGGGGGCATTCGTCACCAGGAAATTTGCAGTCCATGCAACACGTTTCGAAAGGTGTCCGGCAAATTCCACACGCGTCCTCCTTGCCGTCCATCCAACGCCAAACCGGGTTGTAAAATCCGATTCCGACCTCTCTTTCGACTAATTTCAAACCCCCAACCCAAATTTGAACAATGGTCGAACAAAAAAACTTTTTTTATTGAAATTTTTTGTTTTGTTTTTAGAAAATAGTACCCCTAGAACCCCCAAACCCCTAGCAATAACTTTTAAACGACTTAAAACAAAAAAAAATTGAAAAAAATTTTTGTTCGACCAATTGTTCGAATTCGAGTTAGGGGTTCAACATACGCAACAAAGGAGCTTGGATTCGTGTTTTCCCACTAATTTGAAAATTTTTCAGGGGTTTAAAGCGATTTTTATAGAGGGGAACGAGTTGGGTAAAAGTGAACGAGTCGGGGGTGGTGAACGAGGGTAAAAAGACGATTCGTTCCCGGCCGATTCGTTCCCCCCCGATTCGTTCCCCACCCCCGATTCGTTCCCTTTACCCCGATTCGTTCTCTTTACCCCGATTCGTTCTCTTTACCCCGATTCGTTCCCTTTACCCCGATTCGTTCCCTTTACCCCGATTCGTTCCCCTTAATAATGACAAAAAACCTCAAAATTCGTACAAAACTCATGCGTAGAACACGAATCCGGGTTCAGTTTTTGCGTATGTCGAACCCCTAAAGCAGGTGTACTCTTTGAATAAGTTGTATTTAATTGTTGCTAGTGCATGAGCAAAATCTGCATATTTTTAGTAAAAATATGGCTATCTCAAATTATTATGCAACAATTTATCAAAAAAGCAGGTGTACTCTTTGAATATTATTTAATTGTTGCTAGTGCATGAGCAAAATCTGCATATTTTTAGTAAAAATATGGCTATCTCAAATTATTATGCAACTATTTATCAAAAAAGCAGGTGTACTCTTTGAATAAGTTGTATTTAATTGTTGCTAGTGCATGAGCAAAATCTGCATATTTTTAGTAAAAATATGGCTATCTCAAATTATTATGCAACAATTTATCAAAAAAGCAGGTGTACTCTTTGAATAAGTTGTATTTAATTGTTGCTAGTGCATGAGCAAAATCTGCATATTTTTAGTAAAAATATGGCTATCTCAAATTATTATGCAACAATTTATCAAAAAAGCAGGTGTACTCTTTGAATAAGTTGTATTTAATTGTTGCTAGTGCATGAGCAAAATCTGCATATTTTTAGTAAAAATATGGCTATCTCAAATTATTATGCAACAATTTATCAAAAAAGCAGGTGTACTCTTTGAATAAGTTGTATTTAATTGTTGCTAGTGCATGAGCAAAATCTGCATATTTTTAGTAAAAATATGGCTATCTCAAATTATTATGCAACAATTTATCAAAAAAGCAGGTGTACTCTTTGAATAAGTTGTATTTAATTGTTGCTAGTGCATGAGCAAAATCTGCATATTTTTAGTAAAAATATGGCTATCTCAAATTATTATGCAACAATTTATCAAAAAAGCAGGTGTACTCTTTGAATAAGTTGTATTTAATTGTTGCTAGTGCATGAGCAAAATCTGCATATTTTTAGTAAAATACACCATTAAATGGTCGTGATTTTCACAACAAATAGTTGCCTATTTTAAAATATGAATTAAATTGCTTCTGTTTATAACAAGTTTTGTTTAACATGTGACAAAAATGATGTTTTTGCCGCTGTTTAAAATGGATTTGTTTTTAATTGAAGAAACAGAATTTAACAACTGACCGCAGTTTCTCCGTGAGATGTCATTAACCTTAACAATTTGTTTTTTGTATTATATCATGACGCATTTAGGCATTAAAATTCAGAATAAATTCTAACAAAATTTTGCTCCTGCTATTTCCTCTTAATAAAAAGTCACCATTCAATAAGTATTTGGCTTATATTTGTGCTGTTTTTTCAATAATTTTTATTGAAATTTGTGGCATTACATGTGAAAAAAATTAACATAAAGGGGAACAAGAATGCCGACGACATTGAGAAAAATTGCTGTTTTATGCAAAAACCACTTTTTTGGATAACATGTTTGTCCAAGCTTGTATTTGGTAAACAAAATAAATTAAGTTAATCAAATTTAAAACAATCTTAAACATATATTAGCTTATTAGCTAGATACAATAATAATAATTAACATCACAGATTAACATTATTACTCACTTGATGATTGGAAAACAAAAGCAATGATATTCGTCTATTATCCACTGATTATGAATACAGGTTTTGGAAATTGAAAAATTCTGACATTTTTGCTAAACGGTTAAATCACAACAGGTATGGTATGCTCTCCAGTTGGTTACTGTTATCGGCCAGCGGCACATTTCGAACAGCTGATTAATGATTTCGCGATCATTCGCATTAGAAATAATCGTGTCGATGCAATGGAGCGGCCCCAAAACAAAAATCATCGGGCAGTTAGAAGATCTGNNTTGGCTATCAATTACAGACCAGATTAAGAAAATCCATTTAAAAATTACCCAGGATTTCTTAAAATTCAATTTAAATATAAAATAAGCTAACAGTTTATAGTTATAAAAAGCAATTTGATTACGATTGGGTAAAAAATGATTATATAATTCAGTCGCGAGTAATCTGTGAACCAAATTATATTCAGCATTCAGTAATTCATGTTTCGTATTATATGGGCATTCCGTACCGCATTTTGCAAAAAATTCGAAATAAANTTTACTTTTTTAAAGCTCCACATGAATATGTTCCACACTGTATCCAATTGCAAAAGAAAAACGAAGNAAAAAAATTTCAACTTTTATTGTTCTGTTTCCAAAAATCGGGCCATATCTGATGGTCAGAAAAAGTTACCTCCAACTGTAGGAAATACATATGCAGCATTTTCTTTAAAGATTGACCATTTGTTTTCGAAGTTGGGTTGATAATTATTGATTTGATAATGTGTTTTTTGAGTCAGAATATGGCAAAATGTTTTGCACAACAATTTAAATAACTTTGTGAGGTCTCGTCAATGATACTCTTTCTCGCACATTTCTCTTCTTTTAGGCATCACAACGCATATATTAGAGAATTTGGCGATTCTTCTTAAATTTTTTATTAATATCAACAACTATTTAAATGAAATATTGAGAATTAAAATAGACAAAATTTTCATCCGTTTATAACAATTTTTGATTATTTTTTGAAAAAATTGATGTTTTTTGATTAGAATGTATGCAATTCTAATATTGAAGGACCCAAATTCCCGCAGTTTTTTTGTGTACGAAGATGAAGACATAATTATTCTGAACAATTTATTTTTGGCATCATAGCTTTACGCATTTAAATTCATTAAATTATATGGCAAAATTTTATAAGCGATTTTTCCTCTCATTCAGATTTGTATTAAGGCACAAATCAAAAACTTTTTGGCTTATAATTTTTATGGTTTTATGCATTTTATTAAACATTTGCACATTTGTGGCCTACAAATTACGTATGAAAAAAGTTAGTAGAAACGGGAACAACAACTTTTACAATTTTGAGAAAAAATTGCTGTTTTATGCAATGGCAACTTTTTTGGGTCACATGCTCATCGCAAGCTTGTATTTAGAAGGAAGTTTTCATTAACCGCTTGAAAGCGTTATTCCGAAAGTTCCTTTATAACTCAACGAGGATCAATGTTTGATTCTAATCACTTCACTCAAAGAGCGAAGCAAAACTCCGCCAGCACATACTCAGCCGCCTTACCGCGGAAGAAACAAAAACGACCAAAACGCCAAATCTCACGCAATCACCGAAGAACTGCGCTCATCACTGAAAACCGAAGCAGAAGTCAAAATGCTGGAACAACCCAGAGCAAAATCAGCAAAAAGCCATTCGGGAAACTTCAAGCAGGCCAGCCAAATTCAACGTGGCTAATAAAGGCAAAGCCCCTTCAAATAACTGCTTTATGCTGAGAATTGCATTCGCATAGCTGCCCACAATTCAGTCACACTTGCAAAAAGTGCGGAAGGACACATTGAAAAACAATGTGACAAAATCCAGGCATACCACCNAAACAAAAAGCCGAGAGGCCCAAAAATGATGGTGCTGCTCGCACTTTACCCAATAAAATCAAAATTCCCAAATTGGATGTTCGCAATGTTCGCCGGACACACATTCCAATAGAATAAATTAGTCACGTCTTTTATACTGACTGACCGCAATCATAATGCCAAGAAACATGAAAGGTCTTTTTTCTTAAGGTATGAAGCGAGTGCGTCCAGNNCCGCCGGTTGTGACGGTTTAAAGTCCGGACTGCTTCGAGCAAGACTTGATACAAATTTTTCAAAAAAAACTTGGGTTTCGAGAAAAATAAATTTTATTCGAGACGAGATTTCTCGAAATTTTGTTTTGAGATCTCGTCTCGTTCCGGGCTCTAGTTATAACGCCTAGGGGCGAGTGCATAAATCCATAAGAGAGACGGCTTGTGGGACGCCCCGGTATTCCCAGACAGTAGGAACTAGAGCCTTGATTCGATTCCTGCCCAGAGTTACCATGCTTGCCTATCTCTTACGGGTACATGTCAACTCGCCGAT